>OX393553.1:46014053-46239053 GCA_947650365.1 Chamaelirium japonicum | reverse complement strand
TAGAGGTTTTAGAATGGACTGATTTTTTGTGAGGATGATCAACATATCATAGACAACATGTCTACAAAAAATCAGCCCATTCTAAAACCTCTAGGTGCCTCAAAGGGTGTTGGGTTATTAATGGGTCAAAATTTTGATGGGTCATCCAATCCTGACCCTATATATATATATATATATATATATATATATATATATATATATATATATATATATATATATATATATATATATATATATATATATATATATATATATATATATATATATATATATATATATATATTATTGGTGGCGATGAACATCATCATCACACACATAATAAGGACATGAGAGAGTAACCAACAATGATTCCAAACCTGGGGTTAATGAATTCAGCAAGCATTACCATCTCAATGACTCTTCGTAACTTCTTGAAAGAAAAAAATATCTTCATAACGGCTCGTCAAAGAGCTCAAAGTATTCATACAGTAGAAAACGAAATATTGCACAATTTATTTGTCTTTCCCATGATAAATGAATTTGAAACCAACACAGAAGAAAATCCCACTGAACAGCCACCAATAATCTCCTTAGAATAAATACAGATTACAGAACACAGGGTAATGACCACTCCCTCCGGATTGTCGCAATTGCATAACAAATGGAGGAGAGTAGAGAGCCGCAGCCTGCCCGCCCATCGCCCATCTAGCATTCACAACCTGATGATCATTGCTGCCGCTCACCGCCCATCGTCCATCTAGCATTCGCAACCTGACGATCGCTGCTGCCGCCCACCGCCCGCCACATCAATGGTGTCTGGAAGATATCTTCACCATCACCAAAATAAATTCAGTTTGAATCTTTTATGGCTCTTCCTTTTTTGTGCGCAATTGTGCCCGGGCTTGCACATCCCGCAATTCAGAGCTCTCTCTCTCTCTCAAATATTCAATGTAACCAGGAAACATGGTGAAACCTATGCACAGAACTGTCCGATGAACTCACCATTACAGGTGAATCGCACCAAGCTGTGGATGCAAGTAGATGGGACCCACCAAAATCGGAACTGAGTGAGATTCACCCGTTGGGTTGCCTGCATCCACGGCTTGGTGACCAGCTGCATTGGACGTCTCTCTCTCTCTCTCTCTCTCTCTCTCTCTCTCTGTGTGTGTGTGTGTGTGTGTGTGTGTGTGTGTGTGTGTGTGTGTGTGTGTGCATGTTTTAAGTTCAGATTCATGATTTAACATTGGGCTTCAGAGGTACTACTCACATCTCTTCGTCAGGTTCATTCTTGAGTGCGTTCTTGGCTATGCACTGAAAAGCAGCTTCAACATTGATCCCCTCTTTAGCAGAAGTCTCAAAGTAGGGGATGTTCCCCTTGGAAGCACACCATGCCTTTGCCTTCTTCTCAGAAACCTGACAACCGCCACAAGCAACAAGCCTTCCAAATCTTACACACAGAATGGCCACTGAAAAGTCCCAGCATTTTTCAAAAAACTAATCAGGTTTTAATCCGCCAATGCAATTAATGTCACATTACCACTCGGCTATTGCCACCATCGACATCGACCTTGTTACCCAACACCACAAACGGAAAGTTCTCAGGGTCGGACGGGCTGGCCTGAATAAAAGGAAAAACCACATTAGTCAAAAATGTGGTTCGAGCCGCGGGTTGAACCGACAGAAAAATGTTTACCTGAATCAAAAATTCCTCTCTCCAGTTGTTCAGGTTATCAAACGACTTCATCACATTGACATCGTGCACGAGGACACAGCAATCTGCACCGCGATAGAAAGCCACACCAAGACTCTGAAACCTTTCCTGACCTGCTGTATCCCATATCTGGCAAACAAAATGCAGCACTTTCCATGAGCCTAAAGAGGTATACACCCATCATGACACAATTTAATAAAAAAAGAGCAATGATATTCAGCCATCCAATTTTCCATCCAGATCAGGCCATCCTTATATGGCACTGACCACAGCCGCCCCTTTGCCTACCAGTCAGGCTGAGTGTGATTAACCTGTCGGGGCTGGGTGCACATCAAGATCACCCAAACTGTATGGAAAACTGGATGGTTGAATAGCATTTTCCAGTAAAAAAAAAGATTTGATGGGTTGAAGTCGGAAAAAAAGGTGCAGAGTGAAATAATAACAATCTGATTTGTATGAGTTCCACTGCATTCCTTTGCAGGGAAAGAAATGGGAGCACAATCCCAAAAGTATCATCTGCCTGAGCTCATAAAACTCTATAAAAAAGGCTGATGGAAGGTTCTCATCCAGAACCGAGCTTATCAGTCGAACTAAAGTCCCCTTTAGATGAAAGAATCCCAATTCCTAACTCACAGATTTTCTTTAGTAATACATGCTAAATATTGAAATGAAATTAAGATTCTATGAAATGGTAACAAGTACATAATACCCACTCCTTCATCTCTTCGGTGTTAACTTCTAAATTCTACTAAATACGACATAGTGTTCCTCCAGGAAAAAAGGCTTTGATCAACAGTAAAAAAAAGTAGCAGCATTCGAATAGCATGTTGAGAGAAAAAAAATGGAGCTAAAAACACATCTGGCAACATTTTGAGTGACGTACTACCTTTCAACACCACTGCCTAGTTTTCACCTACTGTGGATTTGAGCGAAATTAAGTTATAAATAATTTTAGTTAAATTTTATCAAATTAATCTAGTTTTTACCTGCTTGATAAAATATCAGAATCATAAAAAAAAGGCCCCAAGCAGCTTTATTGAGTCAGCGTCGTGTATCCCCTGTCCCGGCCTTTACAGTGCAATGACATGTCATCCATCATAGCACGCATGATCTCTTCTCGCACATGTTTTGCAATCCTTCTCATCTCATTCATACTGATATGATTTTTTTTTTTCCGAAGTAAACGGAGGCTTGCTTCCCATGCAAATTCATCGAGAAGTGGAAAAGAGGTGGACCATCAACAGTCTTGAGACAACAACCAATGTTGTCAAGATGGTTAAGCAACCAGCCTCCTCTAACAGGGATTTCAGAGGTTTTATGTTGTTTGAGCGGGGAAGGCAGTATAATATATACATGTCCATACAAATGATATGTCAATCCTATATGTTCCACTCAGTTATAATATTGTAATAAATATGATTAACTCAATATAATAATATCTTCAACTACAATTATCACTCACATTACAAGTGATCACATGTAAAATAAAAGATTTATGCTAACGTGCGCAAAAACCATGCTCCGTAACTTCGTTAAATAAAATATAAGAAGCATCCCACAGCCTACCATGACTTATAAGCAATATACATTAATCATATGCATCTCGTGCGAACAAAATATAGACTACTATATGTCATACAATTATGGGGTTAATAGCCTAAGACCCCTCCAACGAACCCAACGTTAGGAAAAACCCAGTGAAACATTTCACTTGAGTTCCAGCCCCTCTAACCAATCCAACTTTAGGAAAAACCCTTCCCTAATTTTTTAATCCCGAGATCACCCTCAGTTGCCTTCCTCTCTCTCGATTAGCTATAGCAGAGTCGGAGGCGGGGACAGAGGCGAGAGGCGGAGGGCGTGAGCGGCGGCAGCTGGGTTTGGTTAGGTCCGGCACAAGCGGTAGCTGGGGTTCATCCCAAGAACTGTAGATTAGGTCCGGCGGGGGAGGAGGGGGGGTTGGTTAGGTTGGGAGGGGGGGGGGGGTGTTAGGTCTGGCGGTGGCAGATAAGTGGTAGCCAAATCTAAATTCGATGGAAGAATAGGGGCATTTTCATTCAGACAGGTTTGAGCTCAAATGGAAAGGTTGTCGGGACTACAGCTCTAATAGATCTTCTAAAAAGGGCTTCTTGCTAACTCCCCCTAAAATTATTGTTGTCATGTGTGATCGCATATGTGCATATGCGCTTGCAGCATATGCGATCCAAGACCACCAAATCGTATATGATATCATCGCACAAAAAGGTTCTAGATTGTGTGGCTGCACAACATCATGTGCAACGCACAATGGCATTTTGTGCAGCACATAATCATATGTGCAGTCGCACTACTCGACGACTAATTTTTTTAGCTGATCAAGTTGTGCGGAGATGTGCGATAGCTCAATGAAGTGTGCGGTCGCAAAACAGGGCTGTGCGACAACATATCCCAACGGTCATACAATGGTCATTTACAATCGTAAAATCACATATGCAAATCCAACAGACCGTATAAGTGCACTTGACAACATGGCATACATTCCGTAGTAAAAAATATATCATAAGGTAATAATGAATAATTACAAATAAGGTTCTCTGGCTTTTGTAGCGCTAACGTTTTTAGGGTCTACCACTAAACCGTTGGGGTGGCTGGAGATGGAAAAGTGTTGTCAAATCTCAAGAGGGGGGGGGGGGTTCAAAAAGAGAAGGGTCCCCATATCAAGGTTGCAAAATTTAGGATAACAATTTCAGACTTTGAAACATTCAAAACTGGTTGCATTCCCACATATGGGGTTCCAGGTTTAGTGAGAATTCACGGATTCGATATCAAAGGCTTACCAAAAAATACTTTTACATGAAAATTCAAGAAATAGAAAACTGGTAGAAGAAATTAAAAAAAGTATATTAAGGACTATGTAATAGTATACATGTAGTTAGATAATGATTATAGTTGTGTAAGGTGTAGTTGTCTCTCGTATCGAGTTTCTTGAGAAGTACTCAATATTTCAAGTATTCAAACATGACGTATCACCAAGTATTAATTATCTATCAAGTAAGAACTCAAATCAAATATGAAATGTAATTGATACGGAGAACCAAATAATTATTAACTCTTAATATATCAAATACCTAAATTTTCTTATTCAAATTATAATTAAACCCCATATCTAGGAAGCACGGACATTTCCCCAGGCCCCCTGTACCCGTGTCGGACACCGACACTTGCTAGACACTCGTCGGACACGCATGTGCCATGTCCCACGTGCTTCCGGGAGCAGGACACTCGTCGGACACTCGCCGGACACTCACCGGACACGGCGGGTTGACGGTCTGTTTGATATAGGGTCGGGTCACAAGCTGCCTCAAAGGATCAGATAGGTTAAAGGCAAAACTAAATCGTAGCGGTTCTTTTGCATGTCATTTGGGCCTGAGTATAATTCACTTGTCAGGCTGGTTGTAACGGATAGTTACGATTCAGTTTCGTCTTTAACCTATCTGATACTTTGAGGTTTCAGATAGGTTGAACCCAAAACTGAAACACATCCGTTCTTTTCCATGCCATTTAGGGTTGTATGTGATTCACCAATTAGGCTGGGTGTAACTAACGGTTACGATTTAATATGTATTAAATTTTCATTTTAGTTGCTTTCTATGAGATTTTTTCGGTTATTGAAATATATATGAATTAAGAACACACATAATATAAATAAAAAATATTAATTTATTTTGTCATGTCCCCCTGTACTCGTGTCCTCTTTTTATAGGATTTATTGTGTCGGCATACCCGTGTCATGTCGTAACTGTGTCCCCGTACCAATGTCAGTGCTTCTTAGCATATCACAAGTCAAAACTCAAAATCCATTATTCATCACCACCCAAGTCTTATCCCATCAAGACATGGTCTGACCATAAAGCACAATTCTAATTAAGAAGACTCCACAAATATCGAAAGGAATTTTATGATCGACTGACAACCTCATGACAATCCTCTAAGATTAGTATTGAAAACCTGACCAAGGATACTTTGTAAAATAGGGGGGGTCTGTCATGAAGCCTAAAAAGCCCGTTGGTGGGTAGAGAGACCAACATAAAATTCCATTAGATACAAAGACATGGTGAGAGACTTACACAAATCAATTAACGACAAAGTCATGGTAAAGATAGTAAAACTAACCCTTAAAAGTAGTGAGACTAGTCCACAATGTGAGCAAAGGCTAGGCTAGAGTTGAGACCCAATGGTAGTAACTTCAAATGAATTAAAAATATTTTGGCATCAAAATAGATCAAAACCTAAGTTGGGTGAGGACCCCCATCCCCATTCATAAAAAACAAAGACCTACCTTGTGCATAAACTTTAAGTTGGCCGCATCTCCAAACCACGGTAGATCTTTGTTTATTGTGCATTAGATGCGGCCGACTTTAAGTTGGCCGCATCTACCATTTAGAACATTAGCGTAGATGTAAACTCACCTCCAGGGATAGGCATGGAGGCCATGAGGTTCCCCCTCTCTCATGGGATAAAACACTATGAGAAGGTGAGAGTGGTGCAAGAGCTTCTCCTCATCTCTATGCGAGGGCATAAGAAGTTATTTATTAGGTTTTGAAATCCCTAATGCATCCTGGTACTAAATTTACCCAATTGTGCATTAGATGCATGCAAAAAACCTGCAGTATGACATGCGCATGTAATACACAAGGGATGCGCATATGAGAATTGAATATGGGTATGCACGTGTGGCTGTGCACTGCCTCCCGGGAGCACATGGACATGGGCATGACATCAACCCCATATAAAACAGGCTATTGGACCAATGTTATCATTTTACACTAGGGCATGAGCATTCAGGTGCTCATCACAAGAGGACATGTGCATCCCAATGCAAATGCACTGCTCAAATTAACAATGAGGGCAATGTACCCGTACTTACCTGCTTGCATATAGAAATCATATTCTGACTCTACAAAATGCAAGAGCATGTGGAAACATATGCTTTTCAATTCAAGAACTTTAAAAATGTGCTTTTAATAGTCAAGTATGCTACAGTACAAAACTGAATGCAATCTCCCTGTATATTTGAAAAATCATGCCTCTAAGAAACTTTTGATACCTTTAAGAAACGTTTGGAGATCTGAGATGGAACATGGCTAACATGCAAGTGACGAGCCCTGAAACCTAAATGCAAGATGCAAGAATGCAAATATGCAACTGAGACTGATCTAAGGTCTCTAATTCACTTACCTTGATGTAGGTGAAGGTGAAGGTCACAGCCAATGATCCTGAAGCAGCTTTCAGATATGTCTTTCGTCTGCCTTGAGTATCTGAGGTAGCTGTTTTCTAATATTTGATCTTCACCAATGACCTTGAACTTGAAACTTCTGTGTGACTGAGTTTAAAACCACTTGCAACTCAATATGTGCTTAACACAGATTTTGCCAAGGCACAATTCCTAGTAATCTCCCCCTTTGCATAACTTGTGAGAAAGATACATTAACAACATTTGTAACAAGATTTGAGTTATTTATATAATAGGCTATTTAAGTGTGACTGTAAATAATCAAAGAGGACTCGAAACCGAGAGATTTTCCAGGGAGAAAGGGAGCTACCAGCTGGAGTAGCTTTGAGAGCTAAGCCTTCCAAAAAGCTGATAATGGGTTTTGTCACTTTGGAATCTGCAGGAAACTCGTAGGAAGAACAAACAAGTGGATGTCAAATGGGAAATGCCCAACTGGGGTGAATTGAAGCTTAACTTTGATGGAGCAGTAAGCAGGAACCACAGCTTAGCAGGTGCGGGATTTGTGGCAAGGGGCGCTCCTGGCACTATTCATCTCGCAGACAGTTATCCCATCGATACAAGGTTGGTTCTTTTAGCGGAAGCCAGGGGCCTGTGGTAACGGATCACTGGATCAGGGTGGTGCACAAACATCTCAACCAAGGAAACTAGCGGATTGAGGGCAACCCTGTTTGATTATTGAGGAGCTTTGGAAGCCTTCAACTACCAACCCAATCATCAAAGACTGCTAAGCAATCCTGAGAAGATTTTAAAAAGTTTGGTGCTCGCACACATTCCAAGAAACACAACTGTCTTGTGGATTAGATTGGCTAATGACGGAAGCTAAAGGAGTACAACAAGAAGTCTAAAGAACGGAAAATACTACCCCAACGAAATAGTTGAAATAGCAAAAGTTTATTGTAGTCTTTGTACTTTTGTATAAATAAAACATAAGTTGAAATTGCCCCCAAAAGAAACGTGTAACAATAATAGATTTAGGGCTTGTGTATATTCATATCCCTAATTCATAATCCGGATCGATGCTTGGGCCTTACTTGTAAAGTCAAATTAGAAAATTGATCTAGATCCAGTATAGTGGCTCAACCCGTGTGGGTAAGATTGCATAACCTTTTGGCTTTCGCTATGTTTCTTGGATTACGGACGGATTGAGGGGATAGATTCCACTCGTGGTTGGTAGTACAAGGGAGGCATTTGATTGATCGATTGAGAGATCTCTTCCACAACGGTACATGACTAAAATCCTTGATTTTGACAAGTTTAGCACATCAAATTCCTCTAAATCTAGTATTTGCTCATCTTATTAGTATAGATTATACATGCAAGGTGATGTAGGAGAAGAGATCACATCTTAGTTGATGAATTGAGTAAGAGTACATCGTACTTATACCATCAACATAGTATATGATTATATGTATTTGGTTTACAGGCTTATTTACTTGATGAGCTGTATCAGGTGTAAGTCTATTATCTAAATGGTAACTCATATCCCTATCTTGATCATCCTTAGCAGAAGTTGGGACATATGGGAAGGGATCAGGGCAGTGCACAAACATCTCGTCCAAGGAAACTTGTGGATTGAGGGCGACTCTGATTATAGAGGAGCCTAAGAAGCCTTTGGCCACCAATCCAATCATCAAAGATTGCCAAGCAATCCTGCAAAGATTTGTAAAAGTTTGGCGTTCACACATATTCCAAGAAGGCAATCGTCCTGTGGATTGGCTAGCGATGGAAGCTAAAGGAGTACCATGATGAAATAGTAGAAATAGCAAAAGGTGATTGTAGACTCTGTACTTTTGTCAGACTTCATAAATAGAAGATAAGTTGTAAGTTGCCACAAAAAAAAGGGTAAATTACACATAGACCCCCTCTAATTTGACCGATTATCACTTTCACGCCCTTATATTTAAAACCTACAAATGCCCCCCCTTAGAGGGGGCACTTTTTCCCCCCTTAGAGGTGGTGCTTGTGCAAGGAATCAAAACTACAGGTGGGGATTTGTAGGGTTTTGAACATGAGGGGCTGAAAGTGATAATCGGTCAAACTACAAGGGGTCTATGTGTAATTTACCCCCCAATAAAAGTGTAACAGTAAATAGCTCTCGGGCTCGAGTTTATTCCTATCCCTAATTCATAATACAGATAGATGCTTGGGCCTTACCTATAAAGTCAAATTAGAAAATTGATCTAGATCCAGTATAGTGGCTCAACCCGTGTGGGTAAGATCGCATAACCTTTTGGCTTGGACGGATTGAGGGGATAAATTCCTCTCGTGTTTGGCTAGTACAAGAGAGGTCGATGATTGATCGATTGAGAAATCTCTTCCACAACTGTACATGATTAAAGTCCTTGATTTTGACAAGTTTAGCACAACAAATTTCTCTAATTCTAGTATCCGCTCATCTTATTAGCACAGATTATATGTGCAAAGGTGATATAGGAGAAGAGATCTCATCTTAGTTGATGAATTTGAGTAAGAGCACATCGTAGTTAAACCTTCAACATAGTATATGATTATATATATTAGGTTTACAAGTTTATTTACTTGATGAGCTGTATCAGGTATTCAGGTGTAAGTTCATTATCTAAATGGTAACTCATATCCTTATCTTGATCACCCATACTATCCCATTAGACTGAACTTTGTCATTTGCAACCTTCCTAAAGCTTGGTTGCAGCGAGCTGGATTGGATATTAGAAACTTACTATGAGAGATGGAAGAACCCTAGTCATAAAATCTGCAATCTAAAGATCAATTGTACCAAGGAATACAATTGGCCATTATTGATCCATTCACCGATTGCTTCATGCAAAAAATAGAATTAGATGTAAGTGACTCCAACATTTTTTTAGCACATCTATCGTTCCGGCTAAAATTTCAAACCATGATTCAACCAAGACCGAAGAAAAAAATAAAAACCATTACCTCACAAAAATTCTCCCTAGTAAAAAGGGAAATTTAACTCCGTAACCCATAAACTGTGTAAAATGACAAAAAAAAAAAATTAATAAAAGAAAGAAATATTATAGAATCGTAACAAAAAGTTGCAATGGAATTGTTACCTACTGATGAATTATGAATTAGTGTACAAACAACCTACAAAAACCTAAATATAAAGGAACCACACAAACATTACAAACAAACATTTGCCAACTCAAGCTCCAATTTCAGCACCAAGAAACCGAAGCATCTTAGAAAAATCATCCTAATAATTCACAACATGACCAAAATTCCAGACTTCGGAGACGTCGACTCACCTGTAGGGTGAACAGCCGGTCCTCGAACTGGACTTCTTTCGTCAAGAAATCTGCTCCTATGGTCGCCTTGTACTGGTTACTGAACTTGCGATTCACGTATCTAAACACGCAGCCGTCAAGGCCAAATCAAAACACAATAGAAACACCATAGACGAGATCCAACGATCCATATCATCAAGAAAGAGGAGAGATTTATGGCAGAAAAACAGGGCGTGGCCGCTCGAGGATACTGATTCATCAGAGACGTCTTTCCAACCCTAAAAAACCAAAAAAAAAAAAACAGAGATTCAACCGGAAATCGAGAATTAGAGAAGGCGAAAGAAATCCCTAATCATTCAGGAATTGGGATCGGAAACGGAATCAGATCCCGAATAGCTCACCCGCTGTCGCCAAGGATGATGACTTTGAGGAGCATTCTCCTTCGGGACGCCATGGATTCGCAACCTAGACCGAACCAAGATCAAAAGCCCTAGCGAGAGAGAGAGAGAGAGAGAGAGAGAGAGAGAGGGAGCAGCGAGTCAGCGACCCTTCTATTTTTGGTGGGAAACAAATATGGAAGAAAACGGCCGACAGAATTGGAAAATACCATTTGTCCCGAAATATTTAACCCGAATTGTAGACGAGATGACGTGTCTGTATCACAACCGTTCGTTTTACCCAGTTCTGACCAGTGAATCGCACTTAGCCCTGACCAGCAGGTGAAGGGACGCTGTGATCGGATGCCACGTCGTTCCGGCTGGGCGTTCGGGCTAAAGGGTTCGGGTTGAATAGCATTGCTATAGAAAATTCACCAAAAAAAGGACAAAAAAAAAAAAGTAGAGAAATTTCGGCCTCATAGCCAGGATGGCAGAAGGGCTAATTTAATGACATCGTAATATACGCTTTTTTTTTTTGGAAAAAAATACTAAAGCAGGGGTCAGCTTCTTCCCGGAAGTTGGGGAGAGGAACCTGAAAGCAATGTTCTCAGACCCGGACGGGACGTTGATCCAGTTTAGGGCCCGGGTCACGGGTCTCTGGTTCAACCATCAGGTCAACAGATTGAATCGGTGATATATTTAAATAAATAAATAATATATATTAATATTAAAATTAAATCTAACTATCGAGATCACGAAGCTGAGGGATCTCGATCAGGGATCGTTGATCGAAGATCAAGGGATGGATGATGGATCATACAGCTCAAGGGATTTCGAGGGTTTGTTGGTCGGAGCTCGAAGGTGATCTCGGTCGGAAGGCAGCAAGGTAGATCCGATCCGATCTATCGTCGAGGGTGATCTCGGTCAGAGATCGAGGGATTGTCGGTCGGAGTAGAGGTCGGAGACTCGGAGGATGAGGGTGATCTCGCCGCGCGCGCGCACGCGCGCGCGCGAGAGAGAGAGAGAGAGAGAGAGAGAGAGAGAGAGAGAGAGAGAGAGAAGTCCAGCGGTTGAGGGTGGATTTTTAAGTTTTAATCGGGCTGGGTCACACAGGTTTACACACAATTGGCCGTTTCACTCGGGTTTTACCGGTTCTTTAGCATTTCCGATCCGATCTAACAATTGAACCGGTCGAGGGTCCGGATCACCAATTCACCGGTCTGACCGGCCGGTCTGATTCAATTTTGATAACACTGCCTGAAATCATCTGCTGACCTGTTGGGGTGACTAGGGGATCATGTGGAACCCGGCAGGGGATAGAGGAGTTAGTTGGTAAGCAACTGATGCTTTGGTGAGGAGGTTGTGGATTCATTTCTTCCCCCCACCTAGGGATGGCAATTATCCGGGTTTACCGGGTTACCCGACCCGATTGGGACTGGTTTGGGATGCTCAAAAATTGGTTTGGGGCAGATTTGAGATTTGAATTTAAAACCCAGTCGGGTTTGGATCAGGTTCATGTTTTACTCCAACTCGCCCCGCCCCGCGCCGTCCTGACCCGGGTATATAAACCTATCATATATTCATATATCTTAAATATTCTTTGATATGTTGGTTCTTAAGATCATATAATAAGTTGACTTGTGCTTATAATTGTGTGATCATAATATAGGAGGAACATTTGCTCTGTATTTTTCTCTATGTAGAGATGCGATTAGGTGGGCCAAAGAAACTAAATATGCAGTTTTTTATGAACCTGATCCGATACGACTCGCAATGCATAAACGGGACGAGACAGGGCGGGCACGGATTTTTCCAATACTAATTTGGACGGATTTGGAAATTACCTTCAAAACTCGACGTGGGTATGGGACGGGTATGGGACGGAAAGTTTCCGGACATCTGTCGATTTCAAAAAAAAAAAAAAAAAGGGACAGGTTAGTGATAGGTCCTTCACAGAGGATCGTGCTAGCGTTTAGGATGCCGAAATATCCCTACATACACTGAGTCCCTCCGGAGAAAGATGCATTTCGAGTAGATCCCTTCATTGACTTTTCTTTCATTTAATTGACAAAACTACAATTTTGTTGTTCTCTATTACTATAGCAATTGTTGTTTTTTATTATTTAATTGTTGCTCTTGCTACAATGAAATCACTATAGCAATTTTTTTTTAAAGAAATCTAGTTTTAAAAAAAAAATCTACAGTGAAATCACTGTAACAATTGTTGCTCTTTAGTACCAAATTGTTTCTCTTTGGTACAATGAGTAAAGAGTAAGAATTCAGTAATAAAGAGTAACAATAGTTACAGTGAAAGCAATTGTTGCTCTTTATTATCAAATTGTTGCTCTTGCTACAATGAAATCACTGTATCAATTTTTTTTTTCTTCTGAAATCTTGGTTAAAATAATTGCTACAGTGAAACCACTCTAGCAATTGTTGCTTTTTATTATCAAATTGTTCCGCTTACTACAATGAAATCATTGTAGCAATTTTTTATTATGAAATCTCATTTCTTTAAAAAAAAAATGATACAGTGAAATCATTGTTAGCAATTGTTAGTCTTTATTATCCAATTGTTGCTCTCCATGTGATTTTCTTGCATAGTTGCATGTATGGATTAAATGAATGTTTTTCAAACGGAAAGACCTAATGTAATCGGGAACATTTCACAGTCCTTTACGTTAAAAATTTCCCCTATCAAGGATTAATCACCAATTATCCCAAAAAAAAAGAGGGAGGGAGTGGGGGTGGAACTGAATCTGAACCCGTACCCATTGAACCTAGTGTGTTAGTCCATGGCTCAAGATACTGTTGATGGTCCGGCTGACATCCAAACCCGGAAGAGATTGCCCAAACTTAGCCATTAAGGTCTATTTAAAAACTTGGCTAGATTTGATCTTATAAGAACATCGTCTGAGTCTGGTCTAATTCTAGGAAGAGTTCTGGCCCCTCAATAAGACGGACCAAGGCCTAACAGCCTAGAGGACACCATCCAGTGTCGAAAAAGGGGTTGTGGGAAAAGTCATTTAGGTCCTTAGAAGGCGAAGTAAATCAATATTATTTCAGTTCTTATCATTATTTATTTAGAGTTCAAGTTTTAAAGTTTGGCATTTTATTAAGTGATGAATCCTTACGACTAATGTCATATAGGGCACAAGTCCATGTTACATATCGCAAGATCTTCGAGTCAAATCAAGTCAAAGCAAAATGAGCCTTTGCGGTAGGGATGAATCTTTCAATCTTCGTGGCCTTCAGCTCATATGTCGAGTTGATAATGAGTCCAAACCTTCTTGCATAGGTGCCCTATCGAATTCGAGTCCTAAATTTAGGGTGTGTTTGGCTTTGGTTTTGAAATTTTAGGTTTTGATTTTGAAATTTTAGGTTTTGATTTTGTGCAAAACCAGTTTTAGCTTATCGAAAACCAGTTTTAGAATTATCAACATTTGAGCATTTGACAATAAAACCAGTTTTGACCCTAAAACTAGTTTTGCAGTTATTTTTCTAAAATGTTCTCTCCAATATTTTCTCTCTATGATATTTTCTCTTTCTACAATATTTTCTCTCCAATATTACCTCTATGATATTTTCTATCTATAATATTTTCTTTTCTCACTACGTCATTTTCTATCTAAAATACTCTTCTTCTACAATATTTTCTCTCTACAATATTTTATCTCTAAAATATACTCATTCTATAATATTTTCCCTCTCTAAAATATTCTCTTTCTACAAGATTTTCTCTTTACAATATTATTTCTCCTCTCTCTACCCCATTTTTTCTCTCTATGATATTTTCTCTCTATAATATTTTCTCTCATTCAGTTTCTCTTTAAATATTTGCTCTTTAAAATATTTTGTCTTTACAATATTTTCTCTCTCTAATTTTTTTTTTTTGTACAATATTTTTTCTCTTTCAATAATATTCTCTTTCTACAATAGTTTCTCTTTACAATATTTTCTCTTTATAAAATATTATTTTTCTATAACATATTTTCTATCTGCAATATCTTCGATCTCTTTTAACAATATTTTTTTCTATCCCATTTTTTCTCTATGATATTTCCTCTGTATAATATTTTTTCCTCTTTATGTCATTTTCTCTCACTATAATATTTTCTCTTTCTAAAATATTCTCTCTATAATATTTTCTCTCCTTAAAATATTCTCTTTCTATAAAATTTTCTCTCTAAAATATCATACTCTATAATGTTTTCTCTCTACAACATTTCTCTCTCTAAAATATTCTCTTTGTATATTATTTTCTCTCTCTAAAATATTCTTTCTATAATATTTTCTCTCTTGAACATTTTCGCTCTCTATGATATCTTCTCTCTTTATAATTAATATTTTTCTCCCCTCTACGTTATTTTCTCTCTCTATAATATTTATTTTCTAAATTTTACTCTCTATAATATATTCTCTCTCTAAAATATTCTCTTTCTATAATATTTTATCTCTATAAAATATTTTCTTTCTACAATATTTTCTTTCTTTACAATATTTTTTCTTTCTAAATATTCTCTCTCTAAAATATTCTCTTTCTATAATATTTTCTCTCTAAAATATCCTATTTCTATAAAGTTTTCACTTTATAACATTTCTTTCTTTAAAATATTCTCTTTTTATAATATTTTCTCTCTCTAAAATATTCTATATCTATTATATTTTCTCTCTCTATGATATCTTCTCTCTCTATTATTAATATTTTTCTTCTCTTTATATTTTTTTCTCTCTCTATAATATTTTCTATCTAAACTACTCTCTATAACATATTCTTTCTCTAAAATATTATCTTTCTATAATATTTTCTCTCTCTAAAATATTCTCTTTCTATAAAATTTTGTCTCTAAAATATCATATTCTACAATGTTTTCTCTCTACAATATTTCTCTTTCTAAAATATTCTCTTTGTATACTATTTTATCTCTCTAAAATAATCTTTCTATAGTATTTTCTCTCTTGAATATTTTCTCTCTCTATGATATCTTCTCTCTCTATAATTAATTTTTTTCTCCACTCTACGTTATTTTCTCTCTCTATAATATTTCTTTTCTAAATTTCTCTCTATAATATATTCTCTCTCTAAACTATTCTCTTTCTATAATATTTTATCTCTATAAAATATTCTCTTTCTACAATGTTTTCTCTCTCTAAAATATCATATTTCTACAGAGTTTTCGCTCTATAACATTTCTCTCTCTAAAATATTCTCTTTTTATAATATTTTCTCTCTCTAAAATATTATATTTCTATTATATTTTCTATCTCTAAGATATCTTCTCTCTCTATTATTAATATTTTTCTCCTCTCTATGTTTTTTTTCTCTCTATACAATATTTTCTATCTAAACTACTCTCTATAACATATTATTTCTCTAAAATATTATCTTTCTATAATATTTTCTCTCTAAAATATTCTCTTTCTATAACATTTTCTCTCTCTACAATATTTTCTCTCTCTAATATTTTTTCTCTATAATATTTTTTATCTTCAATATCTTCTCTCACTACATATTTATTTATTTAATACTCTCTATCTATATTCTTCTATTTAGAATTTTCTCTCTTTATAATATTTTTATATCTATCATATATTTTCTCTAAAGTATTCTTTCTATAATAATTTTCTCTCTCTATAATATGATATGTATATATTCTCCCGGTTTTATTTTTACTTCACAAAGTTTCTCTTTACAACATAAATGTTATTCACAATAATTTTTTTTAATTATTGTTTTGCCTTCTTGCCTCAAGAACCTAAAAGCAGAAAATTTCTTCTTTTAAGTTTTGATGATTTTCTGGTTTTGATTTTGGAAAACCAATTTTCTAATCAAATCCCAAACGCACTAAAATCTTATACCAAAACCAGTTTGGCAAGCGGAACTAGTTTTGACGCAAAACTAGGCCTCCAAAACCAATGCCAAACACACCCTTAATCTCCATTAGAGAGATTAAGCCCTCGGACCCCTTTTACACACGAGTTAGGGTGGTTTGAGGCACAAGTCAGTGGACCAAAATTCAAAGGCTAGGTCAAATGAAAGAATAAGTGCGAGTTAGGTGAATTGGTAAAGTAGGGGCAACGGTATCCGAGACATGTGATTGATTTCCGCTTGCCTCGAATTAATAACTAGCAGGGGGGTCTTAATCCTCCCACAAATGAGACATTGAAGGGTTCTAAAAAATATATATATAATGAACGAACCTCCATGTCCTAGACTAGGCCAAAATCAAGTTCAAAGGCAAGTCAATGGGCCTTGCGTCATTACACCAAAAGCCCACATTTATGGCCGTATCAAACATGGATGTTTTTAGTTTATTTGACAAATAATCCACAATGAGGTGGTTTAAGTCATACAAATAAGAGTAAAAAATTAATAGGAAGCTAATTACCGTAGAAGCTAAAATATATAAAAAAAATAAAAAAACATAATATAATAAATTAATATTATAATAACATAAACAAAAGTTCTTAAATTGTTAAAAACATAATATTACATCTTTTTTTAGTGTAAAAATGCTCCCGTTTCATCTGCGACCATCGAATCTCTAAGATGGCCTTATTGAATTACACCATCTCAGACGACGTAAAGCTTGTGATTTCCACTTTGGTGAATTATGCCATCTGAGATTGTGTAAAGCATTTCTTTGCTTGTTAAGCAGCTTCCTAAGATGGTGCGAGTCTCACCCCATCACACTTCTCTTCGATATCAGCCATATCACCCGCCATCCAACTAGGGTTGTTAATGGGCTCGGGCTAGCCCGAGGCCATTGGGCCAGGTCTGATTTGGGCCTAGTTTGTATAGTGTTAGCTTGGGTTTTGAACCGGGCTGAGCTCAAACATTCAAGCCTGACTGTGTTATGGGTCAGGTACGGACAACCACTAACCCGACCCGAAGCCCGAAATATTTTATTTTTACTTTTTTTTATATAAAATGAATATATAGTTTTAAAAAAGCCCACGTTGCAAATATCAATGCCTCGGATTTTAGGAATATTATTTCACATATATCCTGTTAATATATATCATAATCAATGGTATTTTTTAATTTTATTGTGTGATTAGGAGAAGAAAAAAAGATTTAGGCATATACATGTGCTAGAAATACGGGCTTAATTTGGGCCGGGTTTGGACTTGGGCTTCGTAAAAAGGTTTAGGGCCGGGTTTGTACCAAATCTGAAAATTTTAATTTGGGCCCAGACAAGATATGATCACACGCTCATAAGTTTGGGCCAAGCCAGGCCGGGGATAGGTGGCCCGACGTGAACCCGGCCCATTAACAGCCCTACATGCAACAGGTGGACCGTCGATTGATAGGATCCCTTCACTATGATCTCCACTTTGGGTGGCATGAGGGGTTCCATCTGCGGTTTGTTTTCTAGCCTTTGTTTTAGACTGCAAAGCTTTGCGCCATCCCAGACAGCGTAATTCAATACAAGGGCATTTTAGGGATCTGATAGCCTCAGGTGAAACGTAATTTATTTACGCCACCTGAGATGGCGTAATATTCCGTTTGTGACGTATTGAAAAATTTTGTTCCTATAATTATAATATTAATTTATTATATTTTATTTTTAAAAATTTCTAAAAATATAAACTGAAGGTGAGGAAGCCCTTGAGAGCAGCTTCCAGCTTCTGAATTCGGCGGAAATCCAAATATGTAGAAATCTTGTCGGCGTAGAATCAAATCCAAACGGGCCTTGAACCAATTGGTCCATCGTTGCCGGCACTACCTGTCGGCGTAGAACGTGAGATTCATGGATATTATAAAACCATTATACACTCTTTATCATTTGAATTCAAAGAGTACATAAACTAAGGTATTTTAATGAACCAAACCACCAAGCTCAGGTCCTCAGCACTAAACAAACTAAGCCCCAAGTAAACAAGGGAGCAGGTCAAGCTTTAGCTGTAGTCGTAGCTGTCAGAATCCCCACCTGTGTTACAATATTGCAAAGAGAAGAACAAAGCCACATGGCCCATATGCAATGGCCTTGTGAATTAAACAAACACCACCCCCAATGCCATTTTACTCATTAATTAATTCTGGCCGGATTGCACGATTTTCGACCATTCGTAACCAACAAGATCCTCCTTCGCTACCCACAAATTGGTCTTTTAGGTTTCTTGGCATCGCCCCTCTCGCCAAGTTGACTCTTTTCGGATTTCAGGGCCAATTACAGGATTGGCATCATAATAACAGCCAGTCGAAAAACATTTTTCGGTCTTTGGATGATGATGATGAGCTATGCACTCCAAAATCCATAAATCAGACCATATTTGGTATGCACAAGGGAACCCCAAAACAAACAAGCCATGAAAGGAATGATCAGTTAGTTTTTTTTTTTTTTCTCTTTTTTGCAAATAAATAAATGAAGATACTTGAATTTTTCCAAACCTAAAATTTTAGACTTGAACATTGTTGATGCCTCACAAATAATAATGTCAACATGAGGGGTGGGAAGAGAAAAAGAGAAAGGGCAAAAAAATCGAAGTGTAAGGATTGTACAAATAATCTCCAGTCAAGTTTCAGGAGCCGCCGCTGAACCCTCGGCTGTCTTTCTTCACCTTTCCCATCTCCATCTCACGCGTCTCTTGACCTTCACTGCTCGACGCAGATGGGTTCTGGCCGTACTCGCTGGTCGGTGCACTGTACTCGCTGCTGGCGTACTCTCGAGTGCCCAGTGCCATTTTCCTGAACTTCTTCATGTCCTCGTTGTACTGTCCGGAATCGTAATCCGAGCTGCCATATGAACCGAAGGGCCTGCTGTGACCTGGTTTCACGCCTTCATTCAGATCGTCGAGTGATACGTCTCCTTCGAGGGCCCGAACAATCTGCTCAGTTGACATGATAAAGAGTCGGGGACATTCAGCATTTGGAGACGCAAACAATTATTGGAAATACCCTAGTCTAGAATGTATCTCGATTGTATCAAAAGATTGAAATGTATAAATGATTTTATTGGAAAGATTAATATGAAATTAACAGCTTAAACTTCCAATCGAATGGAACATAGAAGCATTGTTGCAGATCCGAATCAATCTGGCCTGAGCGCCATGGTGTAATTTGGATTCAGCAATAGAACCATAGCCATCAAGTCATGCCAATCAATTTTGGGTCGGTTTTATGAATCCTTAATGCGGAGCGTATCATGCACACATGGATTATTTAAATAGAAAATTTTTAGAACCTGCTTTAATCATGTCCTACGTTGATGCCACTACAATACTTTCAAATACGCTCATTCCTCACTATATGCCTCCTAGATTTTTCGCACATCCACCTAAACATCCACATCAGTAATATTACACTATTCAATAATAAAACTATAGTGACCAAAAAGAAGAAGAAAATAAAACTGATGTCGATCAAAGAATTTAGGATCGACACAGAAACTAGTTCTGCACATCTAAACCACACATTCAATTTCACCAAGGACAATGAAGTAGGAATAAATATAGTGAAGAATTACCATTTAAATAAACTATAGACAAATAAAATGCACATGCAAAGTCAACTAACTAAAAACTGGAAGAATGAGGAAACAAGTAAAATCTTGAGGATAAACTGAAAATAATAGGTCCATGATCAAACAGCTAGTAGAGTTAACATCTGACGGCTTACAGATATAATTGTCGTAGTACAGATTATAATACAAAAAAAAAAGTAATGTAAAAGGGAAAAGTACCTGGCTCATCCGTGGCCGACGTCGTGCAGAGTGCCTCACACAAACAGCAGCACAAGCAATCATGCGCCCCATCTCATTATGGTTGTAGTTCTTCCCTAGCCGTTGATCAACGAGGGCATCATAGTTGCCATCCTCGAGAGCTCGTGTGAGCAAAGGTCTTGCCTGCAATAACAAGCAACTGAATTTCATCAATTAACTGTGAAATCCCTTGGTTACAAGAAGACAACGGTAAGATTAGGATGCAACATGATGACAGCAGGTAGCACCAGAAGCAGTAAATCTATAAAGCAAGATACAGGTGCTGAACGCATAGGGTTCGACTCTCCAAGTCCGTTTGGTAGATGCAGGATGTGCCCGTGTGGCACGGACAGGATCGCAGCTGTCCTGTGGAGTGATGGGTTGGGACTAATGCAATCACCTGTCAAGGGTTGCCTATCATTTCGGGGATGCCGCACTATGCCATCACTCCACAGGAAGGTTCCACTATCTACCGAACAAAACTGGAGAGAGCCAAAATTGGAGAGCAGTCGGACCCAAAAACATAGGATACAGGTTTCATAACACCCCCATAATTACTGAGCAAACTTAGTATTCGGTTATAAAATATGTATGAGTGCAAAAATCAATGTGATATATAATAAAACCCTATACAGGTGCCAAGAAATTGGTAATTTCAATGCAAGCATGGTAGACAAAGGATGATTCCAGCAAGCCAACTTTATGATAATACAAGTGAAAATGAGAGTGCATTATCCAACATACTGACCCAGTCCACCAAGCTATCATCCATGAAAGAGTTATTCGAATCAACAGGTCGCCGTCCAGTGATTAGTTCCAAAAGCATGACTCCAAAAGAAAAGACATCGGATCTATCTGTGAGTTTGCCGGACGATGCATATTCTGGTGCCATGTATCTGAAGGCAGAGAGCAAGTTAGTAACACAGAGACCATGGGTCATTCGGTATCAAGTTTAAATGAAAGCCACAGATAAAACAATCAATACACTGATTGCATTCCTATATAACACATTATCAGCAGGGAACTTACCCGAAAGTTCCCATGACTCTGGTGGAAACATGGGTGTTGTTGTCAGAAGCAAACTTTGCAAGCCCAAAATCTGCAACCTGCAAACAGCCCCCAGTTTGTTAATCCAAACATACAATACATAATTTAAAAGATAAATAATACTATATACGTGACGATTAAGTTACTGGTGTAATATTTCTACCTAGATAACCAATTGTTTAGGAAGGAATTTTTAACAATACAAGCATGAAATCATTTACGCAATCAAACGAAGTCAGCCTTCTGGTTTTGTCGTCAACTATAGACAGTTGCTTCATAAAAAAAAAATTACTAAGATTACACTTCATGTATCCTTCTCGATAAAGACCTCAATTATAAGACCGATGTCCACCTCTGGGGCACTATTACTTTCAGGGTCATCCATGAGAGAATATTAGCAACTGAAAAAGTTATAGAAGTTGAAGTGGATCTAGTAAAAATTGCCGGAAACTAGGTCTAACTTAGAGGGAAGAGAGAAAGACAAAAGATAGTTTTTCTTTATTAATTCTTTTGGCCACAATCATTTAAATTCACCTGTCACTTCAACCCCAGTCAGATATATCAGTCATGCTATTTCCCATTTTCAATGACTTCTCTTCACTCATATAAGTACAAATCAAACAAATAAATGCCAAGGAAAATCTCTAAGTCGTTTTCAAATCTAAAAATGCATGTATATAAGTGAATACTCATACAGGTTGGATAATTAGCCTTTACAATAGAACGAACAAAGAAATAAAAGATGCATGCACTACCTTTGCCTCGAATTTCAAATCAAGAAGAATATTGGCCGATTTAATATCACGATGGATAATTTTAGGATGGCCTGCAGTTTGGGGGAAAAAACTTCAATAAGAACATGGATTCATCACTCAACAGCATCAGTTAGTAAAGTCAAAATGTTTGTTGCAAATGGTAAAAATGCATATAACCAATAGCTGAAGTGAAGGAACTCACAATCCTCATGCAGATATGCCAGCCCTTTTGCAGAACCCAATGCAATTCTTAGTCTGGTGGGCCAATCCATAACTGGTTGGCCTTTCCCTGCAAAAATAATTCATCCTTAAATGAAGCAGTCCAAAAGATGAATCTAATTACCAAAAGAAATTAGAGTATGGAAATATGAAGGGGATAGGGCACAAAACTTAGGACAATTACATAGGAAAACTTATAGAGATAATTCACCACTTCCCTAGCACAGAACTGCACAAAACTTGACTACATCGCATAATGTTTTGGTTTATACCCATTGCAGTTCATACAAAAGAAATGTAAAAAAAAGGTAATTTGGATAAAAGAAAAGGTATCTATGGCAAGCAAGAAAAACAATCCTGTTCAATTTCAGCATCTTTTATATACTTATCTAACTAGAGTTCTGTCCATGAAGTAAAAATTTTGCAATTACGAACAGCCTGCAGTAAAATTATTACCATGCAGATGGAACTCCAACGTGCTGTTTGAAACAAATTCATAAACAAGCAGCCTCTGACCCCCAGAAATGCAATATCCAACCAAGGAAACCAGATGTTTGTGATGCACACGACTGATGATCTCAACCTCCGCCTGGAACTCCCGCTCGCCCTGTCCACTGCCGGACTTCAGTTGCTTGATCGCGACTTCTTTGCCATTTGGAAGCTGCCCTTTGTGTACATACCCAAAACCACCTTGCCCTAGAAGGTTAGCATCGGAGAACCCATCTGTCGCCATTGCCAATTCTTCATAAGTGAAGGTGCTTCTCGAGAAACCAAGAGCGCCACCAGGTGATGGTGGGGGGAGTTGACTCTCGGATCCAGAATAATTGGATCCGGAACCACCGCTGTTGCCCATTGCCGGCGGAGGTGGTGGTGGTTGCGGAGGAGGGGCTGGAAAGCGCCCGGGTGATTGTGGAGGACGTGAACCATATGGCGGCGGGGGTATTTTGACGACATGGTCAGCTGGTGGAGGAGCATTGTGCTGCCAATTCCAAGGCTGCCCACCATATGGGTCTTCTGGAAACAAGAACAATTGAAGAATAATGAGAAACTCATATTTCGATTAAAAGGCCGATATGCAAATAAGGGGTAGAAAAATTCGAAATTGTGAATCAATGTATCAATTATGCATCTTGAGAAGCTAAAAAAACCATAGATTATGCAGGAATCTACACCAGATGCAGCTTTGGATCAAACATTGAGAACAGAATACAAATTCCAACATGAAGAGAAGCAAAACAGTTCACATCCGAGCAACATTTCCCAAAATTCGTCAAGGGGAGGATCCCATGAAAACCCTAACGATCTCACTAGACCTCGATCTCAGAATGTGTGATGCCAAACATAACCTAAGTACCTAACGAGAGGAAAGGAAAAGTTCGATGCAGGTAATAAGGAGAGAAAGACGGCACCTTTCTGAGGCGGAGGCTGCAGCGGCGGCGGCGGACCTCCGTAGTGATGCATCAGAGGCGGAGACCGCCGCTTCTTCCGCCAGCAGCAGACGCATAGGACGCTCAACACCAGCAGAACGACCACGCCGCCCACGGCAATCCCCACCACGAGAGACGTCGATACCGAGCTCGAGGAAGGGGGCGGAGATGGAGTAGAAGGGGAGCTCGGCGGAGAACGCGACGGCGTAGAGGGAGATACCGGCGGAGATCTGCCGGACGGTACAGGCGGAGAAGGGCCCGACGGGTTCGAAGGAGGGGAGATCGACGGTGTCGCGGGGGGCGGAGGAGAGGAGGACGCGTCCGGAGAGGGCGGGGAGGGGGACGCCGGGGGCGGGGACGAGGCCGCCGCTGGAGGGGGCGGGGAGGCCGCCGCCGCAGGAGGCGGCGAGGAGGCCGGCGTCGGGGGAGGGGTGCTGGTGGAGTTCGACGGGGGAGGCGCCGAGGGCGTCGCCGGGGGAGGTGCGCCCGACGGCGCAGGGGGTGAAGGGGGGGACGTCGGCGCCGGGGCCGCTCCCGGAGGAGGCGACGACGACGACATCTGTATCTCCGGTTCTCTTTCGGGACCGCTGGCGGAGGGGAGTGAGTATATGTTCTCGCCGGAACTAAGGCAAGGATTTGTAACGGGTGAATCCTTCCGGAGAGCAATATTTTAAATTTTTAATGCACCCACATCCGAACGGACTCACTTCCGCACCCCCTCTCCCACCCATGTGGGGCCCCCACAAGATTGCGGGGTCCATACTTTGATCAAATCTTCATTTTTCCTTTCGGGGTGGGGGGAGGTCGCCAGTCAGGGCTGCGGGGTCCACACGCTGCGGCCACGGCTTTGAATTTCCCATTCGGGGCCGGCTCCAAAAGCTGGAGCTTTAGATGGAACTTGGCTGCAACAGCTGACGTGGCAATCAACGATTGGTATGGTCTAATCATTGATTGCCACGTCATCTGTTGGAGCCCTTTGGTCCAACAACTGTTGGAGCCAAAAAAAAAACAAGGGTTATTTTGACTTTGCCCCCCAAATTTGCCTTAAATTAGACTTTACCACCCATAATTTCATTGATTGGACTTTACGCCCCAACACTAACTGTTCCGTCAGCTCACCCCCAAAACTTTATTACTTTACCGTTAACGGAATAGTTAGTTTTGAGGGGTAAAGTCTAATTAATGAAAATATGGGGGGTAAAGTCTAATTAAAGGTAAGATTTGGGGGGCAAAGTCAAAATAACCTAAAAAATAATGGAAGGGAAGCTGAAGGGCATTACTTTAAGTTAATCTCTCCAGAATTGATTGTTAGAAGAATTGATGAATACCCTTCCTCTCTGTCTCTCTATTAAATTGATACAGAAGAGGATGAGGAGGGATCCTGATGATGACTGGAGTAGATGGGCACCTGGGCTCAGGAGGGAGGAAGTGGTGTGCCTCCTCAATCTTGGCTGGACTCATGAATCCATGTTGTGACCTGTTCAGGTCCTTCAGGACATTCAATATCCAGGTGTCAGGATTTTCGCCGACAGTCGGCCACCGATTGAAACAGGCTCCAACAAAGGGAGGAAAACTTTCAGTACTACGGGTAGTTTGAGATCGTATCTATCAGATGGGGCGCAAAAGAAGAAACTATGATGCACAGATGAATTTCGATGTGCGCGACTGTACCGTGCGCACGCCAATCAGCGGGCATGACTTTGCGCTGATCGAGGTGGGACCCAACTCACGATAGTTGGTAGTGCTTGCTTATTGGCGTGCACAGTGGACGCGCACAACAGCCGGCGCATCAAAAATTATGCCATATATTTACATTTTTAACTTGATTTGTTATGGTTTTAAGTAAGTTATTATAACCAATTTGTATGTATTGAAATGTTGCTTCAGTTTCCACACTTTGGCATATAGTTTGTACCATATGGAAGAAAGCAATTGTCTATATGGTACTGAGTATTGATCCCATAAGGTGTCTCATACCTTAAGATGGTTGGACCAATGTTAATAACATCCTCATGTCATCTTACCCTTGGGCTCTAAGCGTCCTCTCTCGTTTCCTTTCCAAGCCCAGGTCTAGGGTTTCGACGAGTCTCTCCTGGTCTCCTCGGTTGCCGCCACCAGTGGCTCCAGGGAGGCTAGAATTCTCGGCGGAATTCTCCTCGGGATTCGGATCTAGGCTCCCCCCCTCCTTTCCCCATGTAAATAGGGGTTTTGGGTTGATGAATCTCCCCCTTTCTCCAGTTTTGGGGTTTTGGGTATCTCCTTCGGCTTCGGCGACGATGGGTTGGTGGGCTCCTCCTTCGGCGTAGGCACGGCGGCTCGTGCGATCGTTGCGGCGGCATCGAATAGATCTTGGACTTCGCCTCTACTCGTTTTCAACTGCTCTTGGTCTCGTCGGTGGGGGAGGCTCCGGTGATGCGTGGCTTGGAGGTTCCGAGGGAAGCTCCCCTGTAGATAGGGTGGTCGTTCGGCTCATTGTTTTGGGTTTTTGGGAGTCTGCTCATCGACTCAGCCGATGGTGAGAAGGCGGTCTTCATCTCCGACGTGGTGCAGCGGCTCGTATCGATCATTATGGAATCCTCGAATAGGTCTTTGACCTCACCCTTGCTCGTTTTGGCAGACCCGGCTCGACAGTGGTGGCGGCTCCGACTCGACAAAGCATGGAGTTTCTGGCGGGGCTTCGGGTGGCGCATTGGCGTGGCTCCTTCCCCCGTTTGATGGTGGCATCAGTGGTTGCACGGTTGGGGTTATTTTGTTTTTGTCCCCCATTATGTTTCTGCTCCTCTACCTTCATGCAATATGTTATGCCTGTGTGCGGTGTCTGTGGTGGCCTCCAGTGTGCGGTGGTTAGTTGTCCGTCGGTGGACGAGAAGTTTGGTTTGTGGCCGATGGCCTTTGATCCTCCAGGTGACTGTTTGTTTCTCCAGCCAAGGGCCGTGTCTCTGTTAGCGCCAGCATGTGGCGCCTCCGGGAGGTCTAATTGTGACCTCCCATTTGAAATACCAAAAAAAAAAAAACATCCTCATGTCGGGTTGCCTTCTATCGGATGGCACTATTGCATAAGTGATAAGGCCCACCACCTTATGGTAATGGACGCCTGATGGGATCGATCATTTCTCTATATTAGCATCTACCTTCTCCATCTTGACTTTTTTTTTCTAATCTAGGAGAATCTTGGAGCATGGCTTCAGTTTTGTATGAGCTTCGACTGCATAACCGACAAGATAGCCTTTTAACTTATAGCCATGAATATATCTTGCCGAGTTGTCTTGGCTAGGTTTTTGCCATTCATCAAGTTGACAATCGGTTGAAAATTTTAGTGATTTTTTCACAAGTTTAACATAATTTGACTTGGATGTTGTATGCATGTATATGTATGTATGTATGTTTGATTGTATAAGCATGTGTCTTTATATCGAGTGATGTGTGTGCACATACAAAACACTCAAGTATTGATAAATCAAAGTACAAAAAATCCATGCTCTGTTTCTTCATGACATGTGTGCTTGGGAATTCAACGTTTTAAACTTTTAATAGGATAGTAACTTTTGTTTCATGGATTGATACATTATAACACATGCGACGTCACTTGTGTTGAAGAATGTTTATGTCCTTCATGTAACCGTAACCTCATTTTAGCCGGTACTTTTTCAATCACGAAATTGTTTCGTATTCTTTTTCCTCATTTTTTTTTTGAAGTATCTATCTTCGAGGACGACAATCGACAAGGTAAGGAGACTAATGGCTTGTGTCCGTCTTCCTCCATTCATGACGAAGTAACTTCCACCGTTGTTGTTTTTCAGGATGGGCATCATAAGTGGGCTGAATAGGAGCTACAAAGGTGCGGAGTGAAGGATGGATTTAATTGGTTGACGTATTTCAATTGCTACATGGCCCGAGCTGATATGAGTATATATAAAAGAGCTCATACAACCTTAGCATTGATAGTCTTCTCATAACATAGGGGTGACTCCGGTGAGACGAATGGGTGTAGCCCATTAAATCTCCACCAGAACAACCAGTCACGAACACCAAAAAGATCTTTTTCACACATTGGATATCTCATTTACCTTACAATTGCACGACCTAGTTCTAAAGTTAATATATGGAGAAGCCGCATTACGATGTTGCTCATAGGGTCCTTTATTAGCTAAACCAAATCCTGAGATATTAATTATGTTTTACTTCCCTCTTCAAGTGATTTACAATTATAGATGATTGTTATGATTTCGCTGAAACTTGACTGTTCATCAACGATTATTGGATCAATGATCCTAGGATTTTTCCTTATCTAAAGGAACTCAAAGAATCAATCCCTAGTCTTCGATCATATTATGAACTTACGTACCGGGCTATGGCTACAAACACGTTATGAAATAAACCAACTACTATTTTTCCTACGTGACTTTTATATTCCTAACCATCATTGTGACAACACCCAGAATTCTCCAAAAGGCTGACCTTATGGAGAGAGGAGAGCACAACGAGTATATGAAGACAGTGATATCCCCTCCCATTACCGATGTGGGACTAACCACTTAACACCCGCATGCATAGAGAGCGCATTTCAACAGGGATCTACCAACATGCGGAGAGAGAGAGAGAGAGAGAGAGAGAGAGAGAGAGAGAGAGAGGCATCAGCAGGTGCAACGGGGTCACTCGTGGAGACGCTCCTGGAGCAAGTCCAGCTTTGATACCATGTCAGATACCCTCACACCCTAAAAACCAGGTAGGGAGGTCCACAAAAGATATATATAGAGAGAGAGAGAAAGAAAGAGAGAGAGAGAGAGAGAGAGAGAGAGAGAGTCATTAGCAGGAGCGACGGGGTCACTCGGGGAGACGCTCCTGGAGCAAGCCCAGCTTTGATACCATGTTAGATACCCTCACACCCTAAAAACCAGGTGGGGAGATCCACAAATGATATACGAAGACCGCATTGCCTAGCTTACTGGCTAACGTGGGACTAAACTCCAACAATCATCCACTAGCCTTAGTGGAAATAAAGTTTCCATACATTATTGCAAATCCTATTTTCTTCAAAAAAAAAAACTTGATTTTTAAGCAATGTGTGATAAAATCGAACATGACATTATCCAAACATCTCATCAACTAATAGATATTTTCACTTGTCATTCTCCAGTATCATTCTCATATGCTCAAGTTGGGTGTTTACAACACTCGAACTCCAACTTGAGGAAGGTTATTAGGAGTTAAACTTCACACGTCAAATGAGAACACATATATCCCTTTCAAACTTGATTTAATTATATCAATTATTATCAAAATAAGTATTTATATTATTGATTTTTCCCCCTAGATTCATAGAATTATGTTTGATAGGGGGTGGGCATGTGTGTGTGTGTGGGTGGGTAGGGGGGGGGGGGGGGGGGAGGACAAAGTGCAATCTCAAATTTATCACACATCATGTACTATAGAAAAAATGATTTTGTTTGCCTCTTAAGTATTCTTCAAAATAATATGAGAAAGGATGTGAAGCCATATGTGTATAATTTCTTCAATAAAACATCTTTAAACACTATTTGTTTGTTGTTTTTTTGATAATTAGTCTTAAATTGCTCCTTAGGTCTTATTTAAGCTAAATGATACACTTTATTAGGATATTAACTAAAGTCTCTCCCTTAAACACGTTTATACAGTAAGACCCTCATCGAAAATGTTGACTTTTTTAATCATTTAAATAAGAAAATCACCCCTCCATTATCCCTCCAACAAGAGTATCAATTTGGTTTGGTAAGAGTCAATTAATCGAATGATATTGTTGCTGTTGGAAATAATTTCATGGTAGAGGCCTATAGTAAAAGCAAAAGCTAGGTCTGAAGACCGGGGATGGTGTGCGTTACATATCAAAATTTTCATCGAAACGATCTACACGTGTGTGTATGAATCTAGCATGCCAACTACGCGACCCCCTAATATCAATCTAGCGAAAAGAATAATCTAGCATGCATGCATATTCTATCTCTACACTAGATCTACAAGTTAGAGATCATACATCCATGCAGATTCTTTCATCGCGATAAATTTCTTCTTTGTTGATAGAGACGGTCTCGGATCTGCTCGGTATACCTTCAGTGCAATGACTATAAATTTTTTGCTCTGAACTCCGATTGGGGTAAAATTTGAACTGCATCTAGAGAACTTCTAGATACAACTTTTACAAGTGGTTTCACATCATTTGGAGTTCTATAGCTCCCGTAGTCGCAGAAACATCGTTGACCTTCTGTGCAAAATCTGGACAGCAAAAGACTACGAGAAGTGCATTCTAGTTCACCCGATCTTGCACGATGCACGGTGCCTCATCGATGGATCTCTGAGTACCTCCGTACGATGAGCATTCTCCGTCTACAAAACACCACGCGAGGAAGACGAGTCACCATCTAAGGTCGCAAGCGAGGGAGAGAGACTAGAGGAGATGAGAGTACAAGAGAGAGGGGTGGCTAGGGTTTCCCCTAATGGCATGGTCGGCCTCTCTCTCTCCCCCCTTACTCTTATATAGGGCTGCCAGATCCTTTGGATTATGCTCCTAACGGATAATGTTGGCCTATTCAAACCTCTCCCTTTATCTCTCCTTTATCTCTATCTCTTCCTTGGTTTTGAAAACGGTCAAAACCAGCCCATTTTATGTCTCTTATGACTGACCCCTTTATTGAAAGTAACAACCTTCTATAAACAAGGGGGCCGGTCTTGACCAGTCTCTCAACACCTAGGGTCGGCCCCCCTAGTGCATAGTGGCGCATGGTTTGACCAAAATGCCTATATGTCATTAGTTGGTCGTCCCTCGTGTACAAGACTTTGCAAGGCACACATAAGTGAAGTGCACTAGTAATTTCACTATTCTCTAAGGTTCCCGTAGGATGCCTCTAGTAAAGTCAACCAGTCAACTCACAACATGTCCCGGTGCATCGCACCCATGTGGCGGAGTCCACTTATGGCAAGGGATCACTAAATGTGTCTCTATACTAACCTAGGGTTTCCCTTTAGTACACACACGTAGTTACGCATCTACCGTCCACTAGTACGAAGCACTCATGGAGCATAAGTTTAGACTTCTCTCTTCCTCTAACTACGTCTTGTGTTTCGAGGAGATAGTACAAGGACCATATATCATGTGGATAAGGTGGAACCTTCAGGGACCAGGATTCATGGTTTCCAACTTAGACTCGATCGACATACTATCCAAGTGTATCATCGATCATTTGAGTCCGAGTTAACCTACATAGCCACCCAGAGTGCGACGCAGGCTACACTTCAATTCCCCCGGACTTACTAAGTTCTTTTGCATACCCCTGCTCTCCGCTTAGTGTGGTAAACCCATTATCCTTCCACTTGGTGCCATGATGCAACTCGAGCAGTGGAGAATACCGTCAGACTCGAGTGCTTATATGACTCGGTTCCTTCCAGGTTGACCATATACGTTGTACATTCGATTACTCTGCCGAGTAGCCGGATCCGGTCAACAGTCCAACCGGTAACCACCTAACCAGGGTTTAATACATCATAGGTCAGACCAAGGAACGTACCTCCTGTTAGAGGTGTGGATAGCCTGCAGGAGTGGCATGTTGATGCGACGCCAGCTGGGTAACCCAGTATACCGTGGTTTTGGATCACATAACTGAACATTCACACGTTGGTGCGCCAAAAGCACCACTCAACTGGTTAACCCACCAGATATGGTTTCTCAGGGTTTATGACCGTTTTATCTTAAGGAGAAACACGACTTAGTGCACCGGTGTCTGCTTATCGATTTGTGCACCATGTTAGTTTCATTCGGCCACAGATACTGTGCCTGGTAATGACCGTGATGGAGACATCCACACTTTGTCTTCCCAACAGCTTATCCTGATAGGGCGACCAACCCTAATTAGACATGCGAACGTATTTAGGTTATATGGGACCAGTCCATTGAGTCTCCCACTCAAGTGGATTACCATATAGCCATGGCTCTTTCTTATGTAATAAGAACACATACTAAGGTACGTACCAAGATGCAATCATAAGCTATCAACCATACACAACTAAACTATAGGTTTTTGCGAGCTGTATACCATACCAATTCCAACAATTGTTATAATGATTTTATTGTAGTAATAATATCAATTCGATTTGTTATGAGTATTAATTAGCCAAATTGATATTGTGGCTATAATAATTTTATTATAGCTGCTATAATGATTTTAACTATAGCAATAGTATCAATTCGGTGTGGCAAGAGTACCAATTAATCGAATTGATACTCTTGCTACAGTGATTTCACTGTTGCAACTACTACATGCACGTTATTAACCGTCAAATTGATTCTCTTGCTGGAGACAAATGTATACACTTGTTGGAGATAAATGGATATTCTTACTGGAGACGAATTGGAGAGCAATTTGGTCATTTGAAAGGGTAAAAAAATAGAGGGGGGCTTGTTGTAGCACAAGCTATTCAGGTGGGACTTGGTGCAATATTAAAACATTGCAAGTCTTTTAGTTAATAGAGCATCTGCTAAAACAAGCTAAGTCTCCTTTTTTTTTTTGGGTTACATAGAGAGGGTGCACAAAGGCCTACAGGAAGAAGGTATGGCAAATAAACGGGTTTAGCAGGTTACTCGACCCTATTTAGACGGTTTTGGGATGGAATTAAATGGGTTTGGACGGGTTTGGAATTGTTTGGAAAACCCGATCAGTTTGGAACGGGGTCGGGTTTAGCCTATCCCACCCCGAACCCGACCCAGTTAGATATACATATATCAAATAACAAATACGTTTACATTAGTTTCATTTTCCATAGCCCAAAAACTCTCATACATGAATATTTTGTTAAAAAAAAAGTGTATATTAGCCTAGTTTTTAGTTAAAATTAATTTATTTTGTACTATGTTTTGTAGTTATCTTTTAGTTCAAATTCAATTAAACTCGCTTCAATTCGTCTCATCAAATCTAATTGGGATAGGATGGGTTTAGATTTTCGCTAATAAAAATAAGATGGATTTGAATTTTTTCCTCAAAACAGGATACAAGTTTGAGATGAATTGGGATAAGATATTTCTTAACGGAACAAGCTCAGGGTAAGGGCCACCTATCCCGAACCCGACCTGTTGCCATCTCTAACCGGAAGCACCACTTATGATGTGAAGGCATCACACCTAGACGAGTTGAAGAGTCGAACACCGAGCAGGAAAGCGCCACACAAGACAAGCCGCACATCGAGAGCGGAAGCACCACACGAGCCGATTAGGCAGTGTTTTTTTTTTTTTGTCCTACAAACAAATGGCTTACCGACCTAGCATGCAGCCTCTGGCCCCACCATTGTTCTTGAAACATTTGCTTTTCACACAAACCACCTCCATCTGAAAAGAGATTCCTCCAATCATTCCCTATTCCACCCACCAATGTTTGTTCATGGTTTCCTTTTCAACCCATTTTAAAAATAAAATATATATATATATATATATATATATATATATATATATATATATATATATATATATATATATATATATATATATATATATATATATATATAGGGGCATGCTATAATGCAGCATGCAGTAAGTGCGGCACTGCACTACAACCGTCTGATGCATCGTTGCGTGCATGCGATGCACATAGCGAGTGCATCAGACGGCTACGGTGTGGTGCCGCACTTACTGCATGCTGCATTATAGCATGCCCCTATATATATATATATATATATATATATATATATATATATATATATATATATATATATATATAGAGAGAGAGAGAGAGAGAGAGAGAGAGAGAGAGAGAGAGAGGGAAATAACAAGGGTCCTGCAAGCTGTATACTATGATGCCGACTTGCACCATGAGCAAATATCAAGATCAGTAGGTGACTTGGAATCACAATTTCAGAACGATTATATGGTGTGACGTAGGGGTGCAACTCAGGTCGAGTTGGTTTGGGTTTGAGTCAATTCAGAACCGAACTAAATTAGTTCGGTTCTACCATATTAAAATCCAAACTAAAGTCGGGTTGGAATGAGTCGGTTCTCGAGTCGGTAATTGGCCTTAAAAATAAATGGTTATTGGCTATTTACTAGCAAGCTAGACGCTCACATTGGGTTTTAGGCTTTAGCCGTGTGGAGGGAAATTACGATCGTCGTACAGTTTTCCGCCAACAATCGATGATTGACTTCGAGTGCGGTGCACTGTAGAGTGTTGAACTGCTGTCGATCTGCTAAGCTGTCACACAGACACTGTTGAGTAGGGAGAGATAGAGAAAGAAAGAGAGAGTTAACACAAGATATGGTGACGAAGTTCGGCCAAAACTTACGTCTCGATCCATGCAGTGAATCCACTAACTCTGAAAAAGTAGAGGTACTCTCGACAAGATGAGGAGTGCTTATACAAGCAGACAGGAGGCAGAGTAGACTTGACTAGAGTCTTATTAACAAAAGGCTCATTGAGCTTTGGAAAATAGAAAGTAGGATTGGGAATAATGAATTCCCTTCTGCATTATTTACAGGATTTGCTATTTATAGAACTTTGAGGATGTCTGGGGTTTTAGTAAATATCCAGGAGAATTTACCTGACCCCAGACAGTGTCCGGGGTCAACCGCTACGTCTGCCGATCACTTGCAAAGGGCCGACAAGAGATGTTGTCTACCGGTTAACCCATTGTTTGGGGATGGTCGTCGTGTTTGCTGAACCCCTGCCAATTAAGGGCCGATCAAAGTTCTATCTGCTGACCCATTTTTCGGGGTCAACCGCTACGTCTGTCGACCCCCAACTAAGGGCCGACAAGAAGGCGTCGCCTACCGCCCCTCTGTCGAGGGATAGAGTGATCAGCCGAGAGAGGGAGTCTCACCATCAAGGAGAGGGGTATCGACCTCGATATGCCGATATGGGTGTCGGCCTTCGGAGGCGATACATATATCGGTCTTAGGAGGCCGATACATTAGCGGCCTCGTGAAGTTGATGATATGCCTCGGAAGCCCCCCTTTTGCCCGATCATTGAGGGATCGGGGTCAGTAAGGTGTCGGCCTCTGGAGGCCGATAGGCTACTGACCTTTAGAGGTTGATAGGGTGTCGGCCTCTGGAGGCTGATAGGGCACATATCAACATAGGGAGGCCAATACCCTATTGGCCTTGCGGAATTGGAGATTAGCCTTAGAGGCCCAAATTTTGGCCAATCATTGAGGGATCAGGGCCAATACGGTGTCGGTATCTGGAGGCCGATAGGGCACATATCAGACTAGGAAGGCCGATACCTTATCGGCCTCGCGAAACTAGTGATCAGCCTTAGAGACCCAAATTTTGGTCGATCTTTGAGGGATCGGGACCGATAGGGTGTCGGCCTCTGGAGGCCGATAGGATGTTGGCCTCTGGAGGCTAATAGAATGTCAGCACCCTATCGGTCTCGCAAAATCAGTGATCGGTCTCAAAGACCCTTTTTTTGGCCAATCACTTGAGAATCGGGGCCGATAAGGTGTCAGTCTCTGGAGACCGATAGGTTATCGGCCTCTAAAGGTCAATAGGATGTCAGCCCTGGATCGATTTCGCAAAATAAGTGATCGACCTCAGAAACCCTCTTTTTGGCCGATTGCTTGAGAATCGAGGCTAATAAGGTGTCAGTATCTGGAGGTTGATAGGTTATCAGTCTCTGGTGGCCTATAGGATGTCTAGTCAGCCCTTATCAGCCTCATGAAATCAGTGATTGGCCTCAGAGACCCTCTTTTTGGTTGATTACTCGAGAATTGGGGCCAATAAAATGTCGGTCTCTGGAGGCCGATAGGGTATCAGTGCTGTTGATAGATTCCAGAGGATGATGTGGCTTATGACATGGCACAATGCTGACGTGACAAGTTGCTGATGTGGCCCATTGGAAGGTGAAGAGTCAGGCTCTGTTCATTGAATCCGGCTCAGTCTTTTCATTTCCCAACTCTTTAATTTTTGGTTTTACTTTCTCGAGGTGCTGAATATTTCAAAGTCTATATAAGATCTTCCAGAGAGAACTCATATCTCATCGTTTGAGAATTTCAGAGCTTGAGCTTTTGCTTTTTGCTTTTTGCCTTTTGCCTTTGAGTCTCCTTGAGAAGTGTTAGAGTGCTCAATGGCGTCCGAGGCTGCTTCCACTCCTTCAGTCCCTTCCATTGGTACGGGGAAGATCAGGATTAAAGTGCCCTCAAAGAGCAGAGGCTCGGGCTCGAAGAAGGTATTGGATGTCGCCTTCGTTGGATCGAGTTACCCCATAGGGACAGCCAAAGGGATGAAGAGGCATAAGGATATAGATTTCCCTATGGCCCTTAACAAGCCCCTCACCATCCCGAATGATGTCGTTCATCCACGAGCCTATGATGCCTCTATCTGAGGAGAGTATAGTCGGGTGGGAGGTTAGCCTCCAGACAACGGTCGAAAGGCATGATAGTTGGGATTCCATGGTGAGGAAGTTCAAGCAGAAAGACTCTAGGCCAAAGATCGCTCAGATCCAGCGCTTTTGGCCTCGACCCTCGCAAGATCTTCATCGATGTGCCGAGCAAGGAGAATATCATAGGCACCATCGTCTCCATCAACCAAATGAATTGTGGTTTGAGGTTGCCACTGCCACCCTTTGCAACCCACGTACTCAACACCTCAGGGTTGGCACCGGAGCAGATCAGCGGCAACGCTTGGCGAATCATTTATGCCTTCTACTAGATGGAGTTCGGTTATAGGGAGGAGCGCCTGCTACTCAGAAATCCCAGAAGGAGAGAAGCCCCGAATTGAGTTAGGATATTTCTTCTTCCACTACAAGTGGACATTTGGGAAGGATAGGGCCTTTGAACATTTGGTGGGGGAGTCTGCGCTCCGGCCGATTGAGAAGACCCTTCAGTCGGACAAGAATTATACCTACTGGTCGATCTCCGTCTTGGGAGAGATGACACCCTTGAGTGTCCCTTTGATGGCGAGGGTGGAGCTGTCGTTTGAGGTGATGTGATATCAGGCGGGGGGCGATTGTGCCTACACCCCTGAGTAAGCCGTTGCTTTCGACAACATCTTCCCCGAATTGACTTGTGGCAGTCGCTTGTGGAAGCAGTTCAGGTTCTGCCCTGTCCGTTGGGGTTTTGTCAACCTGATGCACAAGTCTAAGGATCGGTACAAGGACAACGAGACCTTGTACTTTGAGTACGAGGAGGATAGTAATTCAGAGGCCCTTTCTTTGACCCTCGTAACCGAGAGGCCGATGAAGGTGGTGATATTGAGGAAGTTCCCCATAAAGAGGGCGAAGGACACCCCTCCGGAAAAAGATAGTCATCGTCATAGGGCAATAGCTCATGAGAGGAAGCCTCCTGTGAAGGTATCGAAGGCAGCCACTACCGATACGCCTCCGACTCCCGATGGTGCCTTGTCAACTCTTGTTGAGGGGAGCGAGGCAGAGGAGGTGGGTGAGGAAGGTTCTGAGGGAGAGGAGAATTTGAGGGCGAGGACAGGTCCGATCTAAGAATTCGGCGAGAATGAATTTTATTTTAGCTAAAGTGAAATCACTGTAGCTACCGAATTGTTACTCTGCTGCTCGGATTGATACAAATCGTACAGTGATTTCACTATAGCAGCTATGGTGATTCCATCGTAGAAGCTACAATAACGTCACTATAGCAGTAATAATTCGGTTGAAAATGATTTTAATGTTGCTGCAGCGAAATCACTGTAGTAACCGGATTGTTACTCTAAACCATATTGTATCAACTGAATTGATACTTCCTACTGAATTTACATTGCACTACGTGGAGGAAGGGTAATTTTTTTCATTTGTACGCAGTTAAAGTGTCAACATCGGAGGTTGGGGGGTTTGGTGTAAAACTTGTCCATTCGGAAAAGACCGAAGCTCAAACAATATTGTTGTCTTGACGGGAGCTCAAAAGTATCTCCAAAAAGATAAATACTATTCAACCATAAGGCTTACAAACAAGTTTATAAATGGCTTATGTAGGCAGTGATCACAGCCGTAAGTAATTAGATTGTCAGTAGTCTCTTTTGATTGCCAGTCCAAGCTAAGTGCCATTCACTGGTTGTGCCTGGGTTCAAACCAACGATTGTTATCACTGCCATGTAAGCTGTCTGTAAACTTATCCAATTGAATAGTAAGTCTCCTTCCAAAAAAAGAGAGCTTTTGACTAAGTCTTTTTGGTAAAAAAAAAGGGTAAAAAATGTGTCCCTTGATCGTGATGCGACACTTGTCCTAATGTGAACGTGATTTTCTGTTTCCGGTTTCAACCTGCCCGTCAGATCATCATCCATGTGCTAACTATTCTTTAAGCACACACCAACTGACCTTATCGAACTATTGTTGTTTGTACAAGCTAGCTTTTTTTTTTTGTTAGGAACTATGCGGATTCTATTCATGGTACAAGCTAGCTGTTGATTAGCGTTTTTCCTAATCAAACTTATGCTCCAAACAGCACCTTTGACCTTGCACCGCCGGTTGCTGAGTTCCAAATGGGCCCCGCGGAATGGGTGGCCACTATTGGATCACCAAATGTTGTCCAAATTCGGTGGTGTTATTTGCACCCCACTAATTACTAGCATCTCCATCTTAAGTTCTTCATTCTCCTTCTTACCACTCCGATCGCCAGCCACGTCCGCTCTCCTCCCCCTCTTATCCTCCTCCTCCTCCTCATCATCATCAGCTTCTTCTTCTTCTCCCTTCTCCCCCACCTTTCTTTTTCTTCCTCCTCCTTCCTAAAAACATATCGGTTGGGATCGATTGACACGGCTTCAGAAAGGAGGACAAAGAAGAAAGAGGAGAGGCAAACACTTCATGGGGGTATCAAAATGGAAGGCACAAGTAAAGGATAGAACCGGATTGGGGTGTCTTCATGAAGTTGAGGGTGCTAATAATTTTACAGGTGCAAATATCATCACTCAAAATATTATAGTGCTACCACCCTACCCTCAATTATCTCCAATCATCACACCCATCCAATGAAGTCGCGATAAAGTTCATTCTCACTTGCCCGTGGCGGGTGGATGGGGCCGACTCTTGCGAGATTTTCGGGCACGCGTTAGCACTGAAAGACGAAAGGCTAACGAGTTTGGTAAGGCACATGGACATGTGGAGTAGTTCCATCTTCTTTCTTTTTTTTTTTCTTTTTTTTGGTAGTCATCAGTGTTTTGAAAACCGGACCGGACGGTTTGATCAGTTTGGACCGGAACCGGAACATGTTTCGGTTCGGTCTTTGAATAAACTGGTTTATTTGTTAACCCATGAATCAAACTTTTCATGGAAGAATTTAGTAAATATCTATTAGAAAAAAAACCTATTATCATGCAGCTCAAACGGTTGACCCATCGGTTTGAACTGATTTGGATCAAACCAGATGCCTTTTCGGTTTGCCTTCCGGTCCGATTTTGAAAACATTGGTAGTCAGACGACCTATAAACCAGCTGCATCTTTCTTTTAGATCTTAGAAAGAAATGTGGCCCAATATCCTCCTGACAGATCATACACATGCCATGAGGGTAAACTTGTTGCCAGGCTTTAAGTATCATTGTCTGTGTAGCCAGCTAGCCAGCCAGCAGCGTTACCTTCTCTGAAAATATGCTCAATGCAAACTTCAGTGAACCGAGAAAGCATAGACTTGATGTCCATAATCAAAGAATGGGATATGATTGGATCAATCGAAGAAGGTAGTTTAACGACGTTGATAACCTGTTGTGAATCACCTCCGATCCAAAGTTTGGAACCGAGTGCAAGAGCAACCTTTAATCCTTCCCATGAGACCCTTGCTTCTGCGATAGAGATTGAAGATGTACGAATGAATTAGAATGGATCCATTCATACGAATGAATTATAATGGATCGTGCGAATGAATTAGAATTGATCATTCGAATGAATTTGAATGGATCGTTCGAATGAATTTGAATGGATCAGTGGAATGCTACTCGCCATGACACAATGCCCATTAGAGTCCCTAATGATAAAACCTGCTTCTGCTTCTGCAGCTGTTTGAATGACCTAGCCATCAAATTTTAGCTTTAAAAATACTGTAGGGGGAGAGCTCCATTTAACCACCAAGAGGTCCACTTGATGCAAGCGGCAAGGAGCTCTAGTTGGAGGGTGGGTGTGGGGGTGGTGAGTAATTTGAGCTCCGATAAGGGCTATCCTGGCCTGAGCCCAAGTGGAGGCTGTGGGACCTGGAGAGACCTCTCGGAGTTGTTATACCTTGTTAGAGATCATGTGAGGATGGTTCAGTGGGCTGGATCTAGGGGTGGCAATGGGTCGGTTCGGGTCTGGTTGAGACATATGTAAAAGGGCAAAACACCCAACCCGAACCCGACCCGTTTAATAAACGGGTCAAAACCTTAAACCCAAACCCGACCCGCCTAATAAATGGGTTGACCCGACCCGACCCGACCCGTTTACTAAACAGGTTGGGTCATGTTGGGTCGGTTTGGTTCGGGTTGGGTCAACAAAACCCATGTAAACCTGTCGGGTTGGGTCAAGACAAGTCGGATTGGGCCGGGTTGGGTCGGGTTGGCTCGGGTCGGGTTGACACGACCCATTTGTTAAACGGGTCAAGTCGGGTCAATCGGGTTATAAGGCCAAACCCGAACCCGACCCATTAAATAAACGGGTCAATCGGGTCGACCCGTTTATGACCCGAACCCGTTTAGGCCAAACACAAACCCGCTAACTTCGGGTCGGGTTCAGGTCGGGTTGGCGGGTCGGGTCAAGAATTACCACCCCTAGCTGGATCTGACTGTTACTCTGTGGTTTACCCTTCGATTCATTTCGCTAGCATCTCCCTTGCTACTCCGATCAGAACATAGTAGGGGTGGCAATGGGTTGGATTCGGGTCGGGTTGAGACATAGGTATAAGAGCAAAACACCCAACCCGAACCCGACCCGTTTAATAAACGGGTCAAAAACTTAAACCCAAACCCGACCTGCCTAATAAACGGGTTGACCCGACCCAACCTGTTTACTAAATAGGTCGGGTCATGTCGGGTCGGGTCGGGTTGGGTCAACATAACCCATGAAAACCTGTCGGGTTGGGTCAAGATGGGTCGGATCGGGCCGGGTTGGCTCGGGTCGGGTTGACACGATCCATTTGGTAAACGGGTCAAGTCGGATCAATTGGGTTATACGTACAAACCCAAACTCAACCCATTAAATAAACGGGTCAATCGGGTCAACCCATTTATGACCCGAACCCATTTAGGCCAAACCCAAACCCGCTAACTTCGGGTCGGGTCAAGGATTCCCCCCTCAAATCTACGAACCAAACATTGGAATCTTCAACATCCACTTCCGATTATTCAGAAAAGGCCTCAAATCTGCGAACCAAACGACGGATAAACCATTCCTTTCAAGCTTCGAAGCACGGTAAGTATATAACCATCACCTCCTCTTTTTTTTTTTCCTTCTTTTATTTGGGTGTGGACAACAGCACAAAAATTAGAGCAAGGACTAATAATCACGAATTATTAGGAAACATTAATTTTCCACTATCTTTATTTGGTCAAAATCTTATAGATTGGTTATGAAATCATATGAAATAAATTCCACAGTCTGCACAGAAATAAGCTTTATATTCAAAAAAAAAAAATCAGTTGGCATCATCAGCACAATCACAGGACCAAACTACGACAAAAAAATTAACATCCAGAGTAATATATCAACCACAGTGGCGTGCCAAACCCGGAAATTTTGCATTTGAATCGTCGTATCCCTACAAACACTCACAGTCGGGCATCAAGAAAATCAAGCACATCGGATGGCGAAATTAAAGCAGGACCTGACATCAGATTAACTGCAAAGACTAAGTTACAAATGACCAAAAATACATAAACCATCTCACACCATGAATAGAATTCATATTTCATACATAAAGTTTAAAAAATAAACTCTAATAAATAAAGCCAAGTAAAAAAAAGAGAGCATCCACTTAGAAACCACTGATCAAGTTAAGAGTATTGAGGACAACATTCAATCATGGGAATCATCTAGGTTGCATCAGAAGGCCCAAAATTCACTATAAAATCATCCTAGATCAAGGATTAAAAGAGTTAGAAGGCTGGTTTCTGAGTTTCTCTTTTTCTTGAAGTCATCCATCATTCTCTTGAAGTCGTCCGTCATTCTCTCATTCACGCATGTATCCTATCTAGGAAACCCGTCGGCTAACTCTCCAAATTCTCTCTCGGGGTGGTGAAAACCCACACGCGGATGTCTTGGCACACGTGACCCCTTCATCAAGTTTAAGAAATCAAGTGTATTCCACTTTTTTTCTATAAAACAAAGGGAAGGCAAGAGAAAACAGACATTCATGGCTAACTTGGATGACGTGCAAAGGAATTCTGTGTTGTGCAACAGAACACATGGGAATGAGTATTAGAGTTTTACTTATTTAGGTGACATGTTCATTGCACATATAAAATTGTGGTTTAAGTTGAACAGGTTTTCTGTTTACATAGGTCTCACGTGTCTACCAAACTTAAAGAGAGTCGAAAGAATCCCTCTATAGAGATATCATATCCCATTTTATGGGGGTGATCTTTATCCACCTTCATGCTCTAATTCTTCCCCATTCATCAACTTCTAACCCATCCATCATTCGACCTCGTATCGAGAAGCTTTGGACCAGAGTGTTGGACGTTTGGATACTTCTACACTAGGAAGCATGGATACTCCTACAGTCCTACGGGCCCGAAGTACCCGTACTGGATACATATCGGACACGGATACAGCTCGGATACAATTGGATACGTGTCCAATACGGCTATGAAGTATCCGAGTTTAAAAAAACTTATCTGATACGGTCGGATACGGCCTGGAAAAGATCAGATACAGTCTGGATACGGTGGGATATGATCTGGATATGGCGGGAACAGTGGGATACACTAATACACCGTTTGGGTTTAAATTCATCAATCGAGTCGGTTGGCTGGGTTAAAACCCGAATCAGGTTTGGCTTATATTGCGGGTCGGGTTCGGTCGTGTTAAAACTCAAATTGGGTTTGGCTTAAAACCCTGAAAGGTCAGGATAAAACCCTATCTGTCCACCGAGCGACAAAAAACCTAAGCCTTTGTCGCTCCGCTCGAGGTCTGCCACCACTTCTAAGCTCAGACCGCTCCAAGTCCGCCATCACTGCTCGGCTCGGGGCCTGCAACTGCTCGAGGATTAGGTATAACTCCTCTCAATAATCCTTTAGCTCTATGATTTGGGGGTTCGACTCCTCTCGATTCCATCCTTTCTTTTAGGCTAGAATGTAGTCATGTGTGATCACTAGGGTTTACTAGGATCACTAAGTCTTGACTAGGTCGACTTTCTCCAGAAATGTCATAAATGCCAACTAAGGGCTAAGTTGGACCTCGGACATTCAAGGAGAGGCATTTAGAGCCTAATTTAATGGACTTTAATGACTTCCCTAAAATATAGAAGGTGCCATAAGTGTTCCGAGATGGACTGCGATTCCATCTCTCTCTCTCTTAAGTCAACTTCCTGGTAGACTAAGGAGATAAACCCTAAGTGCATGGGTATTATCATAATTGTTCAGGGTAAATGTAGACAGATAATTAATTATTAATTAAATATTTATTTTCTCTTATACGTTTCCTAGTTGGAATAGGAGAAGCCATGTCGAATCTTTGTGGTTTAACCACAGTCAAACCGGGCTAAAGGTGCGTGCACCTTGCTCTACATAAGGGGGTACCCCAACTTGCATGCCCCTTGTATGCTCCCAAAATCGTCACCTAGGGGACTCCCCATATGGAATATGGATGCAGTCAAGGGATAAACCCTAACCAAAATCCCCATATGTGAAGATAAACCCTAACCAAAATCCCCATATGGAATATGGATGCAGTCAAGGGATAAACCCTAACCAAAATCCCCATATGTGACGATCCCCAAGTGGTTATGAGGAAAGAAATTTTAAGGATCTCGATCCTCGAATAATTGGTAGGGGATTTCGACCAAATAAGGAAGAGGGGAAGCCCTAGCCGTCCCCCATGGTTCGAACTCAAGGAAAACCACCACCCCCTCTCTACCCCTTGTGGTGTTTGGCCAAGAGAGAAAAGAGAAGAAAGAGAAAGAGAGAAAAAAAGAGAGAATAAAGAAAAGAAAGATCTTCCCCTTCGAGCATCTACACATCGGATCCCGTTTGTCTTCTTCGAGCGTCTTCAAGAGGATTGTGAGGAATGAGAAGACTACCACAAGCCTACCATCGCGGCTCATGTGAGTGGAATCGGAGTTGAATCGAGAAGATAGCGAGATCGCAACTTCGATTTCCATCTTCATCAACATATCTTCAACCTTAGGCATCTACAAGTCCTAAGCGGTAATCATCCCATATTCCTTAGATGTGGTGGATGATAATTAATTAGATAAATTTTTTGAGGCTATGGTAATTCATTATTAATCATTATCTAGCTATGGTATGAATTTGGGTTTGATCCGATGCCAAAAATTTCGCAGGACTTTCCACCGGATGCTCATCACTCTTATTCATAAGGGATTTTGCATGCTTCCACCATGCGCTCCAACCAACATGAATAGGCACACAAATCTTAAATTTTTTTTCAAAAAAAAATTTCAAGTTACTCTCATAAAAATAGTGATTACAACAAGATCCAAAACCTATCCCAATTTACTGAAATCCCACCCACACATCCATAAGTCCAAACTTATAATTAGTCACTCTAATAAGCTATGACTGAAATAAGGACACAAATAAATATACGAGAAATAAAACTAAAATAAACAAGTTAAGATTTTATCTAAGCCCTATGCTCTACCCAGATCACATCAGACAACTCCCTTGATTTGTCTCGAGACTATCTTGGAGCATTTCCATCATTCCTCCATCACCAAATCATCAGAATTTGATAGTTCTTTCGACAACCTCACATCAACAATCTTAATGGAGTGAGCTCGACCAACAAATGTAGACATTCGCCTGACCCATCAAATCATATGATCAAATGGATCTAAGAATCAATTGCTCGGATACAAGCGTGGCCTCCAAATGAATTCAAGACGACACTTCAATGACTGGTTGGATTACAACAATCAATTTATTCGTTGGATTGTCCATGACATGGTTATGTTCCATTGGATCATCAGTTATGGGACTATCATCACTTTCCAACTGCTCAATCTTCGTCCAGTAAGTCAATAGTTGTCTCCATCGTTCGATCCTCCTTGATTAGGACTACATACGCCTCATTTGTCAATTGTCATAATCTGATCATCCAATTATCACAATTCGTACCTCCATATAAGATGTGCCATAAAGTCATCAAACCAAACATCCATAGTTTGGAACCAATCATGTACCTTCTCTCAAATGGATTGATAACACCAACCCATGACTCTCTGGTGTTAAATCGGGTTGCTCCGGTAACAAATTGGTAGGAAGAATCTAGAGGTTCCATATACAGGGGCACAAGGATTAAAAGAAATATCAAAGTCGTATACCAAAGGTAGAAGGTGACCAAGTCTATAGTATAGAGGTGAGAAAGAAGAAACAAGAAAAACTAAACTTTCACTCACTGGAAAACATGGATGTCCCTCTTATCCGTATATAAGCCAAATTAATCAGATAGTGCAAAACCTAGATTTAGAGCTTCGATTTAACCAAATTGAACCTCACAATTAACCTAAAGGACTAACTAGAGAAAATAAAACAAAGAAATATATTGATGAACTCGTCGTAGCACCTTCATATCATGATAATTTGATCCAAGTGAACTTGTTTAGTGTATCTAACACTTACGAAAAATGCACCTTATTGAGGCAACTTAAAAGCTTGAAACAAACAACCAAATTTCAAAGCATCGTCATCAAAAGCTGAGGTTGCCATAAGTTCTGAAGGTTTTCCGTTTAATCTAGAGTTCAATCCTAGCCCTGCATATTTAGCTATCTAAATGTATAATAAAACCCTCTAATGACCTAACATTGAAACTAAGGACGTTACTAAAGGACTCTTTTTAAACCCTATGCTACACCCGGATCACAATAGGATATCACTAGTCACTTCAAGAGCAAACTTGTAGTGCCACATCATTCATGATATAAGGATTCAAAAATTACAACATAGATGAGAACCTAAAGGACAACAAAAAAACACCAATTGTTAATCACAAAGAAATCATAATAACAAGTCACAACTTATACTTCTCACTTAAAGGTACTATAAATATTGTATAGAAAGTGAAAAATGATTCACAGTGGTCCTTACAGGATAAAAAAAATTAAGGGTGCATTCTACAACGCTTTTGTTTAATGTTTTTAGTTTTAAAAGAAAACAATAAAAGCATAAAACACATTTGATGAACCATTTTTGTATTGGTTGACTTGTTTCAAAATTGTTACCAAAATTTTCAAAAATTGAAGTAAAGTTTTTTCCTAAGTATTTGAATGTAGAAACTAGTGTGTGTCGCCTGCACCATCGCCCTTTCCATTGCACGCCGCCGGCAACTATAGTTCCATTGACCTCTCATGCATGTAGTCAAACACTTGCACTGCTACCCACCTCCCCTGCACACAATTAGCCACTACCCCTATTCATTACATGTAATCAGCATGTTCACCACCTCAACATCCCTCCCATGCCTCTGATCAACGCCCTCTACCATGCACGTCGTCGACCACTTGCACATGAGCCCACCTCACCAGCACATTGTCGACTACTGCCCCCTGCATGTCACTGGCCACCCCTCTTCCAACTGCATTGCCGCCCACCTCCCATTCACACCACCCACCGTCCTCTACATGCAATTAGAAACATGCACCAATCTCACACCCCTCACATGCTTCCACCCATTGCCCCCCTATTCTGTACGTGGTAAATAACTTGCACAACTACCCACCTCCCTTGTACATTTTTTATCATTACCCCTTCTCTGTACATTGACGACAACCTACAAGGCTACAAATCAGTTAGCTACCCTGAATACCACAAGCCACCATCCCCACCCCCAGCATGTTGGTCACATGCACCACCACCGACCTCTCTTGCATGCTAACAAAATATTGCCCCTTTCCCCGACTCTTCCCTATGGTGCAAGCATCTTGCATCACTACCACCCCTACACCATCGACACTGCCACTTGCGCCGCCATACACACAAACACCACCATGAACCATTACTACCTAGGCATCTCTGACATCCTTTTCAAACCGCGAGAGTCAACTAACACCACATTGAACTCCACCTCCTAGTCAAATCCATATCAATTATGGACATGCGCCTTTGACAACCTTTTCACCGTGTGATACTCTGTTGAACACCGAACATATTTTAAATGCTCCTCCTTGAGGCAAATTTTAACTTCAATCTCCACCACAGGTAATGGAAGAAGATGCCCTCAGTCCTCGACTTTGTAACCTACCCCCGAAGGAGATATGAGCCGATGCACTGCTCTGGCTTTAAAAGCACCCTCTGATGAGTATAGTGACACTTAGTAGGAGATCCTCGCCAAGGCTTACCTCCCGACATCCAAATCCTAGGAGCACATGATATGATTAGCTTTCTACCCTGATTTCATACTCCAATTCCGTGCAAAAGTGCCCCACGACAAGCCTCATCCAGAGAACCCACACCTCGCACTTGGCCTTACTTATACTTCACAAGCAGCAACCTACTTCTACAACAACAACATCACATGGTTTAAGGGTTCATCCGGACATGAACATGTTAGGATTTTGGCGAACTCCATTATGCACCCGAATTGGGTCTGATTTAGATTTGATTCATAGCAGCGTTCTATTTGTTTGAAGTATATATGCAAGTTAGAAGTTATTCTAAGATTCGTAAATCCCAAGTTAGAAGTTCTATACGCATCTCACTGATTTCCATGAGAAGTCCCTCCCCTCCGCCCGTCTCTCTCTCTCTCTCTCTCTCTCTCTTGTTTTTTCTCTCTATTATTTATTCTCTATGTTCTACTTCCTCATGTACGCTTTCCTCATTTCCATGCATTCCACCCTTTTATATCTTCTCCATCTCTTCCTTTGGATGAATGTCATCGAAGAAGAATCAATATATGCACCTCCTTTGTGTAGGACTTCCCCACTTTCTTCATCTAACGTATATTCCCATTTATTCTAGTCCATAATTTCCTCCATCCACCATTCTTCGCTTCCACTTGATGCATATCTCTGCACTTTATCCCCTCTTTTTTATCCTTTTGAAGCCTCATCTAACTTCTTAACCCTTTCTTCTTGATCATCCGTGATCCTTTCCACTGACTCATACTTTTGTTGGACACCCAAGGGTTAGGTGCTTGCACGAGGCCATCTAACTAAGGGGCTTTTCGGAGTACGATGCACAGTGGGGTATACATGTTCATTCACGTTCTTTTCCTCTAAGTTTTATTTCGGATCTTGATCACCTACATATTGGGAATATCATGAGCATTAGTCTAACCTGTTCGGTGTCATCTTTATATTTCGTGACTTCGCCATGATTTATGAATGTTTCTTTCGTTATAAGAGTTGAACTTTCTTGCATTATCATATCCCACAATTGTCTGTTCCTAATGAAAGAACATGGAAACGGGACCTGTTTAGTGACCCATAACCCTACTCGGCAGATAAAATCATCTCAAATTGCTTGCTGCCCTATAGGCTGTAGTGTACATGACACCAAGAAGAAAAGGGAATAATCATATAGCTGGAGATATGCAGAACAAGCACAAGGGTAAACCAACATGCTCAAATGTTCCGAATATGTATTGTCAGGTAACATAAGAAAACAGTTGGGACACTTGGAATTCACCATCTGAATCAAAGAGAAGGTCTTGAACACCCACCACAATCAAACAGAGAGCTGAAATCGAAAGTACCCGAAAACCCGAAAGATCCCCCTTTTCTTCTTCCTTGCCCGGGAAATCCAATTCTTCGATGCGAGGTCAACATTATTACAGAAGAAGAAAGAAAGCGGATCCATCTGAAATTCTCACAGGAATTTCCTCGGCGGCCGTCCGGCGTCCTCATCTTGCATGTGCTGCCACCAAAAACATTAAAAAAAAAAAAAGGACAGAAATTAAAGATATAACAATTGGGTTCTTTTCAAATTCAAGGATTAGGGTTTTGAGCAAGATCGATAGGTCGGGATCGGGGATTTGCGCGAGGACGGAGACGAAAGGGAACAGGAGGGAAGGCGTGGGGGAGAATTATCGTACGAAATCCCTGACGATGCCTTTGTAGATGAGGATGGGGACGGCGATGCCGAAGATGCCGACGAGGGCGAGGTTGCGGCGGGTCCAGCGGAAGTTGACCTCCAGGTTCTCCCTCCCGGCGTTCCAGTCCTCGATGTACTTGTTCTTGTTCACCTCCATCCCTCCCCCCATCGTCGTCGCCCCACCTTGCGTCCTTCACTGGCTGCCCCTAGCACCTGCTGTGGCGTTGCCTGAGATCGGTGAGTGGGAATGGAAATGGATTTTGGGGCGGGGTGACATATATAGTAGGCAAATTATGTACAGGTCCTTAACTTTTCTGCAATATTAACCGTAGGACAACATAATTTACTATATTACTTAAGGTCCCCACAAGTATACATTTGTCTTCTAAAAGAGCATATATTCGTCAGGAGGAACTTGAGCTATATTTCAAAATTAACGTGTCCTACAACTAAAAGTCATATCTCAAAATGTACTACGTCAAACTTTTCCATATATATTCGGCCCAGCTTTTAATAAAGGCAGTTCAAAACGAAAGGTAAATCCTAAGTTTCTACATTCTGTTTAAGTCACTCCGAACTTAAATATAACCCATATTATGTATGCAATTCGTACCTTCTGTTGTTAAAATTAAAATTTTAAATTTTTGTGAAAATTTTTCTCCAGTAGTTTTATTTTAATTTTAATTTTTTAAGTTCTATAACTACCGATTGGTTATTCGGTTTGCTAGTTTTATAACTATCGAGCGGCTTCTATAACTACCTGCTCATTTCTTCTTTTGATCCTTTTGGATCTTTTGCTGAGATTTGAAGATCTTAGGTTTAGCTTTCTTCTTGTGAGGTTCCAAATTTGGTTTTGGTGTTTCCACCAAATTCGCCCTTGCCCTTAACTCTAGATGATTTGTCTCCTTCTGTTTTTTATGATATTTTTCTTCTATTTGAATGGAAGAGAACAAATCATCCAAGGTTAATGCTTCTCGTTTATACTTCAGAATGACTTGGAAGTCACTCCATGAATGAGGTAACCACTCAATCATTATGGGAATCTGTAGTCTTTCATCAATGAGTATACCCTGATTGATGATTTTTGAGGTCATTTTCAACATGTCATGTGCTTATGAAAACACTGACTTGTCCTACAACATATAGAAATCTATATAGTTTCCTATAAGATATTTTTCGAACCCTTCCTCCTTTCCATATTTACTTTCCAGACAAGTCCATAGTTTATTAGAGGTTTGGGTATTGCAATAAATATCATATAGGTTATCAAACAGGGTGACTAGGATTTTCCTATGACAATTGTAGTCATCTTCATAAAACTTGACTAAATCGTTAAGCTTTTCGACATCTGTCTCCAAATGAATCCGAAAGTAGAGGAGTATCTTTAGAAAACACATAGGCTATTATATAAGTAGTAAGTCAATACATCATCCTCTACTGCTATCTCTTGAAGTATTGCCCTTCAAATTTGTTTGGCTTTCTAGCCGCCTCCTCGACATTAATCTTTGTTATTTTGAGAAATCCTTTTAACCAAAAGTCAAAAGGCAAGATTAGACTATCGCTTTAAACCGTTAGGAATTATAGAACGCAATTGAAGTGGATAAAAGAGCTTCATGGCTATCTAGATTCCAAGATACACTGAACCTCTTAGCCCCGTCTCAACGTGCACTCATTGATTTTGGCATGTAATCTGACTGTTTATAGTTAATACCATAATTATAAAAGAAGAAAAATGAGAAAATACAAATAGTCTCATGTTCTGTTTACTAACAGAAGATTGATGAATTCTTTATTTGTAGAGAGCACTTGTTTATCAAATTTTGGATATTAGATTCAAAAGAATTGGCTAACTTAGACCTCTATATATAGGCCCCAAAACCAAATAACCAACATATGGTTACAAAAACTACCCGATAGTTAAAAACTACCTAAACTGAATAACCAACAGGTAGTTATAGAAATCGACCTGTAGAATATAAAAAGAAGTCCAAGTATAACTCCCCCCCCCCCCCTGAATACATTATGGGGCGGTACACCAATGTGTCAAAGGGTGACTTTAAAACACCCATATGTATGGCAAAAATATAAAAAGTCATATAGCTAAGAGGAGTTCCACTATTATAGAATCCTTATTCATATAGCAAAATATAAAAGGAGTGCAAGTGTACCTCCCAACTATATCATAAGGGGTACATCTCATAGTTAGGAGGGGTCCCACTATTATGGAATCCTTATTCATGTAGTAGATTATAAGAGTTGTCCAAGTGTACCCCCCAACTGCATCATTGGGGGTACATCTATATGTCAAGAAGTGACTTTAACACCCATATATGTGTGCCCAAAATATAAAGAGTCTCGTAAATAGGATGGTCCTATTATTATAGGATACTTATTCATGTATCAGATTATAAGAGAAGTCCAAGTATACTCTCCCCCTGACTAAGACTAAATCATAGGAGGTACATCTATATATCAAAGGGGTGACTTTAACACCATTATGTGTGTGACCAAAATATAAAGAGTTCCATAACTATGAGGGGTCCTATTATTGTGTGATCCTTATTCATGAAGTAGATTATAAGAAGAGTCCAAGTAAACCCTTCCCCCCTTCACGACTACATAATGTGGGGTACATCTATGTGTCAAAGGGGTAACTTTAACACCAGTATCTGTGCAACCAAAATATAAAGTGTCATATAGTTAGGAGGGGTCCCACTATTGTGGTATCCATATTCATATAGTAGATAATATAAGGAGTCCAAGTATACAAGTGTATCCCCCTCCCCCCGACTACATCATGCTGGTATAACTATATATATCAATGGGGTGACTTTAACACCCGTATGTCTATGACCAAATCATAAAGCCCCATAGTTCTGAGAGATCCACCTATTATGAGATTATTATTCATGTAGCAGATTAAAAGAGGAGTCAAAGTATTATTCCCCTCCCGACTACATCATTGGGGGGTATATCTATATGTCAAAGGATTGACTTTAACACCTGCATGTGTGTGGCCAAAATATAAACAATTATATAGCTAGGAGGGACCCCATTATAGGATCCTTATTCATGTAGCAGATTATGAGATGAGTCCAAGTGTACCCCCCATAACTATATCATGGAAGGGTACATCTATGTGTCAAAGGGATGATTTTAACACCGACATGTATATGACCAAAATATCAAAAATCCCATACCTAGGAGGGGTCCTACTATTGTGAGATCCTTTTTTTTATAGCAAATTATAAACGGAGTCCAAATGTACCCCCCTAACTATATCATGGGGGTACATTTATATACCAGATGGGTAATTTTAACATCCATATGTGTATGGACAATATACAAATAGTCTCATAGCTAGGAGGGGTTTCACTACTATGGCATCCTTATATATGTAGTAGATTATAAAAGGAGTCCAAGTATCACCCCCCCCCCCCCCGACTACAATATTAGGGGTACATCTATGTATTAAATGGGTGACATTAACATCATATGTGTATGGCCAAAACAAAAGGTCTCATAGCTAAGAGGGATTCTACTATTGTGGATTCCTTATTTTATGTAGCAGATTATGAGAGGAGTCTAAGTATACCCCCCCCCCCCTCGGCTATATCATGGGAGTACATCTATGTGTCACATGAGTAACTTTAGCACTCGCATATATGTGACCAAAATATAAGAGTCTCATAGCTAGGAGACCGGTGTCTTACTATTGTAGGATTCTTATTCATATAATAGATTATAAGAGGAGTTCAAGTGTACCCCTCGACTAAATCATGGGGGGGTCCATCTTTGTATCAAAGGGGTGACTTTAACATCCGTATGTGTGTAGCAAAAATATAAAGAATCTTAAAGCTAGGAGAGGATCAGTATTGTGGGATCATTATTCAAGTAGTAGATTATAAGAAGAGTCTAAGTGTACCCCCTCCTGATTATATCATGGGGAGTACATCTATGTGTTAAAGGGGTGACTTTAATACTCATATATGTCTGGCTAAAATACAAAGAGCCTCATTGCTATGAGAGGTCCCATTATTGTGAGATCCTTATTTATGCAGCAGATTATGAGAAAAGTCCAAATGTACCCCATAACTACATTATGGGGGGGGGGGGTATATCTATGTATCATATGGGTGACTTTAACATCCGCATATGTATGACCAAAATATAAAGAGTCATAGCTAGGAATGGTCCTACTATTGTGGGATCCATATTAATATAGCAGATTATAAGAGTCTACGTATACCCATAAACTAAATCATAGGGGTACAATTATATGTTAAACGGGTGACTTTAATACCAGCATATATATGTGTGGCCAAAATATAAATAGTCACATGGCTAAGAGGGGTCCCGCTATTATGGGAACCTTATTCATATTGCAGATTTTAAGAGGAGTCCAAGTTACCCCCCTAAATACATTATGGGAGGTACATCTATGTATCAAAGGGGTAACTTTAATATCCACATTTGTGTGGCCAAAATATAAAAAGTCACATAGCTAGGAGGGGTCCTACTATTAAGGAATCCTTATTCATATAGCATATTATAAGAGGAGTCCAAATATATTCCCTCTCCCCAACTATATTATGGGGGTATATTTTTGTGTCAAACGAGTGACTTTAGTCCCCGTATATATGTGGTAAAGTCTCATAGCTATGAGGGGTCCCACTATTGTGGGATCTTTATTCATATAATAGATTATGAGAAGAGTCCAAGAGTAGCCTCCACTCCGACTAAATCATGGGGGGTACATGTATATATTCAAGAGGTAACTTTAACACCCGTATGTATGTGGCCAAAATATAAAGAATCTCATAACTTGGAGGGGTCCCACTATTATTGGATTTTTATTCATGTAGGAGTTTATAAGAGGAGTCTAAGTGTAACCCCCCCCCCCCCCCCCCCCGAATAAATAATAGGGGGATACACCTATGTGTCAAAGGGGTGACCATATTGCATGCATGTGTGTGGCCAAAATATAAAGAGTCTCATAGCTAGGAAATGTCTTACTAATGTGTGATCCTTGTTCTTGAAGCAGATTATGAGAGAAGTCTATTTGTACCACCCCCCCCCCCCCCCACCGACTATATCATGAAAGGGTATATCTATATGTTTAAGGGATGACTTTAATACCCACATTTGTATGCCCAAAATATAAAGAGTCTCATATCTATGAGGGATCTCACTATTATGGGATCCTTATCCATATAGTAGATTATAAGAGAAGTTCTAGCATGCCTCCCCTACTACATCATGAGGGGGTGCATCTATATGTCAATGGGGTGACTTGAATACCCATATATTTATGGCCTAAATAAAGAGTCACATAACTAGGAGGACTCCCACTATTGTGGGATCCTTATACATAAAGCAAATTATATAAGGAGTCTAAATATATCCTTCCCCGACTACATCATGGAGGGGTATATCTATATGTTATAGGGATGACTTTAATACTCTTATATGTGTGGACAAAATATAAAGAGTCACATAGCTAGGAGAAATCCCTTTATTGTGTGATCCTTATTCATATAGCAGATTATAAGAGGAGCCCAAATGCACCCCCCTAACAGGCCTTCAAATGAACCAAATTGTTCATGAGCGTCTCGCAAACAAGCTCGATAAAAGCTATTTGAATTCTTTTGGTTACTAGTCAATCCAAGCCCAAGCCTAGAGTTTAGGCTCGTTTAACAAACGAGCCAAGTTCAAGTAGACCAAAGCTCGACTCGATTGGGCTCATGAACGTGCCTGTTTAGGGCATGTGAGATAGCTCGTAAGTAGGACTTGTGAATTGGCTCATAAATGGCTTGAATAGACCTAACATATATAGTCCATGCTTTTGACTGATTTTGGTGTTTGAGAATAAGCTTGATATGGGACCGTTTGATTACTAATTGAGCGAAGTCTTACGTAAATTTTAGGCTCGTTTAATAAACATGCCAAGCTAATACAGACCAAAGCTCAGCTTGACTCGATTATTAAACAAGCTAACCCCAAGCCCAAAGTTTAGGTTTATTTAACAAACGAACAAGCTCAAACATAAAAAAGCTTGGCTCGACTCATTTGCAGCCCTAGCCCGAAGACTACATCATGGGGGGTATATCTATGTTTAAAAGTGGTGACTTTAACAACCGCATGTGTGTGATAAAATCATAAAGAGTTCCATAGCAAGGAGGGGTCCCCCTAATATGGGATCCTTATTCATGTAGTGAGATTATAAGAGGAGTCCAAGTGTACCCCCTCAACTACATCATTGGAGGGGGTACATTTTATGTTTCAAATGGATGAATTTGACACTTGCATGTGCGTGGCCAAAATATAAAGTCCCATAGCTAGGAGGGGTCCCACTATTATGTATCTTTATTCATATAGCAGTTTATGAGAGGAGTCCAAATGTACCCCCCTTCCGCAACTATATCATTGGGGGTATATCTATATGTCAAAGGGGTAACTTTAACACCCGTATGTGTGCAGCCAAAATATAAAGTATCATATGAGGGTCCCACTACATCATAGGGGGGTACATCCACGTGTCAATGGGGTAATAGTAACACCTGCATGTGTATGACCAAAATATAAAAAATCACATAGCTAGGAGGTTGTATCCTTATTCATGTAGCAAATAATGAGAGGAGTCCAAGTGTACCCCCCATTCCCCTGACTTTATCATTGAGGGGTAAATCTATGTATCAAAGAGGTGAATTTAATACTCGTATGTGTGTAACCAAAATATAAAAAATTCCATCGCTAGGAGTAGTCCCACTATTATGGGATCACTATTCATGTAGCAGATTATGAGATAAGCCCAAGTGTGCCCCCTTGCTACATCTTAAGGGGGTACATCTCTATGTCAGAGGGGTGACTTTAACACCCATATGTGTGTGGCCAAAATATAAAGTCATATTGCAAAGAAGGGTCCCACTATTGTGAGATCCTTATTAATGTAGCAGATTATAAGAGGAGACTAACTATCCCCCCCCAACTATATTATGGTGGGGTACATTTATATATTAAAGAGTAACTTTAATACCTTCATGTGTGACCAAAATATAAAGAGTCTCATAACTAGGAGGGGTTATAATATTATGAGATTCTTATTTATACAACAGATTATGAGAGAAGTCCAATTATACCCCCTCTCACCAAATACATCACAGAGGAGTACATTTATGTGTTAAAGGGGTGACTTTAACACCCACATATGTAGCCAAAGTATAAAGAGCCCATAGCTAGTTGGGGTCCCACTATTGTAGGATTCTAATTTATATAGCAGATTATGAGAGAAGTCCAAGTATACCCCCCCAACTACATCATAGGGGGTATATCTATGTATCAAATGGGTAACTTTAATACCCGCATATGTGTGACCAAAATATAAATAGCCTATATCTAGAAGGGGTCCCACTATTATAGGATCATTATTTAATATAACAGATTCTGAGTGGAGTTCATGTATTCCCCCCTACTATTTTATAGGGGGGTACATCTATGTGTCAAATGGGTAAATTTTACACCCGTATGTATATAGCCAAAATATAAAAAGTCTCATAATTATGAGGGGTCCCACTATTGTGGGATCCTTATTCATGAAGTAGATTATGAGGGGTATCCAATTATACCCCCCCATCCCGACTATAATATGGGGGGTATGTCTATGTTTTAAAGGGGTGACTTCAACACCTACGTATGCGTGGCCAAAATATAAAGAGTTATATAGCTAAGAAGGGTCCCACTATTGTGGGATCCTTATTCATTTTGTAAATTATAAGATGAGTCCAAGTATACCCCCAGCCCGACTATATCATGAGGGGAATACATATGTGTCAAAGGGGTGACTTTAACACTTATATATGTGTGGCCAAAATATAAAGAGTCACATAGCTAGAAGGGGTCCCACTATTGTGGGATTCTTATTCATGAAGCAGATTATGAAAGGAGTCCATTAGTCACATAGTTTGGAGGGGTCTCACTATTATGGGATCCTTATTCATATAGTAGATTATAAGTATAGTCCAAGTGTACCCCCCTTTCCCCCTGACTGCTTTATGGGGGCTATATCTATGTGTCAAAGGGGTGAATTTAACACCAGCATATGTATGGTCAAAATATAAAGTCTAACAATTATGAGGGATCCCACTATTGTGGGATCCTTATTCATATAGCAGATTATGAAAGAAGTCCAAATATACCCTCTCCCTGCGACTACTTCATGGGGGTGCATCTACGTGTCCAAGGGGTGACTTTAATACATGCTTACTTTGTTTGTGGAAAAACCAGGCATACCGAAAGGACAAAGTAAAGGAAAACATCAACCCTTCGAATGCTTCTCAGTCATAAGTCAATGTTATGATTATCAAGACCTTGACTGGTGTTACCGATGGCAGGTTAAAAAATATAAACCTGAAATGAATATAGCTTATTCGTCTATTGATTGGTGGATAGATATTGGAGCAGATATCCATGTGTGTGCTAACTACTTTTCTTTGTCAACCCATCAAGTTGTCAAATGAAGAAACCTAACCATGGGCAACTCCAGTGCTGCACTAGTACGAGGAGAATGACAGGTGGTCCTAAAGCTCACTTTCGGAAATGCCTTAATTCTCCAAAAAGTGCAATAAATATCAAACATGAGGAAGAACTTAGTGAGTGATCATTTCTGATCCAGTATGAAATAAATCTTGTATTTGAGTCGAATAATATTATTTTGACTTGTAATATTATATTTTTTGGGAAATGATACATTTGTGATGGCTTATTCAAATTGAATGTTATTTCGACTTCAATAATAAATGAAAGTTCTTCTTCTATGACATTGAATATGGTGTCTTATGACATATCGCATTCAAGATAAGGACATGTTAATGTCAATGCAATTCAGAGAATGATGTCCTTAAACCTTATTCCTAAAAATACAATTGATAAATCAAAATGTGTAGTGTGTGTTCAATCGAAGCAACCTTGAAAATCATTCAGCATAGTACACAAAAAGTCAACCCTGTTAGAACTAGTTCACAGTGACATTTGTGACATGAACAATGTTATTACAAAGGATATTAAAAAATATTTTATTTAATTTATAGATGACTTTTCAAAGTATTATGTTGTTTATCTGATAAAAACTAAGGATGGAACCTTAGATCGATTATAAGTCTTCCAAAAGGATATATATGGAAAACCAAATCTAGAAGAAAATGAAGACCTTTAAATCTGATCGAGTAAGTGAATACACTTCAATGGAATTTATAAAATTTTGTGAAGACTAAGGCATAGTCCATGAGACCACTGCCCCGTATGCTCCTCAGTCAAATAGGGTTGCAGAAAGAAAGAATATAACCTCTTTTGATATGGTAAACTGTATGATTACTAGCTCAGACTTACCCAACAACTTGTGGGGAGAAGCTTTCTTGACACCCTATTATATCTTAAATAGAGTTCCCCACAGAGAATCTTTTCTAACTCCAAATAAAAATTGGACTAACAAGAAACCAACTTATAAACACTTTAAAGTATGGGAATGTCTGACTAAAGTTAATATTTCTATATCCGAAAAGAGAAAACTTTGTTCAAAGACTATTGATTGTGTATTTTAAAACTACTGAAAGTAATTTTATTGTCTTAATTCTCTATGTCAATGACACCCTGATATTCAGAAACAAATAAACTTTCCAAAAACATAGTTTTAGAATCATTGAAGGGAATGAGACTTTGCCTATAAGAGTCATCGTTGGTGGTAACCCAATCTTCTAATTGGAGATCTCAAGAAGTTGGTTCAATGGGTAATAACAAATTGAATGTGTGACTGATAGGAGTACTAAAACATGAAAAATTATTCTCTTGGAGTCCATTCGTATGATATTAGTACTCAACTATAACATAAATAGGAAGAGTATTTGCTCTAAATGAGTTCGAGACATATACGGCATGACATCTAGGTGTAGGATACCATTGGAAACTCACCTATGTAAGTGTGCCTGTGGGGGCCATAGTCTATAGAAATTGGGTATTTCCTTAGAGCACTTATAATAACAAGATACTGCGCAGAGTCGTAATGCGCAACCCCGTACAAGATCCAACTTAGTATTTTTATTATGTGTTTGATGATTAAAACTTATACATAAAAGTTTGAGTTGAAGACATAGTTTACTTGGATTTGTATGGGAAACATTTATCAATACGAGAAGGACGTTCAAGTCCGGAAGACACCTTTCTTCGAAAAACATAGTAAGCTTACACCCTGTAATTTTTCAAAAAATTAAAATTTTGTGAGGATTATTGTTAAAATTGAAATTTAAAATTTTTGTAGGAATTTTCCTCCAACAGTTTTATTTTTATTTTATTTTTTTAGTTATATAATCACCGGTTGGTTTTTTGGTTTGGTAGTTTTATAAATACCGGGCGATTTCTATAATTACTTGTTGGTTATTCGGTTTGGTAGTTTTATAACTACCGGGCGATTTCTATAACTAGCTGTTGGCTATTCGGTTTGATAGTTTTATAATTACCGGGTGGGTTCTATAATCACCTGTTGGTTATTCGGTTTGAGTAGTTTTATAACTACCGCGCGGTTTCTGTAACCACATATCGGTTATTCGATTTTGGAGGCCTATATATAGGGGTCTAAGTTAGCCAATTCTTTTGAATCCAACATCCGAAATTTGGTAAACAAGTGCTCTCTGTAAATAGAGAATTCATCAATCTTCTATCATTGAACAGAACTTGAGACGATTTGTATTTTCTCGTTTTCTTCTTTTAAAATCTGGGTATTAACTACAAACAGTCGGATTACATGCCAAAATCAACGAGTGCACGTTAAGACGGATCTAAAAGGTTCATTGTATCTTGAAAGCTAAATAGGCACAAGTCCTGTATAACAAGGGTGGTATCTAGCCCTTTAAAGCCAATGTCGTTGACATGCCTTGAACCAAATTTACTCTGTTGTCGTTATACAAGTTCTTTCATCCACTTCAATTGCGTTCTATAATCCTTAACACCGTCAGTTGAATGGAGGCCCTGCAACAGAGGCCCAGCCTGGCCGTTCTACAGAGCCAGTTTTTTGAAATTGTTCCCCGACAGGGCCTTGGGATTCCTTTGCTTGGTCCGGCCTGTTGGCCCGGCCTGCTGAAACCTTTCGTGTGGCCAAAGCACGCTTGAGCATGAAAAACCCTACAAATAACGGTTTTAAACGGAGAATCACCCGGAGGAAGAGTGGCTGTTCTGCTCACAATTCTCAAATGACTTCTAGGGTTTCTTCCAAGGTGAAGGGTAAGTACCGGAGGGGGGCGAATGGCGATAGTCCCCGAAGGCCCATCGCCGGCGGCATTGGTGAAGGAGTGGAGCACGTGGGCGATGAAGGCGGCGAGGTCGCCGCCACCCACTACGACTTCGTCCCCCTCATCATCCTCATCGGTATGAACTCCGAGCCCAAGCCCCAGCTCCCCCAGCTGCTTGACCCCATTTGAGATCCATGAATCCTGCATCGGATCATCGGTCGCCGGGAATAATGGGCTGCGTGGTTGCCGTCGCAGATTTTAGCTTCCGGTACTTGGAAGCATTCCGCATCTTTTTTATTCCTTAAGCAAATTTCATGGACTGACTGTGGCGGATGCGAACGGTGGAGGTGGGTGGTATTCTACCCGACATGGTCCGAGGGTGGTGGATCTGTGTTGCCTTTATCTATGATGCAGAGGTAGGATGGTTTTTTTTTTCTTTTCTTTTTTCTTGTAAACGTGCTATCCCTAAGCTCTGTGCTGTAAATAACCAGACCCTTGGGTTAGGCCTAAAGGGGTTCGGGTCATAAATAGGTTTATCCGATTGACCAATTTATTTAATGGGTCGGGTTTGAGTTTAAATCTATAACTCGATTGGCCCGACTCGACCCATTTATAAACCGTTAATTTAATGTGACGGAAGATCTATATACAACATGACCTGTGTAACAATCCGTTTATTTACCGGGTAGGGTCAACTCGCTAGTTTATTTAATGGTCTACAGATTTTATAGTGAAAACATGACTTAAGATCCTTTGCATCAGGTTTTTAAATCTATGGAAAGACAAACCCAACTTGTTCTAACCCGACCCGACTCATTTGTTAAGAGTTAAACGGGTCGGGTCGGGTCTGGTCGGTTCATGTTTGGGTTTTAAGTTTTTGACCAGCTCAATAAACAAGTCAGGTTCGGATTGTGTCTTTTGCGCTTGTACCTATGTCTTAACCCGACCCAAACCCAACCCGACCCATTTTCACCCCTTAATTGGGTTAATTAGAAAAAGGCCCACTCTGACCGTAATTTTCAAGTCATACGCACTTGTTACCACAGAAACCATTTTTTCGACCTTGAGTATTTATGGTCAACAAAGGGTAAGCCTTGAAATTTAAGGTCAGAAGGGGTATTTTTTAATTACCCCAATTAACTGGGGGTTAAGGTCATAAAAACCCTTCACATATGTGATTTTTTTTGGTAAATTTTATTCATATCCCAAAAATCTGTTTTTAGCCCCCATTTTCAACAAACTTGAACACATCCCATTTTCTTTTATCATACCCCATTCCTATTCCAAAAATACAATTTTTCCTTACACCTCACCTTGAATACACCCCAGTTAAATGGTCTGTCCTACCTTGATTATACCCCAATTAAACACCCACCCTAATTGAATATACCCCAATTATATGCCCTCTTGAACATACACCAATCTTAAATGCATCCGGTAATTGTACCGACTTCTCTTCTTTCCCCATTGGTAGAGGAATTAGATCTCCAATAAAAGAATATGATCGAGAGAATTGGGGGTTGGGTTTGTCGAGTCCCGTCGCCGTTGTTGTTATCGATGTCAATGACGCCATATTCATCTCCATCGTTTCCTTCTCAAAGAGGCATTCAAAAGGTTATGTATTTAAGTTAAGTTTTAATTGGTGCATGGGATAAAGATATGGGTATAATAGGTATTTAAAAATTTCTGAGGAAGTTATTCAAAAACGAATGAGAGATGGGAGGTGACTATAGATTTTTGGGGTATGAAAAGGATTTTCCTTTTTTTTTTTTTGCAAAATGGAATGTCGTGCGCATGTCATATGCGCATGTCATATACCGGAAAGTAAATACCGACAAGGCCATGTTCCATCTATCTGGAGTTGCCTTGACAAATCCTTCTTTGCCATTTATTTCTGTTTAGGATTATGTCTGTTGTAAATGAAACTTTTTTCATGTCGGAAAGGTGGTATGTTGGATAATTCAAGTGGATGAAGCATGTGGCCTCATCCGACAAAGGTTTTTGTTGAAGGGTGACAAGGTTTGCGCCCATCATGTAGCGTAGAGGCCGTTGTAGGACCGGTGGAATGAGAGACCTCAGTGAAACAGAGAACAAAGGCTCCATTTGGTTTGAAGTATTCTGTAAGGTATTATAATTACAAGGTATTCTGGATACGAGTATTCGCCTTATCGCTTATTTTTCGGTATTGAGTTGCCTCAGTTATGAGTTATCTGAGAGACCAAATCAATTTACTGCACCGGATACTGCAAGACAGATGAGGTAATACTTACCTCAAATGAATGGGGGTTTGATTGATCCATTAATCACAAACGCTCGGAAAAAAAAAATGGATCTTCCGCTTATGGGGAACCAATTTCCTTTATTCTTAACGCGAGCGAAAGATTTGGTGGTCTGGTCTGGAGACACCAAGCAAAAGGAATATGATCTCCTCAATCAGCATGACTCCTGATTTTCGTATCATCTTATCGTGCAACCGATCTTGAAGAAAATTTAAACAAAAAAGTCAAAAAAAATCTTGAAGAAAAGAAACGATTTGGATTTCGACGGACCGAAAAAGAGGGGGCTGCCAAGATAATATTCATCTGTTTGCATAAGCTTGACACCCATTTGCTAGATCCAAATATCTGTGTTGAGATGGTCATGCCTCACACGGTTTAGTCCTATATCGGTAATGGAAGTGGGGATCCTTGTCTTAATATATCCGATTACTCCCCTCCTCAACAAGTACCTTTTGGGGAGGAACTCGGGTCGTCACAATGTATCAGAGCTGGGACCCGCTCCAACAGCTTCGCTCGATTGTGCCTACCACGCGTGTCCCGCATGAGGGGAGGTGTTGAGATGGTCATGCCTCACACGATTTAATCCCACATCGTTAATGGAAGTGGGACTCAGTGTCTTGATATACCCGATTACTCCCCTCCTCAATAGGTACTTTTGGAGAGGAACTCGGGTCATCACGATATGTAGCAGGGATCAGTCATAATATACCTGATTACTCCCCTCGTCAACAGGTACCTTCTGGGGAGGAACTTGGGTCATCACAATCTGGAGCGCTGCCTTGATAACCAGCAGCTCCTTAGGATTCACATGGCCAAACACCATGAGATCGTCTGCATAGAGAACCTGATCGTCCCAATTTAACAGCGTGCAGTAGATTATCCTCTTCGAGAAACTTGAAGGTCTTGGTCAATTCCTCAGCGCCAAGTACCAACAGATAAAGGCGAGAGAGGGCATCCTTGCCGAATGCCCCGCTGAGCAAAAGGAATGTGATCTCCTAAATCAGCAGGACTCCTGATTCCATAGCAGAGACCGACGGATTAAAAAATCTTAGCCTGGTGATTTTTTGTAGCCTTGTGATCTTCCGAAACTTTTTCGCCATAGAGATCATCCACACCAAGATCAGTAGACATGTGAACAACATTAATCGAATCATTAACATTCACAGTTTAAGCATCATAAACCGAGGTTATTGCTGAGATTGAAGAGAGAACTTCCCTCCCATAATTCCAACACTTGCAAGTGCATGTTAAAGCAGGGAAAGTGTGGGAAACAATACAGAAAGCAGTTGAAGCTCGGTCCATGCCAGCATGCAGTCGAATCTGTTTCCCAAACCGGTGTGAAATGTCTTTCCCAGCAACCATATGTCGAGGTGTTCCAACAGTTTTTATATGGTGCTCAATGATTGTATCTTGAGTCATGGAGGAGGTTGGCAATTTGAAGAAACCGACTCATCTTGAATTTCTCTTCCCAAGAGTGAAACATCCCAAACGGTTTATATATCTATGAGTGAACCATGGCAGAATAGAACCATATCATATCTCCACTTTATAGTCGATGATCAGGTAGATATGCACCGTGAACCTCCACGAGTATACCAATACAGTGACAACATCCCCCATGTGATCAAGCAGGTTCTGTATCGTGCCGAGTGTTTTGTTCTACATTAGCACATAGTCATCAAAAGGTTCAGGGAATTCGGGATGGAAAGAATAATTCAGCGTAAATATTTAGCAAACCTAGAAGAGGTAATGGTTTCAGAATATGTGGAAATGAAAGAGATAATATAAGGCATTATTGAAATACAATGCTCTTCCGATACTCAATGTCTTAAAATTATTGGGGCTAGAGAATTTGACGAGTATTTGCAAACAAGTCTTGGTGTGGAGAAAATGATACATTTTTTCCACGTCAAAACTTGTTTGCAAATACTCGCCAAATTCACTAGCTCCAATATTTTTAAGACCTTGAGTATCGGAAGAGCATTGAATTCGACAATTCCTTCAATCATCTCTTTCATTCCCACAAATTATGAAACTATTACCTCTACTAGGTTAGGAAGCTGCTAGATGATACTATGAGGAAGTATGACTTTCCGAAATGTATGACAACGATAAAGAACCAAAACTCGAAGATTAACAAAGGGTTGGCCTTGGTCCTCCCAGATATCCCTTGCTTCAACTGCTAAATATTTACGCTGAATCATTTTTTTCATATCGAATTTCCTTAACTATTTTATGATTATGTGCTGACGTACAACAAAATACTCGGCATGAAGTAAAACCTACTTGATCATATGAGGGATGTTGCCCCTATACTCAAATTTCAAGTATCGATCTACTAGTAGAGTTTTATGATGCATAGAAGAGTTAACATTCTACCTGACCATCGACTATAAACAAGAAAGATGATATGATTCTATTCTTCATGATTCACTCATAGATAAAAATCATTCGAGATATTTCACACTTGGGAAGCAAAATTCAAAATGAGTTGGTTTCTTCAAATTGCCAACCTCTGAGTCCGTGCATGAAGACGATGTTTTCCAACCTCTGACGTGAAATCCTTAGAGCCTGAAGCATCTTGGATCCTTGCGATATTTCCTCAATATTTGTAAAAATAGAAGTTGAATCCCGAGCTGACATGAGAAAGTATTTGGTCATTGTGGGATCTAACAGATTTTGCTTGAGAGAATTCTGATAGCAATATCGTGCCTTCGACTTCAAATCGCAGCTGAATCCAAGTTACACGAGCACATAAGAATATCAGCATGTTTCCGAAATGACAGATTTAACCTCTCTGATCAACCAGCAACAGCATTAGGCTCCTATGCTTGACTTCTAAGCGGGGAATCGGAGCCCACACATCATACTTTGCGAGTTGCTGGATCCGACAAGCTTTCCTTGTGAACAATTTGAAGCCACCATCTTAAGTCCATTCTCGGGTGCAGTGACTTTCACACACCGAGCAGTCTCTTGCGAAAGAGCGATATTGCCAAACAGGGTTCATATTTTGAGAAGTCCAGAACCTTTGCCTAAAGATGATATGACAACATGAGATGAAAATAACCAATTGATTACCTTAGTGGACAAATATAATAAAAATACAATAGATTCATGGTTAATATGTGAGAAAAAAAGGAACTAAATATTTGATACTGCAATAGATCATTAAAGTATATAAATAAATAAATGTACAAACACAATATAGAGGAAAGTCTTCAATTGCAAGTATCAGAATTCAAAAGGAAAACCATAAGATCTATGGCTCCATTTGGTTTCAGGTAAAATGTGTGTGGTATGCCAGATTTTAGAAGTTTTTGAGATTCCAAAACGCTCATTTCACTTGGTTTGAACTTTGAAGTAACTATTCCATGATGTACTTGGTACTAATACACTTGGAATTTACAATACTTCAAAAAGTCCCATCTGTAATTCCACAAAAACCGTGATAGGACACATTCCACAATCACAACGTACATCCTCTCTATCGCATACACTTTCTGTCCACAACTTTCATCCTCTATGACATACATTTTCTGTCCACAGCTTTCATCCTCATTGTGATATACATTCTTCTCAATATCATATATTCTCTCTATCACTTGCATCCTCTTTCTAAGACATACATATATCTCTACAATTTACATCCTCCCAACAACATACATTGTCTCTCTACAACTTGCATTCGCTCTATACAACCAGGGGCGGATTCAGGAATTCTCAATTGAGGGGGCCGAACTAGTAGAATGCAGACAAGATGTATATAGTATTCAAACAAAAAACTTATTATATATTTTCACTAGTGCAGACCCCTAGCAACGCCCAAAGGGGCATCAAACCTCAAACTACACGCCCCCCACCCCCCAAGGGCCACAACAAACACACGCACACAACCTAATTGCTTGGCCTTCTGGATGGCTGTTAATGAGAGGGAGAGATAGAGATAGATTAAAATGCCCTCTGGCATATGTTATACATAGATACATATAGATTAAAAAAACATCTAAAATAAAATCATCGATAAAGTAGAAGTGTTATAACGTCACCGACGGATAGTGGATTCCTTGACTTTGACGTGGTGCACTCCCAGACTAGTTGCACTTTTCCTTTACAAAAGAAGAGACCGGAGAAGAACAAAATAAAACAAGGGAAAACATTTTTCAGCCATCCAGTTTTCCACCAGAACCGGACCATCCTGATGTGTCATTTGATCACAGCCATCCGTTGCACCCAAACCTACAACTATTTCACTAAATAATTCATCAATCAGAAGAGCATACCAACTATCTTCTTTATAAACCTCTTAGCCACCCTATCTTAGTGCCTTCTTGACACACCACCTAACTAAATGATGGAAAGAAAAATCCCAAGTAAAAGTGATCGTGTGGATACATCTTTCTCTTGGAAGGGACCCACTTTTAATTAGTTAGTCCTCTATATTTTTCCCTCAAATTTCCCTTTTATATTCTTCTGTAAAATTTTATGCTTAACTTGAGGCAATTGGACCATCTAATTTACTTGATCGAGATCGAATATCACTGTTACTGATACTACAAATCTATATATCTATACTAAAATGGAAGTCTTTCTCCTGTGCTGTGAAACGTGGACGTCTTTTAAAGAGCTAGAATTCTTCTTCTGTGGGTGAACGTGGCTCTCTTTTAAATCAATTTAAAAACCTACTATAAAGATGATAAATTTTCATTCAATGGCATTTAATGGTCATTTGATGTTAATCTCTCTCTCTCTAACAAGCAAGGTTTAAAATCACGGTATCGGTCGCGGTATCGGTCGGCCCCGAACAGGTATGTACCGGCCGGTACATACCGGTACCGGCCGATACGGACCGATACCGGTTGAGAAAAAAACCCTGAAAAAAACCCAAAAAACCAAAAAAAAAAAAACTTTAGCCTGTCGGTACCGGTCCGTACCGGCCGTACCGGTCGGTACCGGCCTGAACCGGCCGATACGGACCGGTACGTACCGGTACCGGCCGATACGGGCCAGGTATCGGGATCGGATGCAGTACCGGTCTCGAACCGGCCAAAACCGGTACGTACCGGCCGGTACGTACCGGTATCGGCCGAGATTTAAAACCCTGCTAACAAGTGAATCAAACTCACTTCAGATTTCACACTTCTTCGAACAGTTGCGATGTCGTATTTGCCAAATGGCGTGCATCTATCACATTCGGGCATTGCCTGGGTTTCTTACTAGTTTACTCTAAACTGTTTATCTAATTGCACTAAATAAACTCAAAAAATGAAAATAACCAACTAAAAATCTGATAACAATTATCTAGATCAATTTGATGCCACAGAGAACAGATTTTCTATGGATCTCAGATGGCATCTTCTCCTTTCGATCCCATCTCCATCCACTCCCTCATGGTCTTCAATTTTGGCGATCAAATGGCCCAATTGTATCAATACCTCCCTCTCAACCTTCAAAACCATAACCCTTGGAGCACAAGTCTTTAGGATCTGGAGGACTATTGACTCGCAACCCTGAGCAGCTCTTAGTCATGAAACCAACCTATACTGAGTTGCATTTGTGCCCCTTAAAAAGATTGTAGCACAAAATGAATTGGACACATCTATAATGTGGACCCTCAATATTCTCCCTAATTCGGTCTTTTAATAGATAGATTCGAGAGTGTCTTAGTGAAAACAATACTTCGGTCTTTTAATAGATAGATCAGAGAGTGTCTCAGTGAAAGCAATACAAATTGGGCAAAGACATGTACTACATAAAGTTTATTCCACCTATCTTTATGCGCTATTTTTTAGGTCTTCTAATACAAGGTAGCCTTTAGAGCAACTAAAACATGTACCTTAGCCATAAAAAGAACCCATATCTCATAAAAGAACTGTTAGAGAATCAAATTAAAGGGTTCACGCTCGCGAGAGAGAACCATGTATCTTTCCTTTAATGGCAGATTTGTCCGCCCCACCACACACAATATATTTGTGGCTGTTAATAAGGTGATGATCAATTATAAGTGCAAATAGTGGGAATCGGGATATTACTTGCATTAGATGAATAGAACATCAACTGCATTTACTCCACTCTTTCATCCTCTACAGTTTCAAGGATATAACGTGTGAACTTAAGAGCTAAGAAGCAGCAAATGGAATAAAGCCAATATTTTAAAAAAGCATCAAAAGTGAGCCTGATAGTGGGAAGTGAACAGAATATTCAAACTTCAAAGCTTTGAAAAATAAAGAGAGTCTATCATGAAACACTAGTTAGGAGTTTTAACAGATTTAGGTTTTTCAAATATCTAATAGGTGTTATGATGGAACGGTTTGAATCAATGAACCAGTGAACAAAATGATGATCATAGACAGTACATACGAACTGCAAATAGTTTTATAAATTTATACTTTGAAGATTACCATGAATTACATCATATTGTTCAAAAACCAAATGATATGCAAGATTATATGATAAGAAAAATTCATATTTTGGAGCTTACCTCAATTCTTTTGTAATAATTTAATTACATATTTACATCATATTGTTCAAATATAAAACCAATGATGTGCAAGATTATATGACAATAAAAGCACACAAACCTTGAGACTTAGCAGTTTCATTTCTATGATAGGGTGTTTCCATTCTCATTTGCAATTCATGTAAATAGAAATCTTCAGAAAGAACTTATTATAGAATTCTACATGTCATAGCATTGTCCTTTAACTTAAAGATATATCTTGAGAAGTATCAATGTCTGATTAACAACATATTAGGTATAGAACCAATTGTTGAGAGAGGATGACTAACAATTGATTAAGAATACATCACAATAAAAAGGTTCTCTCAAAAGATACTTTTGAATGCATAGGTCCATTGAAGAACGACATGGCAAATATTATACCTATGATACCTGGACACTATTTTGGGAGGCGCATACGTACACAATCCTTCATGTATCATTAAGATAGTCCAACAGGTTCATTTATTTCAGTTTAAAGAGTTCAGAATTTGAAGGATCACAGTACTTGATCTTTCACATACTCTCTAGTCTCTAGCATTTTTTTTTTTGTTCAGTAGATCAAAGTTCAATAATCTCTAGCATAGTGTTGGACCCGATTCCCTGACCAAAGATAGCATAATTCCCTGACCCGATTCTCATGTGTTATGAGTTGATCTTACCTATAATGTTGTTCAGTTTCTAAATTGGAAATATTTTCTTAAATAAATATCAATCTCATAAAACGTTCAATAAATATATTATTCAGTCGAGTCTGACGTGTAACTTATGTCTATTTTGCTGGTAAAGATAAATAATGATTAAATAAACCTATAGAAAGTTATTCATGACCGACAAAATAACTGAGGAAGGGATAAATCCAAGTATCTCCATTGAGCAAGGGTCCGACAATTTCAACAGTTTAAATTAGGCTAAAATCTTTCCAATAAATGACTATATCGATTAGAATGACAAATAAAGCAATACTATATAGCTAGGTCTAGGTAGAATCGTCTCAATTTTATAAAAACTTTCAACGGAAAGGTACCTTACTAGGTCCTTTGAATGTACTCAATCTGCAGGTTCATCATCAACTTTTCCAATCGCTTCAAGTATTGAAGAATATGTAATAAGATCATATTCAAATCCTTTTGAACTCATCTCTTTCATCAGCTTAGCTGCCTCATCAAACATACCAGTACGACTAAGAGCACCAAGAACTGTGTTGTATGAGACGGCATCTGGTTTAACCTTAGATTTTTTCATGTTTGAAAGCATTTCCATCGCCCGCATTGGGCCGCTTGCCTTTGCCAATCCATTCAAAATAATATTGTGAGAATTTATATCTGGAACACAGCCCTGTTCTTGCATTGTTCGAAGCAAGGAATGGGCTTCATCTATCAGGCCGACCCTTACCATTCCAGACATGAGAGCATTGTAAGAATAGACATCGGGAATGCAACCAAGTCGCTTCATTTCATCAAAAAGATTTATAGCATCATCTAAACGTCCACACTTACCAAAATGCTTGATCATCACAGCATACACTCGAGAAGTGGAAGAACCACAGTTTTCTTTTAATTCCTGAAACAACTCACAGGCAACATCATATCTTTTTGCTTTCCCAAGAGCATCAATTAGACTACAGTAGGCTGCAGGGCATGGAGGAAAACCCTTCTCATCCATCTCCTCAAGAAGTAGCAATGCTTTCTCCACTCTATTGGACTTGCAAAACCCATTGATGAGAATTGAATAAGTGAAGTCACTGGGAACAATTCCTCTTTCCTTCATTTTCTCAAACCAGGAGGCAGCTTCTGATGAACGAGATTTTGATTCGAAGAGTGCTTTGATGACAGTGTTATACGTAACCACATTCGGCATGCATTTCAGTGATTCCATTTCGTCAAACAGTTTAGTGGCATCATCAAAACGCCCGCCCTTACTCAGAATATTTATAAGATTGTTCATAAGCACGGTATCTGGCTTACAGCCCTCCTTCTGCATTTCAAGAAAGGCATGATAAGCATCTTCGACTCGTCCTGATTTACCAAGGCCCTTAATCAACTCAGTGTAGGTAAAGACACTTGGGGCGCAACACTTCTGTTTCATTTCACCGAACAAACTCAAAGCCCTTTCGATTTTCCCTGATTTAAAGAACATGCTCATCAGACTGGTATATATCTTTGCAGTGGGTTGCATCCTGTTCTCTTTCATCTCCTCAAAAAGCCTAATGGCCGATTCCTCTCGACCCAGTTTGCAAAAAGAAGCAACAAGCGCATTATAAGTAGTGGTGTCAGGGAAACAGTCACCCTCATTGCACATTTCATTGTAGAACTCGTGAACCTTTTCGTGTTGGCCCTCCTGCATCAGCATAATGATCATGCTGTTGTAAGCGTGTGCCGTCGGCCTACACTTACGAGCCTTTATCTGATAAAAGATCGAGCATGCCTTGTTCACCATCTTCACCTTCCCTAGAATCCTAATGATCTCAGATAACTCCAACGGGGTGATGAGACAGGTGCTTCTAACCATGGCTTGGATCATCTTCCACATCTCGCCCACCAGTCCTGCTTCCTCTAGACATCGTATCAGGGCCATGTACGTCGTAGAATCATGCTCAAATCTCTTCCTCTTCCCGGCCCATCGGAAGAATTGGATCTTCACGCCGATCTCGACATCCGCCTTCAAAACCTCACGAACCAATCGGAGATCTACCTTCAGCATGAGCACTTCAAGGGCCTTCTCAGCGTCCGTCCCCCACTTGAAAATCTTCAGTATTTTCAGGAACCTCTCGTCCAGTTCACGAACGGATCGATCTTTTCTAGGTACCCATGAAGTCGCCGGAGATGCCGGACGGTCATTTTTAAGACTTGGAAGCTTGAACATTTGAACTATTTCATTTTCTACACAATCTCATATCATTGAAAATGATTAGGAATTCATCAAAAAAAAATTAAGACAAAACATTGAAAATTATGTATTGTAGATCAAATTGAACATCAAATTATAGGTAAAATCGAACAAATAAAGCCCTTTTTACTCTCTCATCAAATGCTATTGAAAATTCCATGCACACATCTGATGATACACATCACTGGTTTCGCAGGCTCTGAATCGTGGCAGGATGCCCACAAAGAGCTTCGTTCCAACAGAACCCAGATCGAAAAAACCTTTTTTTTTTCTTTTCTTTGATTGAAAACAGTAGGGTAAACCCTCTAGAGTTCGTAAAGAGAACAACCAACGCCCCTTACCTGTTTGTTTTAATCTCCTGCTGTAACGAGGAGAGGAGGATATGGGTCGCTGCAGAAGGAGAAGCCGACCGCCCGATCTCGAGCACATCTCCGCTCCTCCCGATCACCGCCGACGATCATCTAGAAGGATTCGAGCACCTCCGTTGGCCGATCTCCTTCCGCCCTAGTATGGTGAGCCAAAAGTGAAATCCAACATCCTCGTCCTCTTCTCCCCCATGGAACCATCCCATCCCAGCAGCGATTCCAGCTGAGATCACTCCTCCGCCGACCTCCGCCGGGATCCGGAGAAACCCTAGGTATAGTCCGCAACCCCAGACCATTTGTTGGAGTGGACCATCTTTAGGGTCAGATGAAATCGGAGTCGAGGTCCTCTGTATTCCGGATTCGCCGGATTCAGCCGTCCTTAGGATGGCAACGGGGCGGGTTTGCGACGGGTCTATCCTAACCCGACCCCATTACCGGTTAGGAGTGCTCTATCCCAAGACTCCCAACGAGCTCCGAACTAGGAGGACCTCCCACTGTGGGTCCTATTTTGGCAGCCACCTCATCAGAATATTCTAGTTGAGAGACTATTAAACCCTCCAAATTGATACTAAACGGGTAAAAATTAATTGTTGGACAGTGCATGCATGTTGGACATATAAAAGATTATTTCTAAAAGATGAGAGGCTTTCTATAAAAAAATATATTAATTAATTCATTCGGAAGGCTCCGAACGAACTCTGCTGTACGTGGAGCAGTTTGGAGGCCCCTAGCAAACATGACCCATGTGGAGTGCCATGTCGGTCTTCATAGCACCGAACGGGACCGGTTGGAGCGCGATCAATTCGTTTGGAGAACCACGTCCTCCTTTAAAGCTCTCTTCGGAGGCCGCTATGCTTTTATACTTGGAAAGATGGAAGGAAGCGGAGCGGGCTTGAACGCTCCAAGCTCCTTGGTGCGCTTTTCTACAAACGATTGGGTTTTCCACTGCTCTCGTTGTTCTTCCTTGCTATCAGAATATGCATATAAGGGATAATTGGGTCTGATTCGGGACGGGATGAGCTTGTACGCGCGGAAAAAGATACGGGTCGTCTTTATTGCGCAAAATCAGATTACAAGTGTGGCCGGGACCCGGGTGGCTCGGGTGTAGCGAGTCCGGGTTGCGGCGAGTTTTGATCAGGGGATTTGTGGGAAAGATCTTCTGGGGGATCCCTTTGATCCACGTCTCCACGTGGTGTTCGTGCGAGGGCTCTGAAGGAGTTGCCCAAGACAGGCGTCTTTACAGGGTGAGGGTTTTGGAGAGGCTAAGGAATGTCCACCGTTGCTTTGTCCCTTCCGTGCTTCGCGCTTTCTCGGCTAGGGGGTTTTCGGCTTCGTTCCTCGGTCTTCACATCTTCCTCGTTCCTTGCTTGACCTCGGCGTCCTTGATCGTCGGTTCGCGGCGTCGATCGTGCTTTTGGCGTTGGCTTTGGCTTCGGCTTTTTGGCTTGGCTCCGGCGTGGCTCTGGCTTTTGCTTTGCTTTGGCGCTTGCACTTGGACGTAGCTGGGAGAGACTTGCGATGCTTTCGTTCTTCCGAACTTCGCGTCGTATCGGCTAGAACGTGCGGTGCTTTTGCTCGTGGCCGGCGTAGTCGCTTGGCTTTGGCACTTGCGTTGCTTTGGCGCGGGCTTTGCTGGGGCTTTGCTTTGGCTTCTTGCGTTGGCTTTAGCTTTAGCGTCAACTCGATCTTCTTCTTCGAACGACGTGGGCTACTTCTCCGGTGCTTCGACGGTTTGCGTGTCGGCTGGACTTCTCTTCTTTTCCGGGCTTCCTTGGCGTGATCGGAGTCGAAGAATGCTTTCGAATATAGTGGGGGTGGCACCGATCTCCGTGCGACGGTTATGGCGTCGGCTTTTGTTGATGAAGACGACAAGGGTAGCGACGGTCTCTGTGCGATGGTTGTAGCGTCGGCTTTTGTTGATGAAGATGACGGGGGTAGCGACGGTTGTAGCGTCGGCTTTTGTTGATGAAGACGACGGGGGTAGCGACGGTCTCCGTGCGACGGTTGTAGTGTCGGCTTTTGTTGATGAAGACGACGGGGATAGCGACGCTTCAGACCGTCTGCTCCAGGCTTTCTTCTTCGTGGATGGCGCAGGCGTTTGTTGAAGACGACGGGGTGATGACGCTTCGTTTCTCTCCTCCGGGCTTTGGAGCTTGATCGGAGTCGAGGATTTGTTGGAGCCGACGGGGTAGTGCCGCTCCGAGCTTCTTCTCCGGCCTTTGCTTCTGGCGTCTTCGGAGTCGAAGGGTCTTTTTCTCCGAGCTTTCTTGTTCGTGCACGGAGTCGAAGTCTTGATCTTCGTGTGCAAGGGTCTTCACGTTGATGAGGGCTTTCAGTGGACTAAGTCGATCCCTCGGGACAGGCTTGCCCGTGCCTCGTGAGGCCTTGGGTCGATGAGGAAGCGTCTCCTCTTCTGCAGAGCTCCCGCGCTTCGTCTTCAGTCTTCAACCATCGACCTCTTGAATCTTCCCCCACCCCCTCTATTTATAGGCAAAGGGGAGGGGAGAGAGATATGGAAACTTTTAATTTTAAATCCCTTTTGTATCTCTCTTATAATTACTCGGGATTTATTCATCCATTGATGAGGGGAATAACATTTATTTGTTTTCCTTTTCTGGCGAGGCAATTATGGCTGGATTTCGCACACGAAATCGATGGCGATCGGGCGCTTCTTCTTGTGCGTCGGATCGAGGGATCGGCGCAGATTCGCGTGTGTGCAGACGTCATACACAACCTCCCCCCGCGCATGGCGGTATTACTTCCTTTTCTTTCTTTTCTTTCCTTTTCTTTTCTTTCCTTTCTTTTCTTTCCTTTTCTTTTCTTTCTTTTCTTTTCTTTCCTTTTCTTTTTCCTTCCTTGCAGGGCCGGCCGGCCCCTCCATGGGGTTCGGGTCCTAGTAGGGCCGGCCCCCATGGGGTTCGGACCCTAGTAGGGGTCGCCCCCCCCCCCCTTTGAGCGTGGGGTCCGGGTCCTCCTTTGCTAGGTGCGAGTCGGGTCCGGATCCGCACCGGTGCGTGCGAGTCGGGTCCGCATGTCGGGTTTGCATCCGCGTCGGCACACGTAAGTCGGGTTCGGGTCCGACGAAATTCGTATGTCTACAAATGCCCCCTCAAGGACGAGCGCGTCGGTGAGAGCTTGTAGGGTTTGGACACATAGGAATCGTAGAGCGCTTGTCCTTGATTCCTTTTGTGGGCAGGGTTGGGAGTCTATTTAAGGACCCCTACCCCCTTCATCCGCCATTGTGCTTCTTTGTGAAGGTTCTGCCGGCTTCTGGAGACCGCCGTCGGAAGAGAGCTGCCTGGGGTTGCACGCGACTTGCTCCGTCTTCCCGGTGTCGCCTCTTTCGTCGGCGGCGATGGTGCGCGATTTGGCGGTCGTTGCGAAGGCGGGCTCGAAGCGACGATGCGGCGAGGGTCGAGGCGGGGAGGATGGAGGAGCGCGGCTGAGGTGCGGGTCGCCTTCGCCGCCTCTCTCTTCCTCCTTCTTCTTCTTCTTTTCTTTTCCTTTTTCTTTTTCTTTTTCTTTTTCTTTCTCTTTCACCTTTTTTTTTTTCTTTTTCTTTTTCTTTCTTCTACTTTTCTTTTTTGTTTCTTCTTCTTCTTCCCCATTGGTCCTAGGCTGCGGAGGCAGCTTCGGCAGCGGCGCCAGCGCGGGGCACGCGCGGGGCTGCGCGTGGGCAGCGCGGGGCCGGAGGCGACGCGGGCGGCGCGGTGCTGCGCGCGGACAGAGGCAGCGCGGGCGGCGCAGGGGCCTGGTCCGGCGGCTGCGGGACCGAACGGGTCGGGCTCGGGAGCCGGGTCCGGCGGCTGCGGGGCCGGACGGGTCGGGCTCGGGGGCCGGGTCCGGCGGGCACGGCGGCGGTTTCGTCGGGCTTGGCCCCGATCGGAACGAAGGGGGGGGCGCTGTGGTCCCCCCCCTTTTCTTTAGCTGTCGGGTACTGATTTGGGGTGAGGGGCCCGTGGCCCCCACTCGCTGACCCCTTTTTTTTTTTTTTTTTGCGAAGAATAGTAGCAGCGAGCGTGCATGGCGCGCAGGCTGTGGCGCGGCGCGACGGCATGGGCTCATTGGTGAGCGATGCGGAGTCGTACGGCGGGGGCCGAGCTGGCAGGTGGCTGCAGCTCCGGCTGGGTGGTGCTGGCGTGATGGGTCGACACGGGTGGTGTCGGCGCAGTCGGGGTGTGGGCCCGCGGGGGTGCATTACGAAGGCTCGGGCGCCAATGGTGGTGTGACCATAAGTCGGGTGGTCCTCCTGACAGGGGGTGCAGGCCCTTTTTTTTTTTGGATCCGCACTTGTCTTGACTCGCTTCCCTTCATGGTCCTCCAGGGCTCGCGTCTTTGAGAGCTTGACTTCTCCGGGGTGGATAGCCGAGGACTTCTCCGATGGGAGGAGGTGCCTTCGCTTTCCCCACACTCGTGTGCACCATTACCGCAACTCGAGGCGGGAAGCCCTTCTGTCGTTGCTCCGTGTCTTTGTCCACGAGCGCATCACGGAAGATGGAGTCGCGGACGCGACTTGTGGGATGCCGAAATTGAGCGAGAAGATCTATACTGACGAAGGGATTTCCATGAAGCTTCTCCGGCCGAGTTTGAGTATTCCGTTCCACCATTGTGATGAAGACTTCGTGCCTACGCCGGTTGTTGCCTCGAAGATCTGTGCCCGACTGACGCGATGGGGTCCCGATTCTTGGCCTCGGGGAGACGTCCAATACCTTTGCGGCTTTCGCGAATGAATGGCGAGCTCTACGAGGTCTTTGGCGCGGAACCCGAGATGAACTTATTAGCTAAGTTTCTGGCTCCGGCTCGTCGAGAGTACAGCCGTCCTAAGGGGATGTATCGCGCCCTTTGTGAGCTCTGGTGTCCGGACACTAATACTTTCCTTACTGGAGCGGGGGAGATAGCAATCTCGCTTCGCGACGTCCACATCGTTTTCGGGTGTCCCGAAGTACGAAACTACTACCAGGAAGAGGTGCCAGCCATGAAGGATCTATTGGACAGCAACTACGCTCCGAGTTCTTGCCTTCTTTTGTTCAAGGCATATGCTATCATTGCGGCGCGGGATCAGTCAGATCGAGTGCGTCCTTCTTCTTGGGTCGACTTTTGGTTCAGAGGCGAGTATAGGTCTCCGGCGCCTTCGGCTCACCCCATGTGGAAGGTCGCTCAGATGCAGAGACCTCCGCTTCGCTCCTTTGTGAGACCTATCGACTCTTTGGCTTGCGGCGTGACAGCGAGGAGTGGCGCGCGGTTTACCGAGCTGCCGGGCTGGTCATCTTCCTCTGTCGGTTCGTGTTTCCATGTTCTGGTGAGGTTATCCATCCAGGGACCTTCCTCGCAGCTTCCAGGATGGAGAGGGGCGAGCTTTTCAATCTAGCCCCGGCCATATTATGCGCCTTGTACCGGGCTCTTAGTGGGACTTACTGGGACTTGTCCGGCTCGGATAAGGCCAAGGAGGAGCTTGGCCGGTCGGCTACGTTCGGACCCTTGCACTACTTGTACGGCTGGATAGCTCTGCATTTTCCAAAGGGGATTTTCGCCAGACGCGGGCATCCAGCTGACTTGCCGTTCCTGCCCGGGATAGGGGGGATTTTAAATGCCTTTATCAGTTGGGAGCGTCCGAGAGAGTGTGCTCGCACCCTTTTGAGGAAGATGGGAAGCGCCGATTTTGAATTTCTGTCGGAGCATTCGGTATTGCCTTTGGAGAGGTCGACTGTCTACGACAACGAGGAGCTCCCGGACAACCTATACTGGAACATGGTCAGTTGCCACCCTGGCTATTTGGTTTGGCGAAAGGGGGACGTGGTGGAGGTGGAGCAGTACTTCCCTCACCGCTTCGCTCGCCAACAGAGATTTCGACAGGAAGTTACTGGCATGCCTCAGCAGTTGGAGGGGCGCATCAGTCCGCAGGAGGGTTACCGCTTCTGGACTTCTCTTTACGCTCGATCGACTGGCAGCAGTTTCTTCCCTGGGACCAAATCCGGGTTTCGGGATGCCGCCACTCCGGAGTACTGTAAGTGGATTGAAGGGGGAGTTTCCCCTTTGCTTGCGAGTTTCTCGGTCGACGTCTTGGCGAGCAGCGAGTTCAGGAATTTCTGCTTTAACCATTCTGCGGGAGTGGAGGACTGCCGCCTCCAATTGGGGCTTCAGAGGGCACAGAGGAGTTATAGCCATCTTTCCAGTGCTCGTCGTGTTCCTTCTTCAGCTCCGGTGTTAGACGTCGAGCTTACTAGTGCCCTTGGGGCATCTTGTCTTCCGAAGGCCGCCGTTGAGGGTGTCCCTCCCAAAAGGAGAAAGGTTTGCATTCCTCGTGGGATGGTTCCAAGGGTCCCTTGTCTGGTGGAGGATATTGAGGAGCCTGGACTTCTGAAAGATGAGGTGATCCCTCCGTCTAGGGCTGCTTCATCTGACCTCGCAGGTATGGAGTTCTCTTTATTTTATTTGTCTTCTACGTTCGGGAAGTTTTATCATGCTGAGTATTGTATCTTCTTTTGACCAGATTCCGTTGTAGTGGTAGAGCGCAGGGCGAACTCTCCGAAGGCGTCTCTCGGGCATTCGTCTACTGGCGCTGCGCAGGAAGTGCCCGGAGCCTGTGGGCTAGACATCCCTCCAGATGATCTGGGCCTCCTTGGACTTTGCGGGGAGAACTTCCCTAGTGGCGATATCGACCTGGATGGCATCGACGTTGACGCTTTGTCTTTCCACGAGGAGGCTGAGGTTTCAAGCATCGACAAGCGGCACTTCCCAGTGGCTGTACCCTCGTGCCCGTTGGGGGAGACGGTTGTTGCAGCGGTAGCGGCGGTTTCTCCGGTTCTGCCACCCTCGTTGGCGCAGGCGGCTCCTGTCGCGGCTGCAGTGGGAGGGAAGGTCTTGCCTACCTACTCCGAGGCACCTCGCCCGGATTTAAGGCCGAGGAGCAGAGTCTCAGAGTTCCTTCTTGCGAGCTGCCGGCAGTATATCAAGTCGACCTTGGAGCCTTTCCAAACTGCTGGCTTTGGCGCCCTCCAGGACTGGTGGTCGACGGACGGTGCGGAGTTTTGTGCGAGCCTGGAGGAGTTCAAAGTTGACAGCTCTTATTTCATTGCTCAGATGAACCTGCTTGTGACCGATATCGAGGCTTATCGATCTCGGCGAGCTTTATTGGAGGGGAGCTCCTCTTCTGAGTTGGAGGCTGCTGAGGCGAGTCTAAGTCAGTCAGAGCACCAACTTGTGGAGGCCACTTCCAGCCTGTCGAAGGCTCAGAGGAAGATAGAGTCTGTGCATGCCTCACTTCGAAAGGCGGAGTCTCGTCTGGAGCGAGCCGAGGCCGCGGAGAGTGCTTTGAAGGCGAGTTTCTTGAAGGAGCAGTCGGATTTGGCGACCCGTCGTGAGCTTCTGGCCACTCGCCCCGTGGAACTTCAACGAGTGGAGGCGACTAGAGAGGAGTTACTGCGCCGTCTTCGAGCTTTAGACACCTTCTTTTAGTTGCTCCTTGTCTGGTTGTTTTTTCATTGTAGCCTTCTTTTCGGGACCTATGCCATGTATCGCCTTTTCTTCATTATCTAATAATATCGCCTCGTTTTGCCACATCTTTTGCATGGACCATTGTTGACTTTTTCTTTTGATCGGACTGAACCTGAAGTAACTTCTCAGGCTGCCTACGTACCCCCCTAAGGGGGATCAAGTCGCACGTTTTTTTTTTTTTGCGCAAGGGGTGTGGCATTGCTTTAGGCATAGTACCTTTTGAGGTACTTGCCGTTGATAGGGCCGAGTGTCAGCCCTTCTGGCATGGTGAGGAGATAGGTGCCGTTGGAGTAGACTTCCTTGACGGAGTGCGGGCCATCCCATTTAGCATCAAATTTCTTTCCTCCTCGATGCGAGAGGATAATGGGGCGTTTTACTGCCAGCACCAGTTCTCCTATCTGGAATGATCGAGGACAGATCTTCTTGTTGAAGGCGCGAGAGAGCCTGGCCTGATAACACTCCAGACGTTGTTGAGCTTCGAGGTGTCTTTCGTCCAATGATTCCAATTCTGCTAGGCGGAGCTGGGCGTTGTCGTCACTGGTGAGGGCTTCCTGGATTGCTATCCTGAGCGATGGGATCTGGAGCTCGAGCGGAAGAACGGCTTCCACACCATAGACGAGGGAGTACGGTGTTGCTTGCGTCGGCGTGCGGAAGGACGTTCGGTAAGCCCATAGTGCTTCGCCCATGCGTTCGTGCTAATCTTTCTTTGTCTTCGAGACGGTTTTCTCCAGCAGCTTGCACAGAGTCTTGTTGAAGGCTTCTGCCAGATCGTTGGCCGGAGCGTTGTACATCGTCGAACAATTCTGCTTAATGTTGTACAATAACTGGCTGACGGCAGCATTCTTGAACTGCTTCCCGTTATCTGTTACGATGTAGCGGGGGACTCCATAGCAGAAGATGATGTCATTCTGGATAAAGCTGATGACGGAGTGCTTTGTAACTTCCCGCAGAGGAGTTGCTTCAGCCCACTTGGAGAAGTAGTCCGTTGCCACCAAAATGTAGAGATGTTGCTTAGATGACTTGGGCAGGGGACCGACGATATCGAGTCCCCACCCGTCGAAGGGCCAAGACGCGACTGTTGGGTGCAAAGGCTCCGAAGGTTGACGGATGTAGTCCCCGTGCATCTGGCAAGCTTGGCATCTCCTTGCGTACTCCAAGCTGTCCTTGATCATGGTAGGCCAGTAGTATCCCATCCTCTTGACACGGAAGTGAAGTTTTGGACCGGACTGGTGCGATCCGCAGATTCCAGTGTGTACTTCTTCCAGTGCGGCTTCTGCTTCTTCTTTCACGAGGCATCTCAGAAGTGTGCCATCGTAGCTTCGTCGGTATAGCTCACCGTTGAAGTGGTAGAACCTTAAAGATTGTCGACGGATGTCACCTTTGCGCTTCGGATCTTCGGGGAGTTTACCATGAACGAGGTAATCCATAAACGGTTGTCTCCAGTCTTGTTCTTTAATCTCGAGGACATGCACCGCGTTGGTTTGAACTGGTACTTCGAGCGGACCTTCCTCTTCGGTGATTACGAATCTCCTGCAGATGGGGACGACCAGCGAACGTTCTTCTGGAAACGGGAGTGTAGCCGCCAGATTTGCGAGTGCATCAGCCTGCCGGTTGAGGTTCCGGGAGACGTGCTGAATGGAAGCAGCCTTGAGTTTGCCGAGGAGCCTCACAGCCCGCGCGTGCAATGGCACCAGGTCATCTTTGTTGACTTCATATGCCCCCAAGACTTGTTGGATCACAAGTTGAGAGTCACCAAAGATCTCTAGTCCTTGAAGCTTCATTTCGTCGGCCAGCTCAAGACCGATGAGCAGGGCTTGATATTCTGCCATATTATTGGAACATGATTCTTACAATAGGAATGAGAAGGGGAGTATTTTGTTGTCCGGAGTGACGAAGATAACTCCGGCCCCTGCTATGTCTTGCCTAGCTGCGCCGTCGAAGAACATTTTCCAGGATGAGGCGACGTCGATGGAGAAAACTTCTTCGTCCGGGAGATCTTCTGATAACTCCCATTCCACCGGGAGAGGGTATTCTGCGAGGAAGTTTGCTAGGGCCTGCCCTTTAACCACTTTCTGTGGTACGAAGGTGATATCAAATTCGAGTAGCAGCAGGGCCCACTTGGCCAGACGTCCGGAAAGCACCGGTTTTGACATGATGTACTTGAGGGGGTCAGCCTTCGAGACGAGTCTGATGGTGTGAGCCAGCATGTAATGTCACAGTTTTTTCGTGGCGAAGATAAGCGCTAAGCAAACCTTCTCGATTGGGGAGTAATTCAGCTCTGCTCCGACGAGAGTGCGACTCAAGTAGTATCAGGTTGTCTCCATGCCAAGTTCATTGTCCTGAGCCAGGAGTGCCCCCAAGGATTGCTCTTGGGCGGCAATGTAGAGGATGAGTGGCCTTCCTTGAACTGGTGCTGATAGAACTGGTGGCTTTAGTAGATATGCTTTGATGTTTTGGAGTGCCTCTTGGCAAGCTTCGTCCCATTTGAACGGCGCTCCTTTCTTCATGAGGCGATTAAAAGGGTGGCACTTTCCGGCCAGGTTGGCGATGAATCTTCGGATATACGCCAAGTGCCCTTGGAGGCCTCTGAGGTCTCGTACTGTCTTTGGTGAGGGCATATTGACGATAGCATCAATTTTGGATTGATCTATCTCAATGCCACGATGTCGGACGACAAAGCCAAGGAACTTGCTTGAGGAGACTCCGAACGCGCACTTGAGTGGATTCATGCAGAGTTGGTACCTTCGAAGCCGTTTGAAGATTAGCTCGAGGTCTTGTAGATGTACCGACTTCTTCTTGGATTTCACCACGAGGTCGTCGACATAACACTCCACGTTTTGATGAAGAATGTCGTCGAAAATTTTTTGCATAGCTCGCTGATAGGTGGCTCCCGCGTTCTTCAAGCCGAATGGCATTACTTTATAGCAGTAGATTCCTTTCTGTGTGCGGAATGCTGTAAGCTCCTCGTCCTTGGGTGCCATCCGAATCTGATTGTAGCCCGATGATCCATCCATGAAAATTAGCACCTCGTGACCTGTCGTCGCATCCACCATTAACTCCGTGATTTGCAAGGGGAAGTCGTCTTTTGGGCATGTGTTGTTCAAGTCTCTGAAGTCCACGCACACTCGGATTTGGCCGTTCTTCTTTTTGACTGGGACGACACAAGAGATCCATGTCGGGTACTTGACCTCTCGAATGAAACCGGCTTCGATCAACTTGTTGACTTCGCCTTCTATTTGGGGTACTAGTTCTGGCCGGTAGCGCCTTTGTCCTTGCTTGATAGCGCTGGCTCCGTGTTTGACGCTGAGCTGGTGCACTGCGATTTTGGGGTCGAGGCCTGGCATCTCCTTGTAGGACCATTCAAAGACGTCTCTGTATTCTTTAAGCAGTTTGATGTATGCTGCTTCTTCCTCAGGGGTCAAGAGTGTGCTGACGAATGTAGGCCGAGGGTCCGTCTCTGTGCCCAAGTTGATTTCCTTCAAGTCATCAACGGTGGACTGCCCCCCTTCTTCGAGGACTGGCGGGGCGTCTGGCAACTCATCGTCCGAAGTAGAAGTATCACCGTTGTCGGGATCCGTGATGGAGATATGATTGATGGCAGCCATGGGTAGGTGGGTGGGTGATGAAACGAAGTCCTCGATTGGCATCCCCAGATGATCGAATACTGACTTCTTCTTTGATTGCTTAACTGGCCAGAGTCTTTCGAACACAGATGTGCGCTTTCGATTCGACCGGTTTTTACCACCTCTGATATACTTCTGGAGCAAGGCTTGGCATCGAGCCCGTCGTCGTCTTCTTCTGCTGTCGGGACGACTGGGGTGGGTAGAGCGTGCATCGGAGATTATCGATCCTTCGGCTACTTCGTCTACCATCCCCGCCCTGATGTAGTTCGAGGTGAATGTCTTCTTTGCTGCGGCTCTGATAACCAACGAAGCTTGGCTAGAGCCGATGCCTCGGCGGTTCGGGAGAATTTGTTCTCCGCTTTGAAATAGCCGAGCTTGCGTTCTCGTCATCCCATGTGGAGTTGCTGATGGTGGAAGTGTGCCCATGGCGCTTTCTTTGTTGTAGCCGGCTCTGAACAGCAACTTGGCAGCGTTTTGCCCCCAACTCCCTTTTGGCTTGAATCTGAGTTGATTTGGGTCGACTGATTCGATAGGTCTGCTCGGGTTCGGAGCTTCTGTTAGGCTAGGTAATGGCACCGCCATTTCTTGCAGAGTGATGACATTGGCCTGAGATAACGACGGGGCCAGCTTCCTTGTCGGAGTAGAAGGCGATCGCTCGGATTTACGGAGCCACTGAGGTGCGAGACGCAGGACAGGCGCCATTTGGACTGGCAACAGGGTATGTTGCATTGCTCTTGGCTCGGAGCTGATGTGCATCCTTTGCCCAGGTTTCGGCGTTCCTTGGACCTTGAGTCTTGCCTCGTCAGAAGGTGGCATCGAATTTGCGGGAAGAGGAGTCTTGTCCTGCTTCACTTCTTCAATTTTCTGGACTCGAGGGGCTTTAGCTGGAAGAACTTCCGCGACTAGGCCCTTTGCTTGGTAGAACTTAGCGTCGGCCAAATGTGCCTCGGCCTCGTTGAATGGCTTGTCGTCCGCAACTATGCACCTCTCCACGCCTTCTTCGTAGTACTTGAGGCATTGGTGTCAGGTGGACACCACGATGCCATTCTCGTACAGCCATGGTCTTCGTAGTAGGAGGCGGTATGACGTCCGGCAATCGATGATGTGGAAGAGGACTGTTGTGTCTAGCGAGCCGATTGACAGCTTCAGGCGGATGATTCCGATAGTGGACTGTCCGCCCTGGTTGAACCCCTTAATGACCAACTCACTTGGCGAGAGCTGGTCGTTGGTGATGCCGAGTTGTCACATTGTCTGGATAGGCATGATGTTGACGGCAGAGCCACAGTCCAACAGGATTCGGTTCACTGGCTTCTCCTTGATGTATCCCGAAACGTAAAGAGGCCAATTGTGCAATCGCGTCCCGAGTTGCAGGTCATCATCCGAAAAGGTTATCGTCGCATCACACGAGGCCACAGCTTTGCACTTCTGGTCATCCTTCTTTTTCCATTTGTAGCTATCTGGATCGACTAAGGCCACAGCCATCGCCAGACGAGCCTTCTTCGGGAGATGCAAAGCTTCTACAAGCGGCATGTGCAGGATTGCTTCGTCGTGAGAGGCGGTGCCCCCTTCGTCGGAGTCGTCTCCCTCATCGGTGGAGTCGCCTTCTTCAGAAGTTTCGCTTTTGTTCTTTTCTTCCGACGCATTATGAACTTCGACCATGCAACAAGACACCCTAATGTGCTGGTCCACTGGGAGGAAGTGATCCAGGAAGAACTTCTGAAATGTTGTCGGCTCTGGAAGGCTCTATTGAAGGAGATCGTCTTGGCTTGCTGGCGGCACTTTGAACGCCTTCCTCCCTGGAGTCTTGCTTTTCTTCTTGTAGGTCTTCTGCTTGGTGAATCCCCTCATCACACGGTCTTGCTTGAGCTTCTTTTCTTGCCATGGCTTCCGTCGCCGTGGTAGCATGACCCATGCTTCTTCATCGGTGGATTCTCCTCCGCTAGGATGATGGCAACAGCAACTGGTTCCCTCGAAGGTACTTGTTCTTCTGGAGGCTCTACTGGCTCATCTTCCGATCCCCAGCCGGTGGGCTTGATTTCGTCGATTGAAACGGACGGAGGCCTTGAGTAGAGGACATAGTAGTCGAACTTCCCCGAAGGCTGGCCTAGCAGACCGACTTCCGGATCTCCTTGCTCGTATCTTTCCCGAAGAGTGCGCTGGGACATAGCCTGACTGGAAGGGACTTGCTCTTCTTGAGGCTCCACTAGCTCGTCTTCCGATCCCCAGCCGGTGGGATCGATTTCGTCGATTGAAACGGACGGAGGCCTTGAGTAGAGGACGTAATAGTCAAACTTCCCCGAAGGCTGGCCCAGCAGACCGACTTCTAGATCTCCTTGCTCATATCTCCTTTGGAGTGCTCGTTGGGATGCAGCATTGCTTGGAAGAGGTACTGGCGTGAGCGATGGTTGCCCCCAGGGCAGCGGCGTTTCCTCCTCGGTGAGCGCAGGAGTGCGTTGACATCGCTTCGAGACTTTCGGCTGGGAAGTTGACTTAGCGATTGGCGCTTGATGGTTGATGCGCAATTTAGGCATGCTTCGCCGAGCAGCAACGAGTACTGGCGAGAAGGAACCGAAGGTGATGGACATCATGTTGGCCGTAGCAACCTCTCTGGAGTCGATCTCTATCTTTCCTTGCTTTGCGAGCGCCATTATTTTCTCCTTGAAGACGAAGCATCTTTCGATGGGATGACTTACCACTCGGTGATATTTGCAGAAGAGAGGGTCGTCAATGCGATGCATCTGCTCGGGCCTTTTCGAAGGAGGGAGCTCTATCATCTTCTCTTGTAAAAGTTGGTCGAACATGGAGGAGACTTCCGAGTCCGGGAAGGGGTATTCCTTTGCTTCGAGCTCCTCGAGAGTCATCCTTTGTCTCGGCGGCGGAGGCGGCGGTATGGCGACGCCCTTCTTCTGATCTGGCTTGCCACCGATCTTGAGCGGCTTGGAGGTCGAAGCGATGTCAGCAACATTGACTTGCTTTGGTTTTGGTGCCGGTGGCTTGTCCTTCTTCTCCACTTTCAAGAAGTCCTTATTCTTCGAGTCCCCGTGGTTTGCTAGGTTGAGTTCCATGTCGTGAGCCCGAGTTGCGAGTTCTTCGAAAGACCGAGGCTTGATACATTTGAGGATGTAGAGTAGGCCCCAGTGCATGCCTTGGGTGCACATCTCGATGGCCGAGTCTTCAGACAAGCGGTCTCGTAAATTCAGCGTGAGGTTCCTCCATCTGTCGATGTAGTCGATCACCGGCTCGTCCTTCCTTTGCTTGACTGCAGTAAGCTCGGTCATGCTGACGGTTCGTCTGGTGCTGTAGAAGCGATTGAGGAACTCCCTCTCCATCTGATCCCAACTGTCGATGGTCCCTGGAGGAAGATCAATGTACCAGTCAAAAGTATTACCTTTGAGGGTGCGAACGAACTGCTTCACCATCTCATCGCCATATGTGCCGGCATTATTGCAGGTCTCAATGAAGTGGGCGACGTGATGTCTTGGATTTCCCTTTCCATCGAAGTGCTGGAACTTTGGTGGCTGGAATCCGACTGGAAAGCGTAGCTGCTGGATCCTCGTGGTGTAGGGCTTCGAGTATGCTGCCGTGATCGGAGGAAGGCCACTGCCGTGAGAACGCATCATGTCGGCTATCAATGCTTGGACTTGCTGAGCATTCATCGTTGCCGTTGCCGGAGGTTGTGTGGCCACCGAGGCTGGTGCTGGCGAGACGACTTCCACTGGGAGAGCGCTGGAGTAGCTGCTTGAATCGTCGGAACAACCTCTGCAGGAGCGGGAGTTGAAGACAGAGCTAGAGCGGCTACTGGAGAAGCACCGGGTTGACCGACTGCTGCAACGTCCTTTGCACTGAGCTTTTGCAGCAGAGCATTGATGTGACGATCCTTCTCCTCCATCAGCCGAGTAATCTGCGCCATGTGCTCGTTCATCTGTATGACTTGGAGCTGAAGAGCGGACGGAGGGTGGTGACGGAGAATGTCTCGGTGTTGCATGTTTGCATCCTCGCCGTCGTCATCGGAGATGTAATTATGCCGACTTACTTCTGGTTGATGATTGATGTTTGCCCCCTGTAGAGGAGGTGCGACGTCCGCTGGAGAACCCGAACGGGTTCGGGATTGGGGCTGGTCCTCCCCAAACTTCTGGACATGGACTCCAGGATCGAGGCTCGTTTCTTCATGCACCAGGGCCTCGTCGGTGCTTTGGCGAGCATCTTCGGTAGTAGCTTCTGGCACGAAGACGTCCACAAGAGTCTGAGTACGCCGAGTGTAGACGCGCACCATTGGAGGAGCATCACCCTCCGGATTTACTGGATCACCGTGTCGGAGTAGAGGGGACTCGGCGATTAGTGAGAGGCTTGGAGCAAACGCATCGTTGTTTGTTCCGGCCATCGCGAACTTCAAGCAGCTTCTTCAGCCATACGGATGAAAGAAGAAGATGTCCCACCGGGCGTGCCAGAAATCTGTACACGTGGAAAAAGATACGGGTCGTCTTTATTGCACAAAATCAGATTACAAGTGTGGCCGGGACCCGGGTGGCTCGGGTGTAGCGAGTCCGGGTTGCGGCGAGTTTTGATCAGGGGATTTGTGGGAAAGATCTTCTGGGGATCCCTTTGATCCGCGTCTCCACGTGGTGTTCGTGCGAGAGCTCTGAAGGAGTTGCCCAAGACAGGGGTCTTTACAGGGTGAGGGTTTTGGAGAGGCTAAGGAATGTCCACCGTTGCTTTGTCCCTTCCGTGCTTCGCGCATTCTCGGCTAGGGGGTTTTCGGCTTCGTTCCTCGGTCTTCACGTCTTCCTTGTTCCTTGCTTGACCTCGACGTCCTTGATCGTCGGTTCGCGGCGTCGATCGTGCTTTTGGCGTTGGCTTTGGCTTCGGCTTTTTGGCTTTGGCTTGGCTCCGGCGTGGCTCTAGCTTTTGCTTTGCTTTGGCGCTTGCACTTGAACGTAGCTGGGAGAGATTTGCGATGCTTTCGTTCTTCCGGACTTCACGTCGTATCGGCTAGAACGTGCGATGCTTTTGCTCGTGGCCGGCGTAGTCGCTTGGCTTTGGCACTTGCGTTGCTTTGACGCGGGCTTTACTGGGGCTTTGCTTTGGCTTCTTACGTTGGCTTTAGCTTTAGCATCAACTCGATCTTCTTCTTCGAACGACGTGGGCTACTTCTCCGGTGCTTCGACGGTTTGCGTGTCGGCTGGACTTCTCTTCTTTTCCGGGCTTCCTTGGCATGATCGGAGTCGAAGAATGCTTTCGAAGATAGTGGGGGTGGCACCCATCTCCGTGCGATGGTTGTGGCGTCGGCTTTTGTTGATGAAGACGACGAGGGTAGCGACGGTCTCCGTGCGACGGTTGTAGCGTCGGCTTTTGTTGATGAAGATGACGGGGGTAGCGACGGTCTCCGTGCGACGGTTGTAGCGTCGGCTTTTGTTGATGAAGACGACGGGGGTAGCGACGGCCTCCGTGCGATGGTTGTAGCATCGGTTTTTGTTGATGAAGACGATGGGGATAGCGACGCTTCAGATGGTCTGCTCCAGGCTTTCTTCTTCGTGTATGGCGCAGGCGTTTGTTGAAGACGACGGGGTGATGACGCTTCGTTTCTCTCCTCCGGGCTTTGGAGCTTGATCGGAGTCGAGGATTTGTTGGAGCCGACGGGGTAGTGCCGCTCCGAGCTTCTTCTTCGGCCTTTGCTTCTGGCGTCTTCGGAGTCGAAGGGTCTTCTTCTCCGAGCTTTCTTCTTCGTGCAAGGAGTCGAAGACTTGATCTTCGTGTGCAAGGGTCTTCACGTTGATGAGGGCTTTCAGTGGACTAAGCCGATCCCTCGGGACAGGCTTGCCCGTGCCTCGTGAGGCCTTGGGTCGATGAGGAAGCGTCTCCTCTTCTGCAGAGCTCCCGCGCTTCGTCTTCAGTCTTCAACCATCGACCTCTTGAATCTTCCCCCACCCCCTCTATTTATAGGCAAAGGGGAGGGGAGAGAGATATGGGAACTTTTAATTTTAAATCCCTTTTGTATCTCTCTTATAATTGCTCGGGATTTATTCATCCATTGATGAGGGGAATAACATTTATTAATTTGTTTTCCTTTTCTGGCGAGGCAATTATGGCTGGATTTCGCACACGAAATCGATGGCGATCGGGCGCTTCTTCTTGTGCGTCGGATCGAGGGATCGGCGCAGATCCGCGTGTGTGCAGACGTCATACGCAACCTCCCCCCGCGCATGGCGGTATTTACTTCCTTTTCTTTCTTTTCTTTCCTTTTCTTTTCTTTCCTTTTCTTTTCTTTCTTTTCTTTTCTTTCCTTTTCTTTTTCCTTCCTTGCAGGGCCGGCCGGCCCCTCCATGGGGTTCGGGTCCTAGTAGGGCCGGCCCCCATGGGGTTCGGACCCTAGTAGGGGCCGCCCCCCCCCCCCCCCCCCCCTTTAAGCGTGGGGTCCGGGTCCTCCTTTGCTAGGTGCGAGTCGGGTCCGGGTCCGCACCGGTGCGTGCGAGTCGGGTCCGCATGTCGTGTTTGCATCCGCGTCGGCACACGTAAGTCAGGTCCGGGTCTGACGAAATTCGTGTGTCTACAGAGCTAAAATGAAATTCATCTCAAACCTAGCAATATTCAAAAAAATCTTAAACTCAGCTTGAACTAATTTGAGATCATCCGGAACCCAATAGGATAGGGTCAGGTAATCCGAAAAACCAGGTTAATTGCTATCCCCTAAACCATTAGCCATATGATTGTAAGCATAGCTTACAAATGAATGGCACTCAACCCCATTGTACACTCTTAATCTGGGAGACTCGAATAAAACAGGGATACAGAGGAGTCGTACCCCCCTAAATTCATTGCAAGAAACATAATTTGCAAACTTGAAACTCTTTACCATCGGACGAAAACTAATAAAAAAAAACTCAAGTCAAATACTTGTGGCAAGTTTACCTATTTTAACTCGATAGAGAAATAATGAAAAATTCTTTTACTAGTATTTAAAAAATAATGACAAAATTAATTGCAGATAAAAAGTAACTATTAAACTAGCAGCCTTACAGCCTTGTAGCCAAAAACGCTCGCCATGTTGATATGTTTTTTTTTTCCTTTTTTGTTATGTTCAATAAACCCAACATTCTGATTGTCAAGTTCAATAAAAATATGTTTTCTATTAAACCCCACATTCAGATTGTTCGATTTAAATCGGTGTTCAAATTGTCTAATATGCCAGCTATTCAAACCCCAGGACACATTACGAATATGTTGTCTAATTTTCTATAATAAAAATAGGTAAATTTCACTCGCATCCTCATTACTATATGGTATTTAGACATACCATCCCCCATTAATCGTAATTCGACATACAACCGTCAATAGAACCCATTCCATCAGTTAAATGCTGCCTTCTTCACTTTTCTAGGATCCTTTTGCTTTAAAAGATAGGGTTGTTGACATAGGATTGAGGAAGGTGATATCAAATTAAGAAAGGAAACAAATATCTCTCCCCTCATGAATGGGTTTTTTGGTATTAAATTTGAGGAAACAGATGAATATATCCCCTCACGAATAGATTTTTTGACATCAAATTTAAGGAAGAAGATGAAAATCTCCTCTCATGAATGGGTTTCTTAACAATGGATTTGAGGAAGGGGATGCAGATCTCTCATGAATGAGTTTGGATTTGAGGAAATAGATGAAGAGCTTTCAGGAATGAGTTTCCCTTCCCAGTGAAATCCTTGGCTTCGGATTTGGTTTTCTCACTAGGGTTTTGAGGGAGAAAAAATGCTAACTTGACTCGGTGCTGGAAAAAAATGTCACTAAAAGGATCACAATGGAGGAATAACAATCAAACATGGTTGACTAACGAAATAGGACAGAATGGATGGTATGTCTAGTTATTATTAATGTGGGGAATATGTATAAATACCATAGTGTAACGAGTGTGTAAATCAAATTTACCTCGTAAAAATTATAAAACCAAATTTATCTCATAACCTGCCAATTCAAAACTGAACATAATTTGCTTCCAGTTCTGGTTCATATTGGTTCAACCGATCGGTCCTGTCTAGCTCATCTGTCTTGCTCGAGAAATAAAAAAGGGGGAGTTTGCATTCGGTCCATATAATAACATTCTATCCCAACAAAACTTTCCTATTAAGAGAAATTCAAGGTTCAAAGTTCAATTACAATAGGTCCAATGGCTAGTAAAATGACATATATGTCCTTCCATTAACCATCTGGTTAATTTGGTTTCACAACACGACAAAGACGTTTCAGAATTCCTAAACATTTTTGTCGTGTTGTGAAACACTAACCCTTATTATATAACCTAAATAGTGAACCCTAACCCTAAAACTAACATAACCCTAATTCTATAACTTAATAGTGAACCATAACCCTAAACCTAACCCTAACCCTAATTTTATATCATAAATAGTAAACCTTAACCCTAAATCTAATCATAACCCTAATTTTGTACCCTTAATAGTGAAACCTAACCCTAAACCAAACCGAAATCATTGTAGCAGACCGAAATATTGCAACAGTCTAAAATATTGTAGGCTTTTAGCATGCCAAACTCATTGTAGCAGTCTGAAATTATAGCAGACGAAACCACTATAGTAGATACCAAACTCACTAGCAATTTTTTTGAAAATTCTCGCTATTTTAAAAATTTTGCTACAATGAAATCACTATAGCAAAGAGTAACAATTGCTACAGTAATTTGTGTCAAAACATCCAGATTTTAAATTACAATATTAATTTAGGAAAAGCACTCCTTGATTCTTTGTACCTACTAAATTACTAGGAAAAATTATAAACAAAGTCCATAAACTATGTACCTAGTTTCACATTGGTCCCTCGAGTAATTTTTTGAACAATTTGAGCACCTAAACTATGTTATGTCCCATGTTCACTACTTCAATTCCATCAAATTTCAGTCGCCAAACTTATTTTTTATACCAAACTATCCTAGTCCTAGTCAGCATAAGTGATTTAGAAAACGTGTTTAGCCATATTAAGAAGGGTATTTTTAAGATAAATGTTAAGTTTGACTACTTAACCTTGATGGAGCGGTTGAACATGGAGACGGTTTAGGGGTCAAGTTGTTCAAGAAAAACAGACGATTGACCTATGTGAAATTAGGTGTATAGTTCAATAGGAGCTTTTGTCATTTGCCCAAATTACTATGTACACCCCAAGATAAAATTGAAAAATAGCAAATGAGTCCCGTGGGCTTCTATTTGTTAATCATTCCCATTACTAAAAGCACATATTTGTTAATCATTCTCATTACTAAATCAATCCCATTACTAAAAGCACCTATTTGTAAATCATTCTGAAAAGAAGAAGGTGCCCATTTTGAGTGGCTGTCTAAGGGAAAGCACATTGCTTGATGCATGGATCTCATGCTGACTGCTGAGTGCGATCAAAGGAAGGCACATTACTTTCTTGAGTTTTGAGTGCTATCTAGTAGTTCGCCGACGAGTCTCTGTAGGCTCGGAGGCGAATCTCCCCTTACCTCGGAGACGAACACAAGATTGTCGGCCTCGATACTCAGAAGCAGGAGATATCGCGGATACTGCTCGATGCCGACATCCGACGATGCTGTGTCTTGTCAATAGTTGGGCCCGATCAAGGACGGGTCCAGAAATCGAACCTTGGGAATTAGGGGGGCGAACTTATATAATATTAAAATAATCCTAACTGATCTAATAGTAGCTATATATCTATATTAAAATGGAAGCCTCTTTTCCGTGTTGACACGTGGATGTATTTTAAAGAGCTAGAATTCTTCTTCCATGTGTGAACGCGGTTCTCTTTTAAATCCATTTAAAAACCTACCATAAAGATGATAAATTTTCATTCAATGACATTTAATGGTCATTTGATGTTAATATATATATATATGAGAAACGGGATGCTACCTATGAAAGCAGCGTTTTTTACTGCTTTGATACATTGTTTGACCATCCTAGAAGTATTGGAATTTGATGAAATTTGGTGAGGGTGTTGTCTAGGGTAAGATGATCATCATCAAAAATTTTCATCAAATTCCAAAACTTCTAAGAGGGTCAAATGGTCGAAGCAAAATCTGCAAAATCTGCAGTCACCGTTAAAATCTGCAGATTTTGCTTCGACCATTTGACCCTCTTAGAAGTTTTGGAATTTGATGAAAATTTGTGAGGATGATCATCTTACCCTAGACAACACCCTCACCAAATTTCATCAAATTCCAAAACTTCTAGGATGGTCAAACAATGTATCAAAGCAGCAAAAAACGCTACTTTCATAGGCAGCATCCCATTCCTCTCTCTCTCTCTCTCTCTCTCTCTCTCTCTCTCTCTCTCTCTCTATATATATATATATATATATATATATATATATATATATATATATATCTAACAAGTGAATCACACTCACTTCAGATTTCACACTTCTTTGAACAGTTGTGATGTCGTCTTTGCAAAATGGCATGCATCAAGCACATTCGGGCATTGCTCGGGTTTCTTACTAGTATAATACTAAAATGGAAACCTCTCTCCCATGTTATGACATGTGGACATCTTTTAAACAGCCAGAATCTTTCTTCCGTGCGTGAATGTGACTCACTTTTAAATCCTATTAAAAACCTATCATAAAGATAATAAATACTCATTCAATGGCATTTAATAGCCATTTGATATTAATATATATATATACATGGGCGGAGCGACATGGGGGCGAGGGGGGGCAGCTGCCCCCCCTGAAAATCAAAAAAATCTTGTTGTTTAGTGATTGGGTCACTTGACTCACAGTCACATATACAGATATACTTGCTGTTTTGTGTTTGGGGTCACATAGCATCTCCGGCCCCTATTGAATAGGATTTTAAAAAAACAGAAAAAGATCCACTCCGACCCGCACGGGATTGAAAAGGAAATATGATTTACTTTTGTGAAATATGGTAATGGGATCGCCGGCCCGCTCGGGATTGAAAACCAAAAATACAAAACACCCGCTCGGCCCGCTGGGATACAGATTTGCCGCTCGGAAATCCACCCCCATGCCCCTATTGGCTATTGGCCCTGTTTTGTGAATTGGATCACATAGGCTCTAGAATAGGATTTTAAAAAGGAAATATGGGATCGTAACAAGCTAACAGCTGCTCGGGATTGGGAAAAAAAAAAAAAACTTAACAAACAGCCGCTTAGGGTTCCGATCTACTGCTCGGAAATCCAAGATTTTTTTTTTTAGTAAATGAGAATCCAAGATGGAAATAGCACGATCTGTTACGTGACCGTGACCGACTTCGGCGACTTGTACGAAGCTACAATCTAATGTTGTGAGTCATCCATGGAATCACCAAAATCTTCTTACTGCCGCTCGGGATCGAAGCCCCAGCCCTAGATTTCTCTCTTTCCGGTTACTGGACGACGGGACGAGTAAGGACTAAGGAGGTGAGAATCTCGAATCAACGACAGACAACAACCATAGTTTCTCTTTCTCATTGCTAGTGTTTTGATTTTTTTTTTTTTTTTGCAATAAGCAAAACATTTTGATTAATTTTTTGTTTTGATTAACTAGTGTTTTGATATATTTTTGTTTTGATTTTGATATTTTAAAATCCTCCTCTAAAGTCTAAATTGGTGTTTTGATTAATTGTTGTGAAATCGTCCTTGCAGACTTGCAGTAGCCAGTAGGGATCTGAATCATCTGATCATCTGTGGAGGTCATCGAATTTGAGTTGGAGAAGGTAAACCCCTATCCCACATCACAACTAAGAGTTTATTTTACTTTTTATTAATCGTTTTTTTTGTATTTTGCATCTTCTTCTTTTCTTAAACAGCAGTTGCAACGAACCTACTCTCCTCCCAAGTCCCAACTCTCAGCTTTTAAATTTTGTTCAATAATAAACGGTATGTTACCTTTCTAAAATCTCATTAGCTTTTTTTATATGCATATTTTTTTAGGTACTTGCCTTAGTCTTCATTTATTAAATTTTTTATTTTCATGATTACAGATTACCAAATGTGAAATGGCTATAAATTTTTTTTTGTATAGAGTCATTGGTATTGTATAATTTGTATTACGGATTATTTAATTATATAGCATGGGCGTGATGGTTTTTTACATTTAACTTGCAGGTTTATATTTATTTTTGAACCAAATTATGGATAAATTTCTCAAAAGAAAGTCTGTGGCTGACTTACAACCTCCTATACATAAAAAAGATCATCATGATCAAGTGGATATTATCTCACATCCAAATATTGCAGAGTTTGATTTGGAAAATCTTCCTGCTGATCCTGGTTTGAGGATTCGAATTTCAGATTACCATCCTAATGATCAGGATAAAATTAGAAGAGCATATCTGCAAAAGGGTCCATTTCAGCCTCGTAATCATAATTTTCCCCAAACTAATTTTGGACAAGGGTTACGACGGTTTAACCATGCCTGGTTTAATGACTTTGGTAGTTGGTTGGAGTATAGTATAATAAAAGATGCTGCATTTTGTTTATGTTGTTACTTATTCAGACCAGATAAAGGAGAACAGGGCGGCGACGACTCGTTTGTGTTAGAGGGATATAGAAATTGGAAAAAAAAGGAAAATTTTCTAAAGCATATTGGAGGGCCCAATAGTGCCCACAACCAAGCAAGTAAGGCATGTGAAGATTTGATGAATCAGAAGAAACACATTCAGACTTTTTTTTCGAATCAATCAGATCAAGCTCGAAGGGAATATCGAGTCCGCTTGAATGCATCTATTGATTGCATTCGATTTCTTTTAAGACAGGGGTTGGCTTTTCGTGGGCATGATGAATCTGAAGATTCAAATAACCAAGGAAATTTTCTTGAACTTTTACAATTCCTTGCTGATCATAATGAAGACATCAAAAGCGTTGTGTTAAAAAATGCCCCTGAAAATTTAAAATTGATTTCACTTGATATTCAGAAAGATATTGTCAGTGCTGCTGCTGCTGAAACCACAAAGATGATTGTCAATGAAGTTGGAGATGCCCTATTTGCTATTTTGGTTGATGAATTCCGTGATATATCTACCAAAGAACAAATGGCTGTTGCTTTACGTTATGTGAATATACAAGGATTTGTGATTGAACGTTTTTTAGGTATTGTGCATGTTAATAAAACTACTGCTGTGTCTCTCAAAGCAGCGATTGAAAATTTATTTTCAAAGCATGGATTGAGTATTTCAAGATTACGTGGGCAAGGTTATGATGGGGCTAGTAATATGCAAGGTGAGTTTAATGGTCTTAAAACTCTTATAATGAATGAGTGTGGGTCTGCATTTTATGTTCATTGTTTCGCGCATCAGCTACAATTAGCACTTATCGCAGTTGCAAAAAATCATATTCAAGTTGCTTTATTATTCAATGTGGTTACTAGTGTATCAAATATTGTTGGAGCTTCATGCAAACGACGTGACATTCTTCGAGAGAAGCAGACTGTCAAAATTATTGAAGCACTCAATAATGGTGAAATTTTAAGTGGGCAAGGCTTACATCAGGAGACTAACCTCAAAAGAGCAGGTGATACACGTTGGAGTTCACATTATGGTTCATTGGTTAACTTGATTGTTATGTTTTCCTCCGTTATTGATGTGCTTGCGATTATTGTGGAAGATGGTTCGAAAGCAGAACAAAGAGCCGAAGCATGTGCTTTATTGGAATCGATGCAAGCATTTGATTTTGTATTTAATCTACATTTGATGAAAAATATATTGGGAATTACAAATGATTTATCAAAGGCATTGCAGCGAAAAGATCAAGATATTGTGAATGTCATGGCCTTAGTTAAAGTGTCCAAGCAGCGACTACAAATAATGAGAGATGATGGATGGGATTCCCTTCTAACTGAGGTTTCTTTATTTTGTGCCAAGCAACATATTATTGTTCCTAACATGGATGATATGTTTATGGCTCGAGGACGAGTACGACGCAGAGCTGAAAAAACCACAAATTTACATCATTATCGTGCCGAGTTATTCTATACCACTATTGATATACAGCTTCAAGAACTCAATAATCGTTTTAATGAGGTGAATACTGAGTTGCTTCTTTGTGTAGCATGTCTAAATCCGAGTGATTCATTTCGTGCTTTTGATAAACAACAATTGCTCCGTCTTGCCAAATTTTATCCTGTTGAGTTTTCAGCGATAGATATCATGGTACTAGATAATCAGCTTGAGACTTACATTATTGATGTGCGCTCTAACTGCGAGTTTTTAGAAGTGAAGGGAATTAGCGGACTTGCTGAGAAAATGGTTCAGACGAAGAAAGACAAATTGTATCCGCTAGTTTACATGCTTTTGACGCTTGCACTAATCCTACCAGTTGCTACTGCCACTGTTGAAAGGGCATTTTCCGCTATGAAGATTGTAAAGAATCGGCTACACAACCGCATGGGGGATGAATGGATGAATGCTTGTTTGGTTATATATATCGAAAAAGATATATTTAATTGTATCAATAATGAGATCATCATGCAGCGATTTCAAAATATGAAAACTCGGCGAGGACAATTGTAGAAAAATTCTCTCTAGTGTTTTCTTTATATTATCTTTTAATGAAAATATCATTACATGCCTATTTGGTGTATCTTTCAATATTTGTTCTATGAAATAAACATATTTTTTTATCTTCTATTATTGATAGATAATTTAATTTTGCCCCCCCTTCAAGAAAATTCTGGCTCCGCTCCTGTATATATATATATATATATATATATATATATATATATATATATATATATATATATATATATATATATATATATATATATATATATATATATATATATATATATATATATATATATATATAGGGTCAGGATCGGATGACCCAGCAAATTTTGACCCATTAATAACCCAGCACCCTTTGAGGCACTTAGAGGTTATAGAATGGGCTGATTTTTTGTAGGGATGTTGTCTATGGTATGTTGATCATCCTCACAAAAAATAAGCTCATTCTAAAACCTCTAGGTGCATCAAATGCGCACTTCAAATCAACGGTTTTTGACTGTCAATTTTAACCGTTGATTTGAAGAGCACCCTTTGATGCACCTAGAGGTTTTAGAATGGGCTGATTTTTTGCGAGGAGGATCAACATATCATAGACAACATGTCTACAAAAAATCAGCCCATTCTATAACCTCTAGGTGCCTCAAAGGGTGCTGGGTTATTAATGGGTCAAAATTTTGATGGGTCATCCGATCCTGACCCATATATATATATATATATATATATATATATATATATATATATATATATATATATATATATATATATATATATATATATATATATATATATATATATATAGAGAGAGAGAGAGAGAGAGAGAGAGAGAGAGAAAACGGGGTATGAGCTGACAGCCCATTTGGGCATTTGGGCTATCAGCTCACAGCCCTCCGATCGCGATCAGCTGCCGTCCGTTTAAATAAAAAAAAAATACCAAAACCCACTCTCTTCCTCTCCCTCTCTCTGGCGAGCCCGACCCGTGCCCCCTGCGCCCCCGACCCATGCGCCCCCGGTCCCCGACGGCGCCCGCCTCCGGCCCGGCCCCTGTCCGCCGACCCCTGCGCCCGCCCGGAGGGGGCTGCCGCTGGATCGCACCTGGCCCGACCGGAGGGGGCTGCCGCTGCCTGCGCCGGAGGGGACGGGGCTGCCGCTGCTTGCGCCGGAGGGAACGGGGCTGCTGCTGCCGCTGCCTGCGCCGGACGGGGCTGCCACTGCCTGCGCCGGAGGGGACGGGGCTGCCGCTGCCTGCGCCGGAGGGGACGGGGCGCCGGAGGGTACGGGGCTGCCGCTGCCGGGGGTGCGATCGGCGGGCGGTCGGGGGTCTGCCGGCGCCGGGGGTGGAGTGGAGGCTGGTCGGGAGGGGGGCGGAGGGTGGTGCCGGCGGTCTGGTGCCTGCCGGAGGGGGTGCCGGCGGTCTGGGTCTGCCGGAGGTGCTTGCCGGTCGTCGGGGGTCTGCCGGCGCCCGAGTTGGAAGGTGGTCAGGAGGGGGGCGGAGGGTGGTCGGGAGGGAGGCTGCACACAGATAGAGAGAGATGGGATCTTTGGGTGAAATTTTTTTTTTTTAAATAAACGGCCCGTGATCTTGATCGAAGGGCTGTTAGCTGACAGCCCAAATGGACAAATAGGCTGTCAGCTCATACCCCGTATTCTCTCTCTCTCTCTCTTTCTCTCTCTCTCTCTCTCTCTCTCTCTCTCTCTATATATATATATATATATATATATATATATAGAGAGAGAGAGAGAGAGAGAGAGAGAGAGAGAGGAATGGGATGCTGCCTATCAAAGTAGCGTTTTTGCTGCTCTGAGATATTGTTTGACCATCCTAGAAGTTTTGGAATTTGATGAAATTTGGTGAGGGTGTTGTCTAGGGTAAGATGATCATCCTCACAAATTTTCATCAAATTCCAAAACTTCTAAGAGGGTCAAATGGTCGAAGCAAAATGCTGCAGATGTTAACGGTGACTGCAGACGACTGATTTTGCTTCGACCATTTGAACCCCCTAGAAGCTTTGATAGGCAGCATCAAGCTTAACCGGACATTACCCGGGTTTCTTACTAGTATTACTTTGATAAGGGTTTCTCTTTCGAATCTAGGGGGGGCAATCGCACCACCCCCCACCCCCCCCACCCCCCGGATCCATCCCTGGGTCCGGCAGTATCGGGAAGACCACTCTTGCCAATAAGGTGTACAACAGCGGTGAAATCAGGAGCCGATTCCATACCAATATTGCTTGGGTTTTCTGTATCAGTGGGCTTCGGAGGTCGGGAGGTACAGTTGAAGAACGTTGCCAAACAATTCATGGGTTCTTCTGAATTGAGGCAGGACCCGATGTCGACACTGGAGAAGCTCCTCAACCACGCGACTCTTGCCTGACCGATATAGGTTTCAAAGATATCTGCTGTAGTGAGTGTGTGCTTACATCGACTCTGAGGATAAGTTCTTTAGATGTTCCACTCCACAACTTTCATTTTGGATGTTAAGATTTGGGTGTTGTTTTTTGCACCCCTCGCCGCCAGCGCCACTGATCCCATACACCCCCACCATCGCCTCTGCCGGCATCGGTGCTGTGCAATCGACCGTCACCTCCGTCGGTCCTCTTCCACACAGAGAGAGGATTGAGTTGGGCCGCAGTGCTCAGTGGCGGATCTGGGCGTGGAAGTGGTCAGCGACGGTGCTCTGGGGCAAATCTGGGCATGGAGGTGGTGCCCTTACGTATTTTATATCGGGGACATAATGGGTATTTATGAAAACATCTGGTGGTGGCCCTTGAAGAATAATATGAAGCAAGCATTAGCACCCTATATTTTTTGTAATGTGTTAAAACTGGTTCAACCAATCTTGTATAATTTTATGATTTGTTGGACTGCACCTGCATCAGATCATACCCTGGACCTACATTCCAACATCTTAAGTTCCTTCAGGAATGTGTATAAGTCTACCCCTATAAAAATTTGAGAAATGCTATTCAGCCCGAAAGTTTTCCTGATTCCTCTCAGCCCGATTGATGTGGCAGCGTCCGAGTGGTGGTTGAATCTCACTAACACATGTAAATCTCTACCACCCCCACCCCCCCCCCTTCGTACGCTGCCACGTCAATCGGGCTGAGCGGAATCAGGAAAGCCTTCGGGCTGAATAGCATTTCTCTAAAAATTTATATACTGACTCTACATCCAAGAATTATTGCGAAGATATACTCTCTTCTTCTTGATTCCTCTTCAACTTAGGTGTACAAAGGGTAGCCTGTATGCATTCTATACACACACACACCAAAGAGTTCAACAAAAATATCTGCATTGAACTCTACCAACACCACCTGAATGCAGAAGAAAGAGTGCCCCCTCTAAGAAAAACACAAATTATTCAGCTAAGTCCAAACAATCAAATACTATTATTTGCTGAGATTAACAAATATGACCGCCCCAACCACAACAGATACAAATTTACAAAAAAAACCCATCTCTACTTTCCATTAGTTCTAGAAAACAGCCCACCCATGGCTCCATGCTCGTTCCCTTGGTATCACAGGCTCATTCAACCGTACACGAATCCTGCGAGAACTTGATCGGTTTGGTGTTGCTAGAGTCGACAACGAACGGACACACGACGTACCTCCGATGCTTTACCGTCACCAACCTCCCCACCACAATCCCCCGAGAGAAGATATCGAAGTCCAAAGTTAGTGGGACCACACCGCCAGTGCTAGACAAGGCCGCGCTTGCCCCATCCCTGTATAGAGGGACCTGGTCTCCTTGTATAACCACGGATACAGTCCGGTGACTTTCTTGGCTGGTAGTAAAGTGATTATCAGACACAAGCAACAAGTTTACCTATTTAGGGAGAAGAATATGAATCAACAAATTAAAAAAAAAAAAAAAAGAGAGAGAATGAACCAATACAGCCTTTGTTGATCTACAGAAAGCATAACAAAAAATACACTAATTAGTGTGTTTCCACAGCATTTCCGTGTGTGGTTACAGTTATAAGGTACATCACTTCTTCTCCTTCAGCGTTCTTACACTCTGTTCACCACTCAGGACATGCAACAAAAATCCCTCCATTTCCCATAGATACCTCAAAAGGACCAAACTGGAGCAGCAGCAAGCCGACAACACACACGTCAACTACAGGCTGAATTTCAACAGTGCAGATTCAAAGCACGCTGAGAAAGCCTCTGCCACGCTCGGATCATCGGACTTGATCTTTATCTGTGCCTTGGCTGATGAGCTGTTGATTATGCACTCAACAAGAAAGAAGGTCGGAGATTCATCTGCCCTCTGGGCGAAAAAGAAGAACTTGAAGTTCGGTGCCTGACCCCCCGAGGCAATGCACTGGATGGAGTGGCCTTGCATGTGTCGGAGGAGGGCCTGAGGCGTCGTCAGCGCAGCCACTCCCTGAGGGCTTAGAGAACATTCCTGTAAAACAGTGCACTATATCAATTTTGGTGTTGCCCCTCCAATAATTTAAGAGAAATCTATAGGCCTCCCTCCCTCCCTCCCTCCCTCTCCTGATGAGGGATTTGGTGCCGGATGTCCGATCTAATCGAGCGGCATCACAACTAGGGCTGCAAATGAGTCGAGCCGAGCCGAGCCGAGCTTTGGTCTGCTTGAGCTTAGCTCCTTTATTAAACGAGCCTAAACTTCAGGCTAGGCTTTGCTCAATTAGTGATCGAACGGTTTCTTATCGAGCTTGTTCACAAACTCCAAAATCAGTCAGAAGCATGGACTATATACGTTAGGTCTATTCAAGCCCTTTATGAGCCTATTCACAAAGCCTACTCACGAGCTTACTCATGAGCCCTAAACAAGCATGTTCGCGAGCCCAACCGAGCCGAGCTTTGGTCTGCTTGGCCTAAACTCTAGGCTTGGGCTTGGCTTGACTAGAAACTGAACGAACTCAAACGAGCTTGTTTGCGGACTGCTCACGAACAGCTTGGTTCATTTGCAGCCCTAATCACAACTGTCCGTGCATTGCACAGGATTTTTACTAGTCCACTTTAAGTTGGATGCATGTTCTACTAGTATTGTGTAATACATGAGATATCAAAACAATTACAGGAAATGATATTATTCAACAAATATAAGAGAAATAATTAAAAATTAAAATCTAATTTAAGGTAGATCTAAACCTGCGACAAAGACGTCGCCAGCTGGCCCCATTTTCTCTGAAACATGCCGGGGTCCAGAGCAGCTTTCGGGTTAAGCTTCAAGGAAGGCGGAGGTGGGGCAACGGAGACACCCAAACCAAGGAGGTCATCGATGGCTGACATGGCCTGTGAAGTGTAAGAGCTAGGGTTTGAATGCATTGTCTCGGTTTGCAGCTGCGAACCGAGCAGTGACACCGAGGAGGCACTGTAATCAGGGGCACTATATCCAGAACCATCATTGGTGGTGACTCTACTTTCTTCCTTCTCTGAAGTGCTTAGCAGAAGATCATTGTCGTTAGCTTCATACCTCTGAGCAGGTACTACACTAACCTCAGAATCCGCTCCGACAGATAAATTCCCAATTCCATCGGAGAACTCGAATGGCCCACGATGCTCCTTGTCAATAAACATGAACGAGGGCTGCATAGATTTATAGATATATGTATTCGATTAGGTATTAACAATAAATCAGAATCTTACCAAAATTTGCAACACCACCTTGCTTATATGTCATTTTGCAGCAATTCCACACAAATAGCTACTAGAATTGTATAGAGAAGGCTGATTTAGTAATCGTGTTAGATGAAACAAGTCATTGTTTGCACATGTATTGTATATAGAATATACATCATTATGCTTTGGAGTTCATCAAAGTCCTTTAGCATGACATTCAGTCTCAGAGTGATATCCCTATTTCAAATGTTCTTCCTACAATTTAAAAAATCTGGCCTTGATATCAAAGTTCTTGGCAGTGCATTACTATTAAAAATCAAGTATATTCTTTAACAAGATAACAATGAGAAATTCTCAATTGTGGAAACAATAAAACTGTCAAAAATCGAGCATGTTTAATCTACCTTTGCCAACTCCTAAGGTTAGCCTCCCTGGCATCTACATTCACAGAGACTGATCCAGCATGGTAGATATATTAAAAATAACATAAAAATGCTAAAACTTTGGTACCTTCTGGTATACAACTGAGAGACTGTTAAATTCATCGAATATACGATCTTTGATCTCACTACTCTGGGTATCAGCAAATACTGAAACAGCTTGCTTGGGAGGGTTTACTACACGCTCTGCTACAGATACATCATATTGCAAAAGCCTGTAGTAGAATAAGGCTCTATCATGAACATCCTGCAATGAACTAGCCACTTAATAGAAGAAACATACACAAAATGGCAAGAAACAAACATAAGCTTCAGCTGGACTTCATTTAGAATTTTCACACAGAAGTGTACCTGGTGCGAATCAGCCAGACCAGCCACTAAAGCAGCTCCCAAGGTCTTTTGTGTCTCAGGTGGTCTTTTAAAGAAACATTTCATTACTGCAGTAAGAAGATGCAAGCGAACCTTCACAACAATAAAATTGTTCAACGTTAAATAGAAGAAAATGTTGTGTGGCATAACTAGCTCTTTGATTCAATAGTGTAGTAAACATAAAATGACGATGCCAAGGAATCAAACCTGGATGCAGTTTGGAAACGATAAATGCAGATATGGTTCTTTTAAAAGTACAACTATTAATTGAAAAAGTATCTTAAATTCATAAGTACATACTCCTTCATGGTTCCATGTGTAATAGTTTTGAGTGAAAAATAAAAAATAATGCAGAAGTCCATGATGTTACTAATTCCAAAGCACAAGTCAGGAGCCACTTACTTGCACGGTATATAAAAGCAACCTTGCATTTACCCGGAGAAGAACACACAGCTACAAATCTCAAAGCCACTTGCTTAGTACTAGATAAAAACCAGATTAAACCACTCAGATAACTGACTTTGTCCCTATAAGAAACCAGATTGTGCCGATAACAAGTTGGTGCAGTATGAACTGTATGGTCTCATACCTCAACGCTTCACGCTTGGACCCTATCCCATTCAAGCACTCATGTTTTTGTAGGAGCCATTTGACATCGATGGATGTACATGTAAAACATTATAAAGAACGGATATACACTCTAAGGTTTTGTACGGGTATTGTAAGCTCACTTTATCTAGTGGTATCAATACCAACATGAGTGTTTTAGATCATTCGGAGATCCAAACACGTGGTTTTTGATACTCAAACATAAGTTCTTGATTGAAACTCATAACACCATTAAAATTTGTCTAGACGAAAAAAGGAATGATCTCTCAAGAGTATCATTAGTGTAACATTTGAGAGTAATGTATCTTCAAACTTACGCATGTAACTACTGAACATGGGAGAATTTGATGGTTTGGAAGAGTGATGAAATCTAATTCTTGTTTCAGATATGTACTCTTTTCTTAAATCTTGGTTTTCAAATGAAGAAAAGGATTGATTAAAGGGACTAAATACTGTGACTAAACCTAAGGAGCAAAGTCTGATCTAAAGATCCAATCCATTATCAAAATCTAGAAGGGAAATGAAGAAAAGTACTAAAAAAAAGTTAACTGAAATCTATAATATCATCAAAAGCACCAATGATGATTGTCCAAAGCAATTCTAATCATCGATCAAACCAATAGCCACATTGGGATCTGTCACTCTCTTCCATGTTCCCCCAAACAAATCTCCTCCCACCTCATGCTATCTCACTCACTTCTTCCAACCATGTACTATGTTACTCACTCAAAAATGAATTTACTCCACCTTTTAACATACCTGCTCCTCTAATCATTCTATATTGTGTCGATGTGTCCATAAAATAAGAACAAAGTATGTTCATCTAGTAATTACGCTCGCGTGCTAATTAACCTCTCTATTTGTCTATTTAATAAATAAATAGGATAAATCATTAAACAATATGATTAATTTTATTTTGAGATATATTATGTATTTAAAAATTATGTCTTTAAGCGAACGCCTAAAATTAATCAAGCTCTCATACATTTATAAAAACTTGGATAAGGAATGATCCTTATTGAGTTACAAAATCCAATAACCAATATAAAACAAAATATGTTTGCTTAATTGATTGGTATATATGAAGCTTCGTTCAATTAAAGTCATATTTTAAACCATATATTTTCCAGGTGATTTGCACTTGCATGTTTTACTATAACTCATAAAATAACAAATAGATTTGTGAAATTGGTTACCCCAACATATAAAGACTCAGACCCTATCCTGAACAAACACTTATGTACTTCATCTATCCTTAATATAACCCATGTCTTTAACATATATCTTGTGCGCAAACTTTGACCCACTTTGTGAACATCAAGTCCGCTAAATCGCTATAGTTCCTGAAATAAAACATGTTGGGCTTGACGACGGTTTTGTAACGAGTACTACAGAATCAAGACAAACATTTTTACATAGCGTTCTGCCACCACGATGGTAACAGACTGGTTATAATTATCTTTTGACTATATTTATTCCCAAAGACCACCAATAGTAGTTAATAAGAACATATCAACTGACAATTATTAGAAAAAGTATGTGAAATCTAAACATAATGCCTCATCCCAAAGTCAACCCATCTCATTGACCAATAAGTGTTACTTCAAACCCTAGTTATAAAAAAACCACCCTCCCTAGCCTATATTTACATTTGATAGCTACGTTATAAGTTGTTATGCACCTCCACACAATTTAAGATTTATTTGGTGAGAATCCTTTAAATGTGAGCCTTCAAGATATCAATGTCAATATCCCCATATCTAAACGACTTGCAGAAAGTCAAATTTACCCATTGATATATGTCAAAAACATTACTTCAAAGGAAAGTCTATTGATATCTCTCAATTTTTCAACTATAGTTTTACGCATCTTAAAAATGAGGTAATAAGTGGGAAAATTAAGAAATGAAGACTTGATAAACATGAACTGATGCAGCTTGATATGCATCATATATATATTTTTTTTTATTGTTGAAACATCATATTTAGTGCTTTATTTCAGTTTTTAGGCCATTTTTAATATGTTTTTTGTCTTTTCTACATATTTAATCAATTGTAATTGATGCATTGTCGTGTGGTGAAGCCCATAACCGCATTCGGGAGCTTTTTGGATGATTTTGGGCTTAGTCGGATGTGTTTTAAGCTTTATTTAATAATAAATAGGCTAACAAGTTTCAACAAGGCATGGAGGGTCGAGATTAGAAGCTCAATCCGGCGGTTAATAGCGATAACTTTAAAAAAATAACTAAAGTGGCATTATTTGGACCCCAACTTAAGCCTTTGGCTTATCATAAAATCCCAATGGCGCTTCACCTCATACCACCAGCCTTTTCCTCATCCTTTTACTATACGGCCACGAACCCCTCCTCTTTCCTGTGTTTTCACACGGGACGGCCTCTCTCTCTCTCTCTCTCTCTCTCTCTCTCTCTCTCTCTCTCTCTAACTTATTGCCCCTTCATCCGTGCCATTTAACCTTTATTTGATCGCATCCTCAACATCCATTATTAACCCCAATCATATAAAAATGGTGAAAGAAAAAAAAATTCAGATTTTTAGACCATGATTCCTCTTCGTGAGAAAAAAAAACCCTAGAAGACGATGGCGCTTGCCCTCCTTCTCATTCACCGACTTTGCCTTAGCGCTTGCCCTCCTTCTCATTCACCGACTTTGCCTTAGGAAGTCATTTGATTTGATTGAGATGCCTCGACTACGCCTCGAGAATAGATTCTAATTCGTGACTCCGAAGGTTTCCTGTGATCCCCTTGACCAGCCTTGCTCCGAGAGTGGATTCGATGACGACTCCTTGCATCCATGGTGAATCTCCTCACAAACTATACCATTCCCCTTTGTTTTCTTTTCGGTATTTTATCCATAAACATCCATCAAAGATTCATCTTTATTGTTGCCCCATCATTACTCCTCCCACTTTTGAACCCATAAAGTACCCCGTTATTGTTGAAATGAACCACAATCTCAGGGTCCCTTGCTAACTTGCTTAGCTAATATTTTATATTAAAATCTGATGTGCTTAGGCTCATTATTGATGAAATTTTGACGTTGCCCTTTATTCCTTATATGCTGAAATTAATGTTTTTTGTGGGTAGAAAGCCTTATTTCATTAAGATAATGGTGCAAGGCCTTCCTTGCCTACATCATCAACCTTTCTCCAAGGTTTTAGAATTCAAGGCTTGGACTTGGGTTAGGAATTAAGACCGGTGGAAAAACAAACATGCACAGCTTTGACCAAAAGTATTCAATAAACTTTAGTCTAATTCAGTCGATTCGAGTCTAAGTCGGATCTAATTTAGCCATATCGAACTTGATTCGGGCTAACCATGCCCGCTTCAGCTGAACCAGATCTGAACCAAGGCATGTTTCTACTCGGGGAGTGTTACGGCTTGGGCCAGCAAAACTCCAAGCAGTACGGCATTCCAAGTTCGGTCAAATCCTCAAACCACGTCTTTCTCCCATCGAAAATGTACCCTCTTCCAAGACGATATTTTTCCAACTATCTACATTCATGAATATCAAAAGAAAGGGATAGGACACACCAAGGGGATCTTAAAAAGGCAAAGAGAGTACCAATTCCACAAACACATCAATAAATTCCTCAACTTGTGTTGATACTACACAAGCACATGAATTAAGTACGAATGTCCAAGTGTCAAGAAAATCATAACATAGGAACTATTAAAAACCCCAAACATAGAGATACTTAAATATTATAGATGTGGATCTAAAAATGTAGGGATGTATAAATCTAATGACTGGACCAACTAACCATTTATTTGATAAAAGTGAGGACACCTCAATTTAATGTGAAGTTCAATATCAATTAAAATGGAGATGTCACATTTCGATGGTTTGAAGTGTCACGAGGCGCCTGGGTATGAGTATCTAACATGTCAAGGGACCTGAAGATTTTACGTTATACGCCTTAAGGCATATACCAAAAGCCATATATTACCCAAAATATAAGTAAATTGATTATTAGTATCAAACATTATCTGGTTCTAGTTTGTGGCAATGATTTCAAAAGATACATATCACCACAATATAAAATATTTGAGAATTCACTAAGATATGTTAAATGAAGGAAAATCTATGAGGAAAAACCTAGAAAACATTACTCATTCTACAATGTTGTGGAGCATTAAAGTATATGCATGCATCTAGGTTGGCTACCAATATTAATGTATTCTTCCAAAAATAATACCCTATTTTGACAATGTCATGCTTCGATCTTTAACAAGCTAATTCATATTTTAAAACAAAACAAAACAAAAACCTTTATTTATTACGTCTCTGATGCCCAACAACCTAGAAAGTAAGATCGTTTCCGTAGAGGTTATGCTTCTGTGTTTGACGCGTGTCAAACACGTTAATGCTTCGGACGCGCCTCGAACAAGTGTTGATATGTTCCATATGTCTCAAGATTTTTTATTAATTTTCCCTCGCAGATGTCTTGGACACGCCACGGACACTTTAAGGACACATGTGGACACATTTTTTACATGACAGGGTGAATATGTATTTTTGTTTAAATAATAAGAGGTTTTTTTGGCAATTTAGGAAAGTTTTGGGTTCCTTATATAAAACTAAACTAATTAGAGAAGCTTTTTTAATTAGTGGGTTTCTTTTGGAAAAAGAAGAAATAAATTTGTGGCTTTCTAAGACAAAAATATTAATATGGAAGGCATAAAATCAATTAATTATCATGTTATTATATATAATATTATTAATAATTAAGTATATAATATAGTCTATATTTTTATGGGTGTAAGCCGCAATGTTTGTGTCCTACTTTTTTAAGATTTGTCATATCCCTTGTTCAAATCTGTGTCGGTGCCCATGTTTGTATCCTTGTTTCCTAGCCGGTAACATTCTATCATTACTATTGCACTACGATAATTTCCAAACGTCGGTCATCGTGGTTCCAAATATATATAACTTCATAATCCTAATTCATTCGATGACATGGGGTATTCAGTAGGGTTCACAATTTACAGATAGCGATCAAATGCACAGTGGACATGGAAATCAATGAATTAAATCATTTAGCTTGATCTAGACATCTAATAGGCTCAATGCAAATGATACTAACCATGAAAGTCATTCAAAATGCTGATACACTGGTGGATATCATCTGGTTCATAGATGGCGTCATACCAAATGAATTATTTGTATAGATAGTATCCAAAAATTTAAACTTGAGAGATATTGTTATTTAGCTCTCTTCACATCTGTCACCCCCTCTTCAGAGGCCATAGCTCATAAAGAAACACTGACATAGTTGAGATTGCAACATAACTATCAAGCCATGTCTCGGCTTTATGAAACCAATTCGCCATTCATTTCTATTTAGGGATATATTTGTTGTCAATAAAAGGTTTTTCATGTCTTTTTTAACAACTTCCATCAATGTTATTCTAGGTCTTCCCCTCCCCTTGGACCTTACACACTAATTATGTACATCTCATTACCAGAAGATAAAGCAAGAGATGTCGGAGAGGACAAAGGAATCAAGAGATGTTTGAAGTATTTCATATTGAGTTTAAAGAAACAAAAAACCAAGAACTCCATCGACCAGAATGGCAAATAAGATTGTCACCTGGGAAATTGTCACTTCATAAAACCTAGAAAGGGAGGACATATTTAATTACTAACATCGCAATGATGCGTTAAGGAAAGGATTCCTTTAATGAGCAATTAGGCAAAGGGGAAATAGCATACATTCAAATATCTGTATAATGTGACAGAAAAGAAGATACAAAATATGAAACATTAATTGTAAGTCAGAGGGGACATGTGAAGCTAGTAAATCTTTTAGACATTTGTTGGGCTTTCCCCATCATGTAAAAAATCAAGAATGAACAAGAATATGGAAAAAAAAATTATAAGCTGTAAAGAATTTAATTATCAAAGCCTAAGCCGTTCTGGTTGGAACAAGAATACAAAAATCCCCATGTCAGGTTCTCCTTGATGAAGGCATTATTGCTACAATAAGAAATAACTCATTCTTGTGGTGATTCTGGTGAAAGGCTTAGTCAAAGAAGTGTAATTCCGTTAAAGTAGTTAGGTTAATTTTGTAGAGTTATTTAATTGCAAGAGAATGGCTTGTTCATGTTTATTGCTACTTTCAATTCTTCAAGCATTGCAAATTATGTACAAAATTATAGATGTTATGCAGTACTGAAAACTTGAATAAGTGGATGTGTCTAGTTTATTTGTCCCTAGTCCTAGGAATTCCACCAAGATAACTGGCTAAGCATTGTATAAAAGACTAAAGAACTGGTGCAGTTTTTTTTATGAACTACACAGTATAGAAAGAGATTCTCAATGCTAATCTTAGGACAAAGCATTGTTATATTTTCCTGGGTAGATACAGCTCAAGTAGCTTCCAAAAATTGTGGTTTAAACTGAAAATGCTACCAATGGCTTGTCATCCAAACAATACACATGTATGAAGTTTATAACAGACTTTCTGTCATAGGCAGCTCCGGAGACAACAGATATTAGTTGCAAAGAAAATCTAAAGCAAGAAAATAGAAAATTGAAGAATTTCACTCTGGAAAAATTGTAAGATTAAACGTGATCCAAAAAAACTTAACGATTTTATAAAAGAAAGCTTTTAAAGTTGGATGTATCATCCTGCAGCCAAAATAAAACCCATTACACATGCCTATGTAAATCATTGTTATGGTCAAGGTTCTGCATATAAAATTATGGTTACGATGTCAAACATTTGAACCACACGTGCATTTACAACAGTACAATGGAACTCATACCTTGTCATATAAAAAATGTATATTCCAAGGGAGGTTTACTGGTTGAAATTCAATTACCTCTGCAGCATGCTCATCATCCCAGCTCTCAACAAAACTTTCTAGAATGTAAGGAGCATCAAGCATGTCTTGGGAATATTCCCCCAACATCCATATAAGAGCAGATTTACCCCTGGGTTCTTGAACATTTTTGCTACTGATATTCCCAACAACTGCAATACAGTCATGGCTCCATTGAGGGTATTTCCTCAAAAGGTCTTTCACCAATACCTGCCAGTATTTTTTTTTTCAGCAGCCCGAGAGAATTTCATCAATTCAATATCATTTATTTGAACACTTAAATATGCAATACCTCAAGTATTCTTGAAGAAACTACTTACCAATGTTTCAGCAGTCACATAATCCTTTTCCATCTCCAAGAACTGAAGAAGCCTGTCAACAATTGCATTCACATCATACTGCTGAAGAGCTATCTTTCCAACTGCCCTAATTGACTCTCTTGCAATGGGCACATCAACATTTGCCGCATATTCACATAGTTCGGTCACTGAGACAAAATAAGTAATGTAGTCATGAATGAAAATGTGCCAAACAGAAGAACACTTGAATCCAAATGATGACATAAAGGAAAAGGAAAAAAACTGCTGATACACTGACACTAATTACCATCTAGAAGCCTTCTACAAGTATGATCCCAAAAGTAGTTACTTTACCAATTTCATACGTATTGCTCTCATTGGCAATGGCAGTCAACATCTCAAGCTTCAATTTCTTCACGTATGATGGTTGACTATACTGGCAATAGAAGTGCTTGTAGTCGGATGAGAATAGCATTGGAGCTCGCATCACCAAGAGATGCAGGTGGCTCAACACTGCATAAGATTGTTCAGGACTTCCCGAGCTGACTAGAGTGAGTAAAGGTGCTTTAATGCGTTCATAGACCTAACACCAAGAGACTTGAAATTAACATATTAGATGAATTTCTGACTTTTCTCCTTAGCAGGATAATCAAAATGTACTTGGCAATAGAAAGGATGAAAAATTGATACCCACGGTTTTGTCGCTCAACCGGTGCAAAGCCTCTAAAAGCATACATAGGACTTAGTCAAATGGCAGCAATATAAAACCTATTATACAAGGAACACTTCTTATGCTTTGAAGTTTGAAGTCGTGGCGACGTGGAAACAAGAAACAGGCGTCTACACATATCGTCACTTGATTATAGTGTTTATAGTGAGGAACACAGTAAATGACACAACAAAGAGAATAAGACAGTAAATAAAGAAAAGGAAAGAGAGAAATATACTTGTTCCTTACATAGTCCAGATTATGTCATCATTGCACTCATTTATTTGATTGTTAATTGGTTTTTTGAGCTTCTACCGATAGTTTAAACCTTAACTACTTCATACACATTCTCCAAGTTGGCATATCTGGAACTCAATAAGTTGCCGTGCCCATTGTAGTCATATTCGTCCTCACATGCAGTCCACGGACACAAGTTTGCATATGCTACTAGGTTATTATGCAGCGCATAGTGAATGCGACCGCACAACCACTGTGGCCACACAGTCCCAATGGCAATAAATTTGACAGTTGGGATACGGGCCTGACATTTTTATTTTTTTAACCATGCATCGATTTATACCCAATATATACCACCTATCCACCCCACCCCCGATATCCTTCCATCCCACAACTCTTCCAAACCTCTTCTGATTCTCCCCAAGCTATCTTTAAGATCTCTGCAGGCTTTCCAAGCTCTCTCTAAGATTATCCACTCAAGCTCTGTCCAAGCTTTCACACCCTCCCACCCACCCATTCAAGAAACCTTCAAAGCTCTCAAGATTGGGACGTTAGTACATTGAGGCAAGGAGGTCAAAGCATCAGCACGCCACGTTATTTGTGAATCTACACACCACCACCGACATCCGCCTACAACTACAATAGTAAATCTTACTCTCATATATTCCTTTTATTCTGAAATTATACTTAGTTACTTGGCTCATACAGCACAATCTATGTGTCTTCTATGAGCTATTATTCTCTTAAACCCGACTAGTCTAAGGATCTGTGACAGAAATATGGCCGTAGTAAGAGTCTTATTGAAAATAATCATACAATGTGTGAATTGTGTGGCTTTATAATTAATGATGAAATTGTCGACACAAACAACACTTGGCCCATGATCCTGAGGCTAATGTAAGAGCATGCCCTCAGGCTACTCCTAAAATCCAAACACAAATCATGGAATACATGGATAAGACCTCTTGAAAGAAGCATGACATAGTTGTATGGACTGAGCGTGAGCAGTACATAAGAGGTGTGGGGGTGGGGTGACAATGTTGATTATGAGATACCCCTACGTCCACGGGGAGCTCAAGACTATCAGACCTGTCACCAAAAGACGCCAAGGACCTATGGACATCAAGACAAAGGGCCTATGGACATCAAGACAGTTATGTAGGCCACATCCCAAGGTTGTGGCTGACCAAAGAGCAAAGGATAAAAGGACTGCCCAAACCACACTATATAATAGGGACGAAAAAAAGATAGGAAGTCTACAATCCAACACATAGAACAAAGGGATACCAAAATCGCATTTCTTTCAACACCTTTAGGCTTCAAAGTCGCAAGTGTATGGTTGAAGCTATCAGACATGATGGCCCATCCTAAAAACATCCTCCAACAAACATGGCTACAAAAGAGGTACAGACTACACAAGCTTTCATCCCCAAATACAGAGAGGTGTGAAAAACATAACGGTGCACCATGATGATCAATGGTTGGATCGATTGCTACGGATGGACACTTACTAACTTTATTGTTAATTGTCCCACAAAAACAATGTTCCCTAAATCCATAGATGCTTCCTACAATTCACTCACGGCAATTATCTCCTTATTCTCCAAAATAAAATAATAGATGAAATAGGAGACGAGTACAGTGTACAAGTTGCCACGACAACGCACAGTATCGTATGTCGCGACCTTAAGACAGTTGGAGGACTATGAACCAACAAAGTAATGAAGTTTTTTCTAACTAAGCATTCACTAGTAGAAAATAATAATATGCCCCAACAAAATTTAGGAGATCAGAGGACAATAAATTCAAACATAAGTTACATATACCCCAAAACAAGTGCAACAAAGATGTATTACCTACAAAAAGATGTAGGCTCCTAACAAATCTATGCAAAAGCTAGTGTAAAAAGCCACAAATCACGGCCGCAAACATTAAAAGTAAAGCACATATCTTTACTCTTGATAGGACCATATGACCAAATATAATCAAATGAATCCAAAGCAATAAGGTTTATTCTATCAAAGGAGCAACTATAAAACTTATCTTAACAGACTATCACGCAAGGTTCAAACTCTAAGACAACACTCTGTATCAAACACTTCAATTATGCAGTCTCAAATGTTAGCATACATATCTTAAGAATATATATGATATTTGCTCATGTTGCTGAGTCCAACAGAATATAATTTGTGTTACCTCATCTTCATCTTCTCTCTGATTTGTTGTGGCAAGGAGAATAGGTTATTGGAGGATAGTCTCTGCAAGAAGAATAATCATCATCTTCTATTGTGTTTCTTGGATCGTTGTCTCATATCTGGCAGCAATCGTTGACTTCTATCGGAGGCCATGGCCATCTTTACTACTGCCCTTAGGTCGAGATATCTCTTTCTATTGGAAGCCATCGTTGTGATCATCTTCGTAGGCTGCATCAATTCTGGGAAACTGTAGAAGGCTGCTACCATCATCCCCATCTCCTTTATCTCTGAAAGTTGATACCAACCCATGACCATTGTCAACCAATTTGTCTTCGAAAGCTACTTCAATTTTCAGCGGTCATACTCATCGTCGTCGTTGCCGACTCTGCCAACATTTTTGCCATCACCAATCTACACTAGAATCCTCAACCTCTCCTGTGAACAGAGAGAAAGAGATGGCAAAACCCTAAATCAATCCTCATATCTCTCCATTATTCTCCGTCCCACGCTTGCTGAGATCTCTTTGCTAGAAGATTAAGTGTCGGTTCATACTTTTTTATTCATATATAATTTCTAATATTTTAAGTTTATTTTTCTGATTTTTTTATAATTTTTCAAAAAAATATTAATAGACCAATATCGGATTCGGTCAGTACTGCTGTATCGGCCAATACTGAGTCGTATCGTCGGTACGTATCGGCCCGAAGCCTACAATACCGGCATCGATACCCATATTTTAAATCTCTCTCTCTCTCTCTCTCTCTCTCTCTCTCTCTCTCTCTATATATATATATATATATATATATATATATATATATATATATTTGTGTGCGTTGGAGGCATAATCCATGGGAGAAGTAGCATCGAGTTAACTGTTTTTGGTCATAAAAGTATGCCATATCCTTTGTTGATCCCCTCTTGAATAGAGTTGTCCACACAATAGCAAGCATAATTATAGCATATGGCATCGGTTGATTGATTGATCACTTTCGGCACTTCGAATCCTCGATGTAAATGTGTTGTCCTATATGTTTCTTACTACGCATTTCTTGAACAAATACTAATTATGACAGTGGGAAAGTAATGCAACAGGAATTCAAACATTACACGGTGATGATACTTTAAGAGCTGGTGTCCTGCTCCAAGGGATGTGTCTTAGGATGTAGATGGTTAAATATTAGTGACCAATACATGAGTTAGCAAACATGATTTGTGTGGTGATGTTCTTACATATCCCATCTTAAGTCTAATAGAAAATATGTTTCCATTTGTAGTCTAGTATAATTATAACCCAAAGTAGAAATTTTCTAGTTTCAATAAGGGTGTAAGTCAAAGATAAATTAAGGTAAAATAATGCATATGGTGTGCAACTCAGTGCAAGCTTAAGAAAATGCATTTGACTAGTAGTCTCAAAGGAACCCTAAACATAGCAAAGTTGGTGGAGCTCTTGAGAGTTGAGATACCTACAAAGTGTTACAAGGCCTTAATGTGGGAGAGGAATAGGATTTTCTATGGTGGTTCCTTGTAAAAATTTTAGGTGGATGATAAGGGCCACGGAATCTGGCTAAGTTGGTGTGGATATGGGAAAAAGGTGATTCTCATAAGATCAAAGTGCTCTTGTTGCTATTAATGAACAACTTATAGTTATTGTTGATTTTGTTGCTTAAGAATTTTGAGCCTCATGATCTTTTCTTTGGGTGCTTGATGGTTTAATAAACATGGTAAGAGATCGGTTCGAGATCTTACCATGCCAGAGTCTCCCTCGATAGTTAAAGAGTACCTTACTTGGATGCCTACGGAATGGTCAAGAGCAACACAAGCTATGTTGTTGATGGGAATCCTCTCTAAGTGTTGATGCTAAATTCCCTAGTTAGAAAGAAATTCTTTGAATTTTTATAATAAGCTTATCTGAAAGAAAAAATAGATAAGTATGCCATTTATGTAACAAAGTTGAGAGCTAAAGTACATCTCTGCTTATAGCAGCAGGTTTTGACGATAATAGGGGGGTATGGGTATGTGCGTGCCTTCTCCATAGAGTTTTACCAGGTGGACTTTCAGATACCTCCTTAGTACCCATTTCAAAGGTGGAGTTGTTGGGAATATGCTACTCTTTTGAACAAATTGGTGATCACCCTTTCCCCAAGAATAGCAAAATGTTTGCCAATATTGAACCCATTTAGTGTACTACCAGCACATGAAAAGGCTGAAAAGATGTGCAAACTGAGAACAAAGCAAGAAGCCTACTAGAAACAACCACCTAATGGAAAGATCCTCCTTGTCTATTATCCTACTGGGAGAAAAATTTCAGTGACCTGCACTAAGTTGTCTTGAATAGGAATGGAATTTGTCCCGGGGCCTGTAAGCTTTGGCCATTCTCAAGTGCTTTGAGAACTCCATCAACGTAATGTGGGACCAAATTGTTTGAGGGTGGGATTCTTACAAACATTGAGGTGTCAACTAATGAGTTATTGGAATCTCTCACTTGTGAGGATGATGTGGAACAGTGTGTGTAACAGGGATTTCAAGATTCGTTGAGCGGCGACAGGGTCGTCAATTTACTCCGAGCCGAAACAGGAAAATTAATTTAAACAATCAATGTGGCGAATTGTTTAAGCAAAGCCGAGCCGGCACACAAACGGTATTCCAACGCTTAAATAGCTAAATAACATATACCCGGCTATTAGCAACGTTCCACGTGCAATATTAGGACCAGTAGCAAACAAGGTTAAACAGAGCCACACGCCTCACATTTCATGGGGAAAACAGCAGTTTATAGATAAAACCTAAGAGATTCGATTATTGGGGCTACCCTCGAATATTGACCAGGGGAAAGGGAAACTCACGTACTGAGGGTTGTGGGGAACCTCAGGGATCTCGGCTGGTGGCGGGGTTGATGTCGATGCGGGATCCTCGGTTTGGGCCGAGACTTGAGCGAGGGCCCGGAGTGCCAATACGTTGGGGTGTACGGGCGCGCCGGGATGCCACCGCTGATGGTTCTCCGAGATTCCCAGCCGGTCCTCTGCGTCCTTGGCGACGAGGTAGGTGATGCGCTCCACGTACTCCTTCACGCTCTCGTCGGCGCTGAACTGGAAGTCGAGGAATGGGGAACGGATATCGAGGAATCCGTCTTCGTCGTCAATCAGGCCGTGATCAACATCCGGATCGGCCATGCCGTCATGCCGAGGGTCTGGGTCTGCTGGGGTGGGGAGGTGGGATCGGACGGGGTCACTGGAAAGGGAAGGGGAAGGGATGGGGACTCGGCCCGGGAAAAAGGGGGGGGGGGATTCGGTTGGGCGGCTAGGGCAAAGGGGATTCGGTTGGGTGGGGATCTGGCCGGCCGGGTGGGAGAGGAGGGAGGACCTCGGGGTGGGCAGCGGCACCAGGAGGCGAGGTCGGGGGCCGGATCGGGCGGGTCGAGGGTGGCTCGCGGGAGAGAGAGAGAGAGAGAGAGAGAGAGAGAGAGAGAGAGAGAGAGAGAGAGAGAGGATGGAGGGGATCGGGTAGGCAGCGGCACAGGAAAGGGGGCTGGGGCCGGGCACAGGACGGGTCGGGCCTGGTTCGCGGGAGAGGGAGAGGGAGAGAGAGAGGATGGGGGGAATCGGGTGGGCAGCGGCACAGGAAGGGGGGGGGGGGGGCTGGGGCCAGGAACGGGACGGGTCGGGCCTGGTTCGCGGGAGAGGAAGAGAGTGAAGGGAGGGGCTCGGGGTGGGCGGCAGCACCGGGAGGTGGGCTGGGCTGGGGGTCGGGCACGGGAGGGGGGTCGAGGATGGCTTGCGGGAGCGGGAGAGAGAGAGGGGGAATAGGGGCGGTGAACCAGGGAGGCAAAAGGGATTAGGACTAGGGTTTCACACGCTAGCCTGAACCTAGGGTTTCACACGCCTAGGGTTTGGGTTTCACACACCTCACCCTGGTTTCTCTCAACACAAGTGTGGAGGAAAACATAAATTTGTTTATTCATTGCATACTGAAAGGAAAGATGACAGGCCTATAAATAGCCTTACAACGACAGACAAAACAGCCCACTAATCGAGGTGGGACTAAAAGTACACAAGCAAGATAACAAAAACAGAAAACAAAACAGCCAACATGGCTAGAACCACATGCTCAGATGTCGCCTCCTGCGTTGGTACACTCGCCAGGGTCGAGGCTCGATGTCCCCATCATTCTCCCCAGGTGGGAGAGAGCTTGACCCCGTCGAGTGAGGATCTGCAAAACTCTCGTACTGCTCCAGGGTGTCAGGATCCAACTGCTGAAGGTCGCTGCGGTCAATCCAGGAGTCATCAGAGGTGGGTCTTCCCTTCCAACGGATCAGATACCGTCGGGTGCCACCGTCCTTATTGGACACAATCTCATCATCCACAATTTTATCTATTTTATCTGCTGCATAATTTGGTGGAATTTCTGGAAGTAGAGGTAGGGAGGGGCTCTCAGAAAATGGGTCATGGGAAGGCTCACCTATGAGAGGATTACTAGGGTTAAAATCAGGACCCTTATAGACCACTAGGTCCTCGATATTGAAGGTGGAACTGATGCTGAAATCTTCAGGGAGATCTATAACATAGGCATTGTCATTCAGTTTCTTTAAGATTTGGAAATGGCCCGCACTACGTGCATGCAGCTTTTTAACAATTCCCGAGGGAAACCGTTCCAGACGGATCCGGACCATTACATAATCGCCAACATTAAATGTTTTAAACCTTTTCTTGAGGTCAGCTCGTAGCTTATAGTTAGCATTGCTCTACTCAATCTTATCTTTGATTTCCCTGTGTAATTCTTGGACATGCGATGCAAATGCAGATGCTGACTCAGAGACTCGATGATAGTCAGCCATGGGGATGCGATCTATAGCCTGCCTAGGCTTAAAACCATGCACAATTTCATGGGGACTCAAACCAGTGGTCCTATTAACAGATGTATTGTATGCAAATTCGGCGATGGACAATTTCAGATCCCAAGTCCCAACATGTTCACCTACCAAGGTGCGCAAAAGGTTTCCCAGACTTCGATTCACTACCTCGGTTTGGCCATCGGTTTGCGGGTGGAAAGCGGTAGAAAACTGGAGCTTAGTGCCCAACTTGTGCCACAGGGTTTTCCAGAAAAAACTGGTGAACTTGACATCCCTGTCAGAAACAATGGTTTTGGGCAGACCGTGCAATCTGACGATACCGTCGAAGAAAATTTTAGCAACCCTCGAAGCATCAGATGTTTTGGAGCAGGGCAAGAAATGGGCCATTTTGGAGAAACGATCCACGACGACCAAAATCGAGTCGTGTTTCCTTAGAGTCCTCGAAAGGCCTAGTACGAAGTCCATGCTGATATCTTGCCATGGGCAATTTGGGACCGATAAAGGAGTGTACAGGCCAGTGTTCTGCTTGTGCTGCTTGGTTAGCTGACAGGTGTGACATCTCCCAACGTGCTTAGCAACATCGCGCTTCAGGCTTGGCCAATAGAACCGGTATTCCACAGCTTCAATTGTTTTCTCATTCCCAAAATGTCCGACAAGACCTCCAGCATGCAACTCCCATACGAGAAACTCACGTAAGGATGTTCGCGGGATGCACAACCTTCGTCCTCGGAACAGATACCCATCATGCATGAGATAGCCATCAACTTCAGACAGGGTCCCGTCTCTCAATAACGCATAGGTTTCGCTAAAGTCGGGACATGACTCATACTCGGCTTTTATCCTAGCAAACCCATCAACTGTCGTGGTTAATTTGGAAAGGATGAACACACGACGGCTAAGCGCATCAGCAGCTTTATTTTCAACTCCCGCTTTGTGGTGCAGACTAAAAGTGTAGTCCTGGAGGAATTCAACCCATCGACCATGTCGCGCATTCAGTCTCTTCTGGGAGTAAATATAACGGAGGGCCTCATGATCAGAAAAAATGACGAATTCTTGCGGCAAAAGGTAATGTCGTCAATGGCGAAGTGATTGAATCACCGCATAGAACTCCTTATCATAGGTGGAGTACCTCTGTCGAGTGTCATTTAGCTTCTCGCTAAAATAGGCAACCGGTTGGCCTTCCTGGGAAAGGACTCCACCTATTCCAAGCCCAGCAAGTCACTTCGAAAACCTTAGGAAAATCAGGAAGACGCATGACAGGGGCCTCAACCATCCTTTTCTTTATTTCAATGAATGCTCTCGTGGCGGCACTAGACCAAGTGAATTCACCCTTCTTCAAACAGTCAGTCACTGGGGCCATGATGGTGCTGAACCCTTTAATGAACCGACGATAAAAGGTGGCTAGCTCATGGAAACTTCTGACATCACGAATAGTCTTGGGTTCGGGCCACTCTTCGATAGCTTTGACCTTTTCGGGGTCCGCAGAGACTCCCTCGATAGAGACAACAAACCCTAAGAATTGGACTTGAGTTGTGAAAAACGTGCACTTCTTCGGATTGGCATACAGCTCTTCTTTTCTCAACACAGTACAGACTTGACGCAGGTGGTCTAAATGTTGCGCCCGAGATTGACTATAAATAAGTATGTCGTCAAAGTACACCACAAGGAATTTACCCATAAATGGTCGGAGTACTTGCGTCATAACTCTCATAAAGGTACTCGGGGCGTTGGTCAGCCCAAAGGGCATAACCATCCACTCATATAGTCCATCCTTATTCTTGAACGCAGTCTTCCACTCGTCGCCAGGACGGATACGGATTTGGTGATAGCCACTCTTCAGGTCAATCTTGGAGAAAATGGTAGCTCCGGATATCATATCCAGCATGTCGTCCAGTCGCGGGATAGGGAAACTGACTGTTAGTTTGTTGATGACGCGACTATCTACACACATACGCCATGTCCCATCTTTCTTAGGCGTCAGTAGGGCGGGAACCGCACAATGGCTCATACTCTCCTTGATGAAACCCTTTTGTAGGAGTTCGTCAACCTGCATTTTCAACTCCGCGTGTTCCGTAGGGTTCATCTGATAGTGCGGCAGGTTGGGAAGACTTGCCCCAGGGACCAAATCAATGGCATGTTGTATGTCGCGCATCGGGGGCAGTTGGTCAGGGAGATCTTTAGGAAAAACGTCAGCAAACTCCCTGAGCACAGGGGTGACTTCGGGAAGGATCGACTGGCTGGAGTCCTTAGGGGTTTCTCTTGCTACTAGGATGATGATAGGAGCCCCTTTTTCTACTTCGTGACTCAACTCTTTGGCACTGACAAAACTAACGCTCTTGGCTTTTGCCGCGGGGGCACTCTTTTGCTCGGCTTGGGCTTTCTTGGGTAGGGAGGGGATCAACTTGACTTTCTTGCCCTCATGTTCAAACAGACACATGTTCGAGCGCCCGTAAATGAGAACATCGTTATCGAACAGCCAAGGTCTTCCCAAGATGACTTGGCCCACATCCATGGTCAGGACATCACACCAGACCTTGTCCTGGTAGATGTTGAAATTGATGGGCACTAGGCACCTCTGCTTGACCTCCATGGCAGTGGAGTTGATCCAAGACACTTGATAGGGACGAGGGTGGGGGACGGCCTTGAGGCTAGTCTTGGAGATTACAGCGGATGACACGGCATTGATGCAACTACCACTGTCGATGATGACCTTACAGTTTTTATCCCCAATTTTGGTGAACGTGTGAAAAATAGCGGTACGTCTCCAGTCATCTTGATCCTTGGGTTGGGATAGTGCGCACCTAACAACTGACACGGTGGGGGACGACAACTGCCTAAGACAACTCAGAATGGCACCGTCAGCATCGTCATCAAAATCTCCATCTTCTTCTTTTGCCTGGTAGATGAATTCTTCTTCTCCGGGCTCTACTGCTTCGATGAGATTGCCATCGACAATGTTGACTCTGACATGGCTGGGGCAGTTGACAGCTACGTGGCCATACCCTTGACATTTGTAACACTTTGTGAGAGGGCTGACTTTGGAGAAGTCTCGCTCGACACTCTTCCCTCGGGCGTCCCTCTCAAAACTCTTATTGGGAACGCTAGGCTTTGGCTGAAATGAGTTGGGGTAGGTTCGATTGGAATTGCTAGGGGAGGGCCTGGCGGGATAGCTCCTAGAGTCAGGATGCATGTAGGCATATGACTGGACCTAGAGGCGTCAAGGTCTTGTACTAAAGCGTAGGCTCTTTCCAATTCGTGACATCTCTGGCAAGGAGCTCATTCCTTAGGTCTTCCCTCAGACCAGACCGGAAACGGGAAAGGACTTGGACAGGCGTCTCGGTCCCAAGGACGTTGCAGCGAGTGAGGAACTCATCAAATTTGGCAACATAGTCCTTAGCCGATTTGCTACCTTGGGTAAATTAGTGTCATTGGTCTAATAGTCGTGCTTGATACGATGGTGGCACATACTTACCCTTCAGCTCATTCTTCATGGCGACCCAAGTATCGATAGGGTCCTGGGTTCACGCAACTCTCAAAGCTTCCACGTTGGTCCAGTATTGGCTCGCGGGTCCGCTGAGCTTCATGGATGCAAAGCGGACCTTCCTAACCTTAGTTAACGGGTACCACATGAAATATCGATCCATGGACTGGAGCCAGTCCAGGAAAAACTGGGGATTATGTCTACCATCAAAAGACGGTACCTCTAACCGAATACTCTGAAGGTACTGATCATCGGGGTCTTGATTGTTTTGCCAGTTGGCCGGGTGCCTTTGAGGGGGATTGGGAAACTCGACATGCGGATCGATCCGCGCTTGTTCCATCCGGTCTAACCGGGCATTGGTGTCGCACTGATACGCGGCGAGATTTTGGTTCATGGCGGTTATACCTTGGGTCAACTCAGCGAGTGCTCTAGTCAAGGCCTCGGGATCCATATTGTAATTGTCCGACTCGCTAGACTCTCCTAACATATATGGCCTACCCCTACGGGTTGGCATGCAATGACAACACACAAAATGATGCTAATAATGATTTATTTTTATTTTTTTTACTCAATGCACAAGAAAAATGGATGCAAGATGCAGGATCAGGTGTTGAATGCGAATGATCTAGCTATGACCATGCTCTGATACCAAAATGATGTGGAACAGTGTGTGTAACAGGGATTTCAAGATTCATTGAGCGGCGACAGGGTCGCCAGTTTGCTCCGAGTCGAAACAGGAAAATTAATTTAAATAATCAATGTGGCGAATGGTTTAAGCAAAGCCGAGCCGGCACACAAACGGTATTCCAACGCTTAAATAGCTAAATAACATATACCCGGTTATTAGCAAAGTTCCACGTGCAATATTAGGACTAGTAGCAAACAAGGTTAAACAGAGCCACACGCCTCACATTTCATGGGGAAAACAGCAGTTTATAGATAAAACCTAGGAGATTCGATTATTGGGGCTACCCTCGAATATTGACCGGGGGAAAGGGAAACTCACCTACTGAGGGTTGTGGGGAACCTCAGGGATCTCGGCTGGTGGCGGGGTTGATGTCGATGCGGGATCCTCGGTTTGGGCCGGGGCTTGAGCAAGGGCCCGGAGTGCCAATACGTTGGGGTGTACGGGCGCGCCGGGATGCCACCGCTGATGGTTCTCCGAGATTCCTAGCCGGGCCTCTGCATCCTTGGTGACGAGGTAGGTGATGCGCTCCACGTACTCCTTCACGCTCTCGCCGGCGCTGAACTGGAAGTCAAGGAATGGGGAACGGATATCGAGGAATCCGTCTTCGTCGTCGATCAGGCCGTGATCAACATCCGGATCGGCCATGCCGTCATGCCGAGGGTCTGGGTCTGGGTCTGCTGGGGTGGGGAGGTGGGATCGGACGGGGTCACTGGGAAGGGAAGGGAAGGGATGGGGACTCGGTCCGGGAAAAAGGGGGGGGGGGGAGGGGGGGGGGGATTCGGTTGGGCGGCTAGGGCGAAGGGGATTCGGTTGGGTGGGGATCTGGTCGGCCGGGTGGGAGAGGAGGGAGGACCTCGAGGTGGGCAGCGGCACCAGGAGGCGGGGTCGGGGGCCGGATCGGGCGGGTCGGGGGTGGCTCGCGGGAGAGAGAGAGAGAGAGAGAGGGGATGGAGGGGATCGGGTGGGCAGCAGCACAGGAAAGGGGGCTGGGGCCAGGCACGGAACGGGTCGGGCCTGGTTCGCGGGAGAGGGAGAGAGAGGATGGGGGGAATCGGGTGGGCAGCGGCACAGGAGGGGGGGGCTGGGGACGGGTCGGGCTTGGTTCGCGGGAGAGGGAGAGATAAGGGAGGGGCTCGGGGTGGGCGGCGGCACCGGGAGGCGGGCTGGGCTGGGGGTCGGGCACGGGAGGGGGGTCGGGGATGGCTTGCGGGAGCGGGAGAGAGAGAGGGGGAATAGGGGCGGTGGACCAGGGAGGCAAAAGGGATTAGGACTAGGGTTTCACACGCTAGCCTGAACCTAGGGTTTCACACGCCTAGGGTTTGGGTTTGGGTTTCACACGCCTCACCCTGGTTTCTCTCAACACAAGTGTGAAGGAAAACATAAATTTGTTTATTCATTGCATACTGAAAAGAAAGATGACAGGCCTATAAATAGCCTTACAACGACAGACAAAACAGCCCACTAATCGAGGTGGGACTAAAAGTACACAAGCAAGATAACAAAAACAGCCAACATGGCTAGAACCACATGCTCAGATGTCGCCTCCTGCGCTGGTACACTCGCCAGGGTCGAGGCTCGATGTCCCCATCAGAGGATCTGAGAAAATATGCATGTTTGACACATACTCCGATGAGCCTTTGATCATACTTGTCCCTCATTGCTCATACCACTTGAAGAATAAGCATTCAGGGTAATGTTTATCTACAATTTGATGCTGTGTTCTACATACCTCCTTGGGATCTTTGACATTTGCATATAAGTCCCTCTAATCTTTATATTTGCATATGCAATCCTATAGTCTCCGTCGTTACTACACAAAAGCGACGTTTAGCCCTACCATTAGTTTCCTGTATTGCCACTCACCAAACACCAGTTAACAACTAACATAGATGTAAGTGGGGGTAAGTAGCCATTTTAACTCTAGATACATACCCTATGTCTATTTAAAGAAAGTACTCCTTCCCTCTTGCTTTAGTCTATTTACCCTGACTTTGTTGTGTGACAAAGTTGGTGGCAACTAGCAACTCAATCTCATCATGGTCATTAGGATTGAGCTATCTAATGATCATAAGTATACAGTGTTGGGGTTAGAGTGATAATATTTCAAGAAGCTACAAAATCTACCCTCTAGTGAGTTCTGTTACAAAAAACTCGAATTTTTTTAGTAAGTCTCGATTAAAACACGACGTATTCAGTAACCGTTCGCTACATGACTTTTTTTCAATTTTTTGAAAAAGTCATGATTTTAACGTTTTAATCCCGATTAACATGTTTTAATCCAGTCATGTATTGCTCAAAAAACCTATCGTAACATCTATATATAAATATGTTATAAATTTCTACCGTTTGTTTCTCGACCTTTCCGACTTTTTTCGAATTTTTCCGACTTCTTCCCCAGCCGATTTTTTTCCCGACTTCCAACTTGGTAACTATGCTCGGGAGGCCAGACCCACAATAAGTTGCCGACGATGACCCAGACTAATTGTTGGAGAACAACCTTGATATTAATGCAGGCAGAGAGGAATTCCTGTTGTTGCCAATGGTAATGTTTCACCCAAAAAATCAAATCATCTACGACTCTTTCCTTATCTCCCTCTATCTCTTTTCCTTCACTCAATTGCTACTCCTTCAATATGGGATAAAAGGGAGACTCCAAAATCCCCATGCAATCCTTCTCATCATGACTGTGATTCCCCTCAAGGCCATCGACATCCACTTTGAGAGCCATTAAAATCTCTCTCTCTCTCTCTCTCTCTCTCTCTCTCTCTCTCTCTCTCTCTCTCTCTCTCTCTCTCTCTCTCTCTATATATATATATATATATATATATATATATATATATATATATATATATATATATATATGTGTGTGTGTGTGTGTGTGTGTATGTGTGTGTGTGTGTGTGTGTGAGAGAGAGAGAGAGAGAGAAAGAGATGAAGGGAACTAAGGATCAATTATGATACCATCCTAAGGTAAAGCCTTTATAAGAGTTGCATTTGTTGAAGGACCAATAATGAATAAAAAAGAAGAAAGCTAAAATTAGGGGAAGGAGGAGACATTTTTGGTTCGTCATTGTTGATGGCAACCATGAGGAAGTTGGAGTGGATGGCTTCGGGGAAATATTTCGTAAATTTATTAGGGTGAGAGAGGGAAGAGATCGAATAATCCAGCTAATTACAAGAAACCTCATAAGGGGTAGGATTCTTTAAATTTGGACATAGGTTAATTCAAAGGGTATTCCATAAGATTGAAGGGGTGAATATGCAAATATGTTGAAGACAATGATTTATATGTTATATGGAAGAATACAGGGAGATGATATGCAGAAGGCCCTTTATTTTTTTTGTTATCAATCTATAAACAACATTAAAGCTACTAGATTTAATTGTTCAACAATTTATATCGCAAGCTTGAGTAAATGGCCAACAACAAGATTTTAGAAATGAACGGAAAGGAAATAGGTTCTCGCAGTCGCAGGTAACCTTAAATAAGCATTGTACATTGCAATAAACGATAATATGCCCCAATAGTGAAGGGATCAAACAAAGATTTCAACAAGATTGGTCAGGTAAAAAATGATAAACTAAGCAAATGTTTGGCAATACTAAAATAAGGATATGGTAGGACTACCATCCACTTTCATATTAGCCTTATTAGGTGATGCCACCTAATCATGCCTATGCAAATAAAGACATGAAGTAGAACCTTACCCACCTAGAAGTGCAAAAGGAAGTTGTGTTCTCAAAAGATGCAAAACGTTGAGCATGCAGTAAATACTTGTAAAATAAGAAAAGACTAATACCTTTTAAAAATTCACAAATAATATACTCGAACAAGAAGATGAGATGAATATTTGAATATTCATAGAAACATATAACAGTAGTTGAGAAAGCACAAGCACAAGAACTTGTTCTGCAAATAAATGATGAATAAATAGGTTTAGAAGTTTATGATTGGCACCTGCTGATGAACATCGGTCATAGACATCGTTAAATGCAAAAACATATTAATCGTAGCTAAAACAACAGCACCGTTGGCATGCTGAAGCCTATCCTCAAGGAGATTCATTATGTCAAATATTTCATTGCTATCTGAGGGTATATACTTCGCTACTAACTCGAGCACAAGGCATTGTGCCCATTCACTGAATTCCTTGATCCTGTAAGTTTAAATGTGTACATTAGGTAATTGTTATATTAGATGCTATCATTATAATTTGGTAGAAGAATGACCAACTGATTATATATATATATATATATATATATATATATATATATATATATATATATATATGGGAAATGAGGTCCTATGACATGTCATAGGGAGTACCCTATGACATATGATGAGTTAGTAGCCATAGAATATTTAGAATGTTCTGAATTTTTATGAGGATGATCACCCTATCTTAGATAGGATCCCCGCAAAAAATCGGCTCATTCTAAAACTTCTAGAGGCATCAAATATGATTTTCAATTTAACGGTTAAAATGGATGGCCGATAAAGCTTCTAGCATTTGATGCCCCAACAAGTTTTAGAATGCTTTGATTTTTTGTGGACATTCTATCTAAGGTAAGTTGATCACCCTCAAAAAAATTCAACACATTCTAAACATTATAGCATTACTAATTCACCATATGTCATAGGGTACTCCCTATGACATGTCATAGGAACCCAGCCCTCTATATATATATATATATATATATAGGGTCGGGATCCAGGGACACCCTACTTTGCCGCAGAGTTAGACATACATCATCCAAATCGTTAAATAGAGATTTCAGAATTTATTGACTTTTGTAAGGATGATCATCTTCTCTTAGATAGCATATCCATAAAAAATCAGCACTTTCTAAACCTTTTAGGTGCATGAGTGCATCAAATCTAAAAAACATTATCGATCGTTCATTTTAACCGTTAAATTGAAGAGAACATTTGATCAGTCTATAGGTTTTAGAATGTGTTGATTTTTTGCTGATGTGCTATCTAAGCCAAGATTATCACCCTCACAAAAAATCAACAAATTCTGAAATATCTATTTAGTGTTTTGGGGATATGTGTCTAACTCTATGGCAAAGTAGTGTCTCTGGATCCCGACCCTCTATATATATATATATATATATATATATATATATATATATATATATATATATATATATATATATATATATGAGGACTAGGAAGGTGAATTCGAGTTCACCATTGAATTGTGAAACAATGTTTTAGTCATGCCACATGTCCACCTTTTTGCTCCTTACAAGTCCACATGATCAGTGTTGTTAGTATCGTACGATACACGATACGTATCGTACGATACGATACGATACAGGAGAAAAACGATACGTATCGGGTTTACGTATCGTTTTTCTCCTGTATCGTACGATACACTATACGATACGCTACGATACGATACGATACACGATACGGTCCGATACGGTGAAAACATGTTTTTTTGTTTGTTTTTTTTTTTTTTTGAAACTTTTAAAATGAATTTTTTTCTCTTAATTTCCCAAAGGACTATATAGGTCTCTTAGCGTTAAAAAAATACTTAGGAATATTTTCTAACTTAGAGTGAAGTGATACTAATTTTTTTTTAGAAATTTATAGGTGTTTTACAAATCTTTCTCTAGAGTTGTCGGATTCCAATGCCATTTGTTTTTAAAATTTTTCTAGATCTTAGAATACCAAATATCTACAACTTTGCTAATTTCAATAGTTATAGGATTCCATTTCTACCCATATATATATATATATATATATATATATATATATATATATATATATATATATATATATATATATATATATATGTGGTACTTCTTAGTAGAGGGCTAATGGATCTATGTTCATAAAGTAAGGCTAAAGGAAAGAAGTGGATTACTTTGAATAAGACAATGAGGATGAGAATGAAAATAAATAAGAGGTGCAAGAGACATTAGAGAAAGATAAAGAAGCAAGTGGTGATAAATTATCTATTGTTGATGATCAAATTGATGATGTAGATGCGGTGGAGATTGAAAAATAAGATCTTCCTACTTTTTGAGTTTTTGTTTTGTCTTCATTGACCATTCGAATATTTTGAGAACAATATATTGATAGATCATAGATAATACTTATATATGATTTCTTTTTTATATAAATATATACATCATATTTTTTGTATAGGCCAATGTTATGTTTGATGTGAAATTATAGGGAATGTCTTACTCTTCTACTTGACTTTTCATATTTAATATTCTAGTATGTACTTTCTATATTTATTATATATATATATATGTATAAAATATAAATTTAACCGTATCTTACGATACACGATACGTTACGATACACGATACACAAAATAGGAAAAACGATACACGATACGATACACGATATGACAACCTTGCACATGATAGCATTAATTATGGTGGTTAAAAAACTGTGTTGTTTTATATGAAAAAGGTGGACACGTGTCTTTTTTAAAAGTCGATTTCACCATTCAATGGTAAACTCAATTTCACCAATCCCTTTCCCTATATATATATATATATATATATATATATATATATATATATATATATATATATATATAGAGAGAGAGAGAGAGAGAGAGAGTTAACAACTTAAAGAACAAAAGGATGATTTTTTACATAAATAATTAGCATGCAAGTACTGATTATAGATCCTCTCCTTGATCATTTCTACCTATCAAAGACACTATCTGTGATCAATGAAAGCCTTCTACGAATGTAACGAATCTTGTCACAACTTCCAATAAGTATTTCTTAAGTCATCCCCTAATATACACAAGCCCTCCTCAAATTGGTCCTGTAGGTTTTCGCTACCCATTACCATACCATGTCAAGCAATAATATTTATATGTCCAAGTCCACCTGTTAGATTTAGTGTTCTTCGAAAGGTCATACTTTTCATGTATAGGATAACGTATTCATCCATTTATCAGATGATGTTTCCTTTACATACAGACATTATTGGTATAGTTTCTTGCTATTAGCATGAGATGACTAATATGGTGCAAATACAAAGATCAATAAGGGCATTGTAGATTACTAGATGATTTTGGTAGTCATTGGAGAATTGAATGACAAGTTCCTCGTACGCCACAACTCAGGGCGAATTTGGGTGACTCACTTATATGGAAGCCATTGGGGCATGTGAGATGTTACCATACAATGATAATGATGATCATCAAATATCGAAATAATGATTTTGCACCAGCACATGGGTGTGTAACACATTGGGTAGTTGACTTAAGCACTTATATGGAAGCCATTGGTGCATGTGACCATACAACAATAATGATGATCATCATATATCGAATTAATGATTTTGCACCAGCACATGGGTGTTTTACACATTGGTAAGTTTACTTAAGTATGCATTTGGTTGAAACCACATTGTAAAGATGATGTATATGTACCAAGATCTAAAAGGTCCATATTATCCTAGAACTTATCTTGGCCACTCTGATAGCTTAGAAATGAATGCTAAAAAGGATTCATAAGGCCAACCCCAGGTAGATGGGACATGACTTGATGGTTATGGTACTCTGATAGCTAAGTTGCATGGGCAAAGTCACTAAATCATGTTTAGGTCTCATTAGGTGATAGTGTACAACACTGAGGTGGTATAAGATGCTTAACAAGGAATTCAGATCCAATATTGGAGAATAGATGTAATAGGGCTAAGTCTAACATATTATTCTAGCATTGGAAATTTATCAAATTATTTTAGAAAAACAATCTACTTTTTCTATAGCATAAAAAGTAATTTTCTTGACAAATAAAATGTATGATCTTATGTATGATTTGTGGAAATATTTCCCTAAAGAAACAGTTTCTCAGACATCAACTCAAACCTAAGTACATAGTGATTGTATAACATATTGGTGAAGGTTCAGACAACACTCTAATGTAGCACAAGGAGCAACATATATGGAGCTGCAAAGGTGACATTGTATAGAGTCACCTCTTATGCATAGTCCATGCTTTGGGGATTTATTACAGTACCATTTTCCCAGGTTACGGGCAACAAAGGTTAGGTATTTCAATCAGTAGTTAACTTATAGCAATGAAGATCCTACCATAGGTAAGTGTCTGAACAGTACTACGTATCATCTTTTACAACAGTATAGGGGGGGGTTGTTACACGAGACAACAATGTGAAAATGTTAGGGCATATTACGGTTTGGAACCCTGATAACATCATATTTTGTGAGAGCAAGAGGTGCACTATTTGGTATAGTCAGCACATAGGCAAGATGTAAGTTACGTTTGTGTGATGGCCTACACTAAAGGTGCTCATGTGCTACACGTGCTTGTGCATAGTCTATGTTTTAGGAAGCGCTCTGGCCACGTACGTGCGCACGTAGCTTGCATGGCCGACCATGGACCATATGAACACGTGTGTCACTAAAACTGGGTATTTACTTGTGCCCCAACTTAGCATAAAGGGCGGCAGTCTCTCTCTCTCTCTCTCTCTCTCTCTCTCTCTCTCTCTCTCTCTCTCTCTCTCTCTCTCTCTCTCTCTCTCTCTCTCTCTCTCTCTCTCTCTCTCTCTCTCTCTCTCTCTCTCTCTCCTTGGTACACTTGATCAAGCGCTTTGTCCCTGTCCTACACACATGACTATGTATTTTAGAAACCATAAACTAGGATTTCATAAGGGCGACACGTAGTTGTTAATTTACTTATTTGATTAGTGTTGCATTCGCGCTTTGGAGAGAGGATCCATGATGGGTGTTTTAGACCTATTGTTTCATCATACATTTTACCTTTCTTCTACAATTAGATCTGCCATGTCTGGAACCCAAACTTTTAGAAATGATGATCCAAACTTTACTTACAGAATCTTGCATATAACTTTCCAAATAAATAGACAGAGAAACATTAAGAGCTTGAAAGTTGAACTTGGTGAGCTAAAAGTTTAAAATTTGCAAAGACAATAGTACAAATAAAAGTCCATACGAAAAAGCATATATAAAATATATGCACAAAAAGAAGCAATTACAGTGCAAGACGGAAAGAACTTTGGATGATTTGGGACCTCAAGAGGGATTTAGGAAAACTTTGAAAGTAGAGAAGTAATACCATATCTAAAATTACACTAGAGAAGTGGTCAAAGATGCTTACAACTTAATCTTGAAGAAGTCATCTATCAAAGAGGATTGGAATCTAAAATGATTTTGCGAACTAATGACAATTCGAGAAGGAGGTCATAAAATAAATGCATGCTGGAATTCAAAATTGGTAGTAGAATTTTTCAGTTTGGAAATGAATGTGTGAGGCTTTGAGATAGATTTAGGCTTATGGTTAGTCCAAGAAGATAAGATCTATAAATATGAACTAGTGTAGATGCAGAAATTTGAGTAAAACTATAGTTTTAAAAAATAAATAAATACTTGAAAGCCACACTTTTAGTGTGGCACATAGGTGTCGCACAATATTTTATAGTAAAAGGATTCTAACCAGCTACTACTAACGACCAAAAATTTTAGTAGCTAGTGTTTCAGCTTCTATAAGGAGTAACCACCGTATTCTTGGCAAAGAGGATCTAGTCTCGTCATTCACATGTGTCGAGCACTACTAGTCTACTATAGTAGTCGAAGTGGAAGGGTCACACAGAGGGAGGGAGAAAAGAGAGGACGGGGGGGGGTCAACTCTCTTAGTTGTTGTAGATAGTGGGTGGCTACCCTGTTTTCACTTCTACTTGGACGCTTGAGTCTTATTTCAATAGAAATCACTCCTCTCTTATTAATTGAGTCCATAGTAGTTGATATTCAGTAATTTCACTAGGATTTATACTCCTAATTTTCATGTTTGGGCTCCTTGGGAGGGTTGGTTCCCTGGTTATTCTTAACGCACAGCCGATTGCACCTCCTGTGTAGGTCGGTTTCTCCTTCAGCTCTTCTTTTTCCTTTTTCTTCTTGCATCCTTGCATGATATATGCATCAAATTATAATAGCAATTCAATATTGGTCTCGGGACTCCAAAATATTCAATCTGCCCATAGGGGGGTGTTTGGCATCGTTCCGGACCCATCCGTTTCTATCCATTGTTCCATATTTCAAACTCAACGGATATTATTTGTTCCAGTAGAATGAAGAACAATGAAACGATAATTTATCACTCTGTTAGCTTCTATGCTTACCGGAATGTTGAACCATTGAATTACATTGGAAATAGTAATTGACAGAAATACCCTCTTCTGGATGAGGTTTAAGCAGAACATCAATTCCTCATGTCAAACACCCCTTAATTTGCATTAAATTGTGAAAAGCATAATGATCCGGAGTGCACGTAATTGCTTGCAAAACTTCTGGTAAAAGAACAGCGGCATATATAGTTCATAAACTTATGGATTGCAACAATAGCATGTAAGTTTGCTCCTCAGCTGATTTAATTTTCATACTAGAGGTTGAAGCGCAGAATTCGTAGTAGCATTGCTCGGTTTGTGATCACTTGTACTGAGTAGATAGTATCGAAAACACGCACCTGTTCAAGAAATAATAGATAAGGGACTTGCTCAGCAGAGCCTCTCTCTCCCTGGATGCTTCCTCAGAAGCTTCCAGGCTCCAGATCTCCTGCAATGAGGATAGACAATTCGCAACCACCTGAACATAGAGGCACAATGTGAGGAACCCACATTTACCTGAGCTCAGATTTCAAAGGAGGAGAAAGCAAAATGTTTATGTAAATCTCAAGATCTCTCCTTTCTTTCCCCTTTTACAATTTCAATCACGGAAGAGGTTTGCGATGGATCACCTGGGCGTCGGGATCGTTGAGCATGAGGGTTTTGAGCAGGGCAGGGAAGTCGGAGTCGAGGCAGGTGGCGGGGGAGATGTGGTAGAGCTTGAGGGCCCCGGTCGCCGCGACGGTGCGGACGTAGGCGCTGCCGTCCTGGAGGCCGGAGCTGAGGGGGGCGATGAGGTACTCGACGAGGTTGGTGACGCGGAGGGAGCAGAGGCTGCGGAGGGCGAGGCCGCGGATCATGGGGTCCTCGTCGTGGCAGTCCTTCTGGAGGAAGTTGATGGTGAGGAGGGCGAGGTCGGGGTTGCAGCGGGCGTAGTTTCCGACGTAGAGGTAGCACATCTTCTTGAGGACGATGTCGGAGGTGGCGGAGCACATCACCATCTCGCTGAAGGCCGGGGAGACATCGATCCCGATGGTCATGTAGGAGATCACCTTCTTGAAGAGGTCGCGCTTCGATTCGTCGGCGCCCGGGGCCCGGCTGCCGGCGAGCTGCCGGAGCTGGAGCTTCAGATCGGAGACCTCACTCTTTCTGAGAACAACACAGAAGACGAGGGAATGGGGGGTTAAGGGGACGGGAAAGAGAGAGAGAGAATTGGGGGTTGAGTAGCGAGAGAATTGGGGAGTTACCCGGAGGGCTGCGATGGAGACGGAGATTTCTTCGACTGGATCGGAGGCGCCATGGCCGACCCACGCACCCGCGCAAAGAGAGAGAGAGAGCGAGAGAGAGGAGGCGGATTGAGTACAAGAGCTCTCTCCATTCGATTATTTTACACATAGCCACCTGTAGTGTATCATAATTGGAGAGAACCACATTTGTCTCCTTTTAAGTTAGGTAGGTCCATTTTGAAGGTATAGGGGTGGAAAAAAAACCCATAGGACCGAGCCCGGCCCGAAAGTCAACGGCCCGAGTCCGGCCCGGCCCGAACATTTCATGTACCGGGCTCGGGCTGCCACCTTGGGCCCGAAGGTCGGTCTGACCCGGACCGAAAGCCCGGCCCGATCTAACCACTGTGTACTTATTATAAACATACAAAACTAGGTCTATTGAAATTAAAAAGAAATGATAAATGCTATTCAGCCCGAAGGTTTTTTCGATTTCGCCGGCCCGATTGACGTGGCAGCGTGCAACTGGTGCTGTTAAAGATTTTAAAATCGCTAGTGGGTTTTCAGCCACCAGTTGCACACCACGCCAATCGGGACAAACCTTCGGGCTGAATAGCATTTCTCAAAAGAAATTGGTATAGTGGTTATGGTATCCCTAAATAGCCTAGAGGTTGAGGTTTTAAACGTTACTACGTTCAAATTTTTTTGATTAAAAACCATTTTTTTAACCCAATCCCGGCCCGGCCCAGCCGAAAATTCCAAATATATGTATACCCGAGCCGGGACTAAGGCCCAGTCCAACAAATCCAACGGGCCCACCCGGGCTTGACATCGCTAGGCCTAACCTAACCCGGCTCGTTTTACACCCCTAATAACATATGGCTTTTTTTTTCCCCCACAGACGACATCCATCTAAAAGACGCTGTGATGCAAAAAATATATGGATCATCTTTATTGTGCAACACGAGATTACAAGCCAGTTAATGGTGCTCGAGGGTGGTGAGTCGATTGCGGCGAAGATTTTGATCATGAGATTGTGGGAGAGATCCTTTGTAGGGTCCTCTGATCCACATCTCCACGTAACTTTGTGCGAGAGCTCTAGAGAGATTGCCCAGGACAGAGGTTTTTACAATGGTGAAAGTTTCTTGAGAGGCTAAGGAGTTTCGCCTTTACTTTTGTCCCTTTCCGTACTTTGAGCTTTCGTCGGCTAAGGGGGCATTTGGCATCGTTCCTCGGTCTTTGCATCTTCCTTTACTCTTGCTAGACCTCGGCGTCCTCAATCATCGGTTAGCAGTGTCGATCTTGCTTTTGGCTTCTGCTTCGGCTTTCCTTTTGTGTGGCTCTAGCTTTGGCTTGACTTTGGCACTTGTGCTTGAACATAGATAGGGAGACTTGCGGTGCTTTAGTCCTTTCGGGCGTTATGTGCCATTTTGGAGAGGACGTGCATTGCATTTGCTTTGCTTTGGCTTGGGCGTCGACTTGACCTTTTGGCTTGATCTTCACCTCGAATGCCGGTAACGATGTCTCTAAGTCTTCTTTATTCTTTTGGTTTCCTCCTTTTGTGGACGGAGTTTTGCTGGCGATAGTTGTAGCGTTGACTTTACTTTTCTTCTTCTTTGTGCTTCTTTGCCATTGTCGAAGTCGAAGGCTTGTTGAAGACAGTAGGCAGTGTCGGCTTCGATCTTCTTCGTCGGGCATCTTTGGCATTGTCGGAATTGAAGGCTTATTGAAGACGGCGTGGCGGTGACAACTTTGACCTTCTCCTCTAGGCTTCTTTGGTGTTGTCAGAGTTGAGAGCTTGTTAGAGATAATAGAGTGATGCCATTTCTATCTACTTCTCCGGGCTTCTTTAACGTTGTTGGAGTCGAAGGCTTCTTCTTCGAGCTTTCTTCTTCGTGCACAGAGTCGAAGGTTGATCTTCTTGTGCAAGGGTCTTCACGTTGATAGAAAATTTATATGGACTAAGCCATTCCCATATGGTGGGCTTGTCCGATCCTTGTGAAGCCTTGGGTCATCGAGGACGAGTCTCCTTCTTTGCAGAGCCTCGTTGAGAATTTGACGTCATGTGAGTGAAGGTATATTGCACAAACATTGTTTGATGACCGTGGCAGACGAGTTTTGTGGATGTGTTGGTATAATGACTTAATGTAGACCAGAGTACGTTGCAAGAACACAATGTATCAATAGGCTGCAATCGTAACAAAATGCTTTTTAAAGTGTGTTTGAATTTCGGGAATGAAATTTTATTAAGGAGAGAAGGTTGTAAGAACCCTAATTTTTCCAGTTGAATAGTGAACTAGTGCTTATGCATTGGACAATATGACACCCTAGAGGACCATTGGAGAGGAGCCCACCTGCAACTTAAGCTGAGCTTAAACTTAAAGTTTATGCCTAAGCTTAAGTCTTTAGCTAAGCCCAAGAGGAAGCTAAGCCTAAAGTCCCTAAGTTAAGACCCAAACTAAAACGTAAACTTAGCCTAAAGTAATTCCTAAAGTAAAAGCCCTAATTTAAAGACTAACTATGACTTAAATAAAGACATAAACTAGAGCCTAATTAAAACCCTAACTAAAATCCCTAAAACAAGGCCCAACCCAAAGCCCATCTAAAAAGCCTAACTAAAGGAGATTCTAAAAGGTGCTAGAAGGCCCTAGAGGATAAGGGGTTGAAGGAGGAAAATTTGGGGTGGGTTTATAAAGGGGTTTGACTAAGGGTAACAGAAGAGGTAGAGGGTTTGTTTTGACCGAAACAAAAGAGGAGAGAGGAGGGGTTCGGCCGGTTGCACTATCTCCACCACCCCCCGGCCTCCTCTCTACCACTCCTCACCACTCTACACCATCTTCTTTTCCCTCAACGCCATTTCGGCCACCATTTCCTCCCTCCACCACCACACAACCACCATCTCCTCTTCCTCCCACCAAATTCAGCCAAGCAAAGGAAGGGAAGGTAACGGGGATTTCAACCAAAGCTAGAGAAGAAACCAAAGAAGGAAGAAGAGGCCTAGGAGTTTGCAAGTGAATCATAGTAAGCCCCTACTACCCATGTGTGATTTTAGAAATGCAGATGTTACGATCAATTAGAGGTGAATTAACCCATGACTAGTTGGGAAGAATGCTATGTCTGATTAGGATTTGTTATGCCATGTTTAATCCAAGTGCTAATGATCTATATAACATGGCACGTCGGTTTCGTGCTGACTAGACAAAACAGAACAAAAAAATATGACTAGGACAAGCTGACTAGACAAAAACAATGTTGACTAAACCTCTCTCACACATAACACACTCTTAAAAAAGAATCCACAGCTCATCTTTTAAAATTAAAAATAAAAAAAAAACCAACTGAGAAAATCTAACTCATGTCTTCTCTTTCACACCACATCTCTTAAAAAAGAAACCCCATCTCATTAGGGAAACCCTTCCCTTCAGGCTCGCAGCCAGATCGCCTCCCCCCCCCCCCCCCCTCTCCCAAATTGGGAAACCCTCTCACAGCCTCCCCGCCCTTCACGCTCCCTCTCCAAGCCGGTAAGATCGCCCTTACAATCGATGAGATCGCGCCCCCCTCTCACGACCCCTCATCTTCGCCCCCATGTGGCCGGACCCCGTGCCTAAAATCCTGCGGGGCTGGATTTGGAAGGCAGGGGCTGGATTTGGAAGGCAATCGAGGAGGAAATGAATGCAGCCTCGCATGCGGATCGATTTAGAAGGTAGGTGCTGGAGCTGATCCGGATCTCAGCTGATCTTCTCTCCTCTTAATTTTTTTTTTTTTCAGTTTCCTTTCTTCGTTCAATCTTTTTCCCAAATTTACGGTGTTCATTCACCTTATAACATCAACCCCCACTCGGTATCACCTACGGGAATCTAATCTGGAGCTCCACCCTCAGCCGGCTGTAAGCAATTTTTCAGATTTGTGTTGATTTTTGTTGATTTTTTTTTCCTGAGTTTTGCTGATTTCTTAATAGCTTTTTGTTGATCCCGTTACCACCTCGCACACTCATATTGTTTTCATTGTTGATTTCTCTTCTAATCCCTGGTTATCTGTATCTGCAGTCGTAGTGTTCATGGCAGGTTAGGCTCACGCTCTTCATTCAAACCCAGCTTGCGATCCAAGGTGCCATCTCTCCCTCTCACTCTCTCGCAATTTGATTTTCTGTTCTTTAAAACAAAATTGATCCTTTGTTTTTTTTTTCAATTAGTGGAGCCTTCACCACCTGACTAGATCAAACCCAGCTCATGCTCTAAGGTACCATCTCTCCCTCTCCCTCTCTCGCAACTTGATCTTCTGTTATTTAAAAAAAATTTGAAGCCTTGTTTTTGTTTTTTTCCAATTAGTGGAATCTTCTGTTCTTTAAAACAAAATTGATCCTCTGTTTTTTTTTTCAATTAGTGGAGCCTTCACCACCTGACTAGATCAAACCCAGCTCACGCTCTAAGGTACCATCTCACCCTCTCCCTCTCTCGCAACTTGATCTTCTGTTATTTAAAAAAAAATTGAAGCCCTGTTTTTATTTTTTTTTCCAATTAGTGGAACCTTCACTACGAGAATTATTTTACCATTTAAGATCAGTAGAATGATAAAATCAGCCTTTACATTGCTGATTTTTTTTTTTGGCAAAATTTTGCAAAACCATACCCAAGTGTGCTTGGGTATGGGTGGGGTTGGGTTTTGGTCGGGTTGAGACATTGGTACAACGACAAAACACCCAACCCGAACTTGACCCGTAACTCGAACTCAACCCATTAAATAGATGGGTTAATAATTGCAAACATCCCTATCCATATAATCACCACCTTATTTTTTTTAAAATTTAGATCCTCTGTTTTTCCAATTCCATGGCTCTTAATAGCATACTGTTCTAAAGTTCTACCTAGCCTTGCTAAAAAAAATTGTGTACTAACAAAGATCCCAATTACTACGAGAATTACATTGTTGATTTTTTTTTACAAAATTTTGCAAAACCATACCGAGGTGTGCTGAATTTTTTTTCAGGCTATAGATAAGTGTGACTTATGTATATGGTTGTGTTTTGAGAACTAGCAAATCTGATTTTGCCTAGGAATACTCTAAGCTCCAAGCCTTTACGCTGAATTTTTTTTTTTAAAAATTTTGCAAAACCATACCGAAGTGTGCTGATTGATTTTTTTTTCGGGCTATGGACCCACTGCGGGCTCGGAGTATTCATACCGAAGTGTGCTGATTTGAAATGATAACTCTTTAAAGGTCTTTTGATAAATCAGCCATTACATTGCTGATTTTTTTTTGCAAAATTATGTAAAACCATACCTAGGTGTGCTGATTTTTTTTTCAGGCTATGGACCCATTGTAGGCTCGGAGTATTCATAGGCAAAAATCAGTCATTTTTGAATGATCTTGCCTATGAATACTCTAAGACCGAAGTGTGCATACATATTTTTTGTTAAAATCTAATTGGTGTGTGAAAATCCATATTTTTTACATGTTGAACATCACATTTCTAAAAGTCTTTTGATAAATCAGCCATTACATTACTGATTTTTTTTTGCAAAATTATGCAAAACCATACCTAGGTGTGCTGATTTTTTTTTCGGGCTATGGACCCATTGCAGGCTCGGAGTATTCATAGGCAAAAATCGGTCATTTTTGAATGATCTTGCCTATGAATACTCTAAGACCGAAGTGTGCATCCATATTTTTTGTGAAAATCTAATTGGTGTGCGAAAATCCATATTTTTTACATGTTGAACATCACATTTCTATGTTGTTTGTTTTCGTTCTTTCTAAATTTATAGAATGGTTGCACTCATGCCCGACCGCTAAGCCTCGACCAAAAGGATGCCTTCATTGGATGCCACTTTTTAACCCGGATGCTTTACAGGCTTCATTTAACCCGTGCTTTTACTATATATTTTGCATGCAACTATTGCTTCAGAGTTTCCTTTAGCGGCTTAGCCATAGATAAGTGTGACTTATGTATATGGTTGTGTTTAGAGAACTAACAAATCTGATTTTGCCTAGAAATACTCCAAGCTCCAAGCTCCATGCTCCAAGCTCCAAGCCTTTACATTGCTGAATTTTTTTTTTCAAAATTTTGCAAAACCATACCGAAGTGTGCTGAATTTTTTTTCGGGCTATGGACACATTGCGAGGTCGGAGTATTCATAGAAAAAATCAGCCATTTTAAATGCAAAAACTCATACGATCATTGATGTTCTGCATCCATCATTTTTTGCAAAATTGATCCGCATCGTGGATGTCATACACAATCATGGATGTCATTGATGTTTTGCAGCCATATTTTTCTCCTCCCATCGATAACTCTTTTAAAATCAGCATCTTCTATGTCATACCTAAGTGTGCATTTTAAATGCAAAAACTCATACGATCATTGATGTTTTGCATTCATCATTTTTGCAATATCGATCATGGATGTTTTTGCATCTTCTATGTCATACACAATCATGGATGTCATTGATGTTTTTTTTTTCACTTTCCTTTCTTCATTGTTCAGTTATGCATTGCATCGCTCTATTTTTTTCCCTTTAGAGAATAAATGATTGTTGATTTACTAATAGAATCATGTGCAATGAATTTTATGAACATACAGTATTATTCATAACAATTATGCTCCACTTATAGAATGGTTGCACCCACTCCCGAACGCTAAGCCTCGACCAAAAGGATGCTTTCATTGGATGCCACTTTTCTGTTCTTTAAAAAAAAATTGATCCTCCGTTTTTTTTCAATTAATGGAGCCTTCACCACCTGATTTTTTTAAAAATTTAGATCCTCTGTTTTTCCAATTCCATGGCTCTTAATAGCATATTGTTCTAAAGTTCTACCTAGCCTTGCTAAAAAAAATTGTGTACCAACAAAGATCCCAATTACTACGAGAATTACATTGCTGATTTTTTTTTTTGCAAAATTTTGCAAAACCATACCGAGGTGTGCTGAATTTTTTTTTAGGCTATAGATAAGTGTGACTTATGTATATGGTTGTGTTTTGAGAACTAGCAAATCTGATTTTGCCTAGGAATACTCCAAGCTCCAAGCCTTTACATTGCTGAATTTTTATTTTTCAAAATTTTGCAAAATCATACCGAAGTGTGCTGATTGATTTTTTTTTCGGGCTATGGACCCACTGTGGGCTCGGAGTATTCAGACCGAAGTATGCTGATTTGATATGATAACTCTTTAAAGGTCTTTTGATAAAATCAGCTTTTACATTGCTATTTTTCTTTGCAAAAATATGCAAAACCATACCTAGGTGTGCTGATTTTTTTTTTCGGGCTATGGACCCATTGCGGGCTCGAAGTATTCATAGGCAAAAATCAAACAGTTTTTAATGATCTTGCCTATGAATACTCTAAGACCGAAGTGTGCATCCATATTTTTTGTGAAAATCAAATTGGTGTGTAAAAATCTATATTTTTTACATGTTGAACATCATATTTCTACATTGTTTGTTTTCGTTCTTTCTAAATTTATAGAATGGTTGCACCCACGCCCGAGCGCTAAGCCTTGACCAAAAGGATGCTTTCATTGGATGCCACTTTTTAACCCGGATGCTTTACAGGCTTCATTTAACCCGTGTTTTTACTATATATTTTGCATGCAACTATTGCTTTAGAGCTTCCTTTAGTGGCGTAGCCATAGATAAGTGTAACTTATGTATATGGTTGTGTTTTGAGAACTAGCAAATCTGATTTTGTCTAGGAATACTCCAAGCTCGAAGCCTTTACATTGCTGAATTTTTTTTTTTTCAGAATTTTGCAAAACCATACTAAAGTATGCTGATTGGTTTTTTTTTCAGGCTATGGACCCACTGCGGGCTCGGAGTATTCATACCGAAGTGTGCTGATTTGATATGATAACTATTTAAAGGTCTTTTGATAAAACCAGCCTTTACATTGCTGATTTTTTTTTTGCAAAATTATGCAAAACGATACCTAGGTGTGCTGATTTTTTTTTTCGGGCTATGGACCCATTGCGGGCTCGAAGTATTCATAGGCAAAAATCAGTCATTTTTGAATGATCGTGCCTATGAATACTCTAAGACCGAAGTATGTATCCATATTTTTTTGTGAAAATCTAATTGGTGTGTGAAAATCCATATTTTTTACATGTTGAACATCACATTTCTATGTTGTTTATTTTCGTTCTTTCTAAATTTATAGAATGGTTGCACCCACGCCCGAGCGCTAAGCCTCGACCAAAAGGATGCTTTCCTTGGATGCCACTTTTTAACCCGGATGCTTTACGGTCTTCATTTAACTCGTGCTTTTACTATATATTTTGCATGCAACTACTGCTTCAGGGCTTCCTTTAGCGGCTTAGCCATAGATAAGTGTGACTTATGTATATGGTTGTATTTTGAGAACTAGCAAATCTGATTTTGCCTAGGAATACTCCAAGCTCCAAGCTCCAAGCCTTTACATTGCTGATTTTTTTTTTTTTCAAAATTTTGCAAAACCATACCGAAGTGTGCTGATTTTTTTTCGGGCTATAGACCCATTGCGAGGTCGGAGTATTCATAGGAAAAATCAGTCATTTTAAATGCAAAAACTCATACGATCATTGATGTTTTGCATCCATCATTTTTGCAAAATCGATCCGCATCGTGGATGTCATACACAATCATGGATGTCATTGATGTTTTGCAGCCATATTTTTCTCCTCCCATCGATAACTCTTCAAAAATCAGTATCTTCTATGTCATACCTAAGTGTGCATTTTAAATGCAAAAACTCATATGATCATTGATGTTTTGTATCCATCATATTTGCAAAATCGATCATGGATGTTTTTGCATCTTCTATGTCATACACAATCATGGATGTCATTGATGTTTTTTTTTTCACTTTCATTTCTTCCTTTCTTCGTTGTTCAGTTATGCATTGAATCGCTCTATTTTTTTTCCTTTAGAGAATAAATGATTGTTGATTTACTAATATAATCATGTGCAATGGATTTTATGAACATACAATACTATTCATAACTATGTAATCTATATTTGTTAATTGATCGAAGTGGGTCATTGCCCGAAATATTTTTTCACCATTCAAGATAGTCCACGGATACATTTGCCATGTAAATTATGTTGTTCTACCAATAGAATCAAGTGCAATGGATCACCCAAAGTGGGCCATTGCTCGAAAGGTTTCGGGGTCATCTTTAGATTTTAGTCCGGATTAGTTCATTTTTTCTCAAGTATGGATCTGGTTTTTTATAATTGCTGATTTTTAAATAGGAAAAACAATATATTATGTTGTACTACAGAGGTCGTATGGGTATGCATGCATTCATGGCTTTCGAGCGCAGATAGTATACCGTAGATGCCATGCTTCACCCCATGAGCTTCGATATATCAACGGAAAAAAGAAGACTCATGTACCTGCGAACGAGTGACTCAATACTTGAGGATGGTTTACTAAGAATTTACACAGAGATACAGAAAAATGGACGAAAGGAGACCATTGTTATCTTCGCCGATATGGAAAAAAAGGAAATCTTTCGCATTCGTCGTCTGCATTTAGGCTTTTTAGTTTAGATGTAACTTTGTAATGGATAGAAAATAAATTAGTTTATCCTTATGTTGAGAAATAAAAAAATAATTGAAAGAGCGGGTCTTCCAGCAAATTTTGTGATTTCTGAAGTAGCTGCAATCGTGGTGTAATATGTTTGTGATGCATAATCTATGTACTTCACTTGACCCCGCCATCCATAATCAATGTAATCTATATATAGAATGAAATGATGCAACATAATTGCTAACTCGATATATTTTTCAAAACTCATCTCCTATTAAGATTCAAAATAAGTTTGGAGTAGCATTTTCTTGGAGTTCAATTTTCTTTATTGATGTCAATTTTATAAATAAAGTCTTAACGATTAAAGATCTTTTTAGGTGCAACTATGGATCCTCTGCCCTCACCCCCAGGTACACCGGAATATGTTCTTGCGACCCCTCCAGAGACACTAGCAGCGGGATATGACCAAGAGGTGGTGGCCAATGAACCAACTCAATTTGAGGACATACCACTTCCAGCCCCATTAAATCAGATCGACGTGGCCTTCCATGTTGTTGGCCCAAGTAACGTCGCTTCAAAGGTACGATGTTAGTGCTTAATTATATAAATAAATTATATTTTTATTCTTTAATAAAGTGTTGAAATGGTTTATTGGTTTACTTAGTATACTACTGATAAAATAGGTATACACTTTCATACCAAATTTAAATTGTTTATTGGGTGACTTAGTATAATATCGATAAAATATCTATACGGTTTTATAAACTACCTTTAGATACATTTTTTTTAAAAAACTAAAATTTTAGTGATATCTTATAATGAATCTATTAATAACTGCAATAGGCTCTTTATCGTCGAATGGAACGTGAATTTTTAGAGATTCCAACATTGCAACTAGGGCAACAGAATAAAGCAAGAAATGAGACCGAGACAACATTTCAGTCGCGCTCAGCGGGTCAACTTGCTAGGAGGCAAAGGGAAAGGGAGGAAATAGCCAAGGGAAAGGCCGTGATAATAATATCATTTGCCAATTTAGAACAATATCTGGCTGCAAATCTTGAAATTCCAGATAACCATGTATTGCAACAAGGGCGACGGAAGAAATCAAAAAATAATCCCGAGACATCGAGGCAAAGAAAAAATAATAAAAAAACTAAGGGAATAGCAGTGACAATAATGCCAGCTAATAATTCAGAATAACTCCCGGTTGAATATTCTGAGATGTTAGATAACCCAACATTACAAAAAAGACGACAGAAGAAAGCAAGAAAAGATCCCGAAATAACGTTTCAGTCACGTTCAGCGGGTCAAATTGCTAGGAGGCAAAGGAAAAAAGAAGAAAGAGCAAAGGGAAAGGCTGTGACGATAATACCATTTGACAACTTAGAACATCCGGTCCAAAATCTTAAGATATCAGATAACCATACATGTCATTTACGTTCAATTGATCACCTTTCTAACAGTCAAAGAGAAAGGGAGGAAATAGGCAGGGCAAACACCGTAGCGATAGCAGTTGTCAATTCCGAACAACACCAGGTTGCAAATCATGAGCCACCACTGGTTGACAATCCGGAACTACAACTGATGCCCAACAAGTAAGTTGTATATTTTAAATGTATACTTATCGTTTCTTCCTTTCATTATCATTTGTAAGATGTAGCAAAACCCGAATTGTAAAATTAAACTTAGGATTACTTTTTTTGGTATACATAAATATAGAACTTAATACAACTGATGAGGATGAGGACTTGAATGAACTTATGTTACATAGAGAACAACTAGGTCGTCATTTTCTTGGTCGGATGGATGTCTTATGCCCGATGTGTTCGGCTTTACACTTTATTGATGAGCGATTAGCTAAATTCTCTATAAGGTCACCAGAATTTGGTACATGCTGTCTCGAAGGGAAAATCAGACTATCATTGCTTAAGGAGCCACCCCGACCGATTAAAGATTTATTCGACGGTGATGATAGTCGTTGTAGATCGTTCCGGCTCCATGCTCGCGAGTACAACAATGCGAACGCATTCATAAGCATCGGTGTTCAAAGAGATTCACGTGTTATTAATGGCCGAGAACCTAGACCGTTCATGATACATGGCGAACTTCGACACCAAACAAGTGCATTATTGTCAAGACCAGATCAAACCCCATCATATGCCCAATTGTATATTTACGATCCTGCACAGGCCTTACAATTTCGAGAAAAAAATAATGAAAAACTCGATCGTTATATTCTTCAGATTATACAAGACACTCTTATTGGTTGCAATCCCTTCATCGCCAAGTTCAAAAGAGCACACAAATTATTGAGTTCAGTGGATAATAAAGAGACAAATATTCATGGCTACCTGCATTATTTCAAAAACAATGACCGACGACGCTACAACATGCCCAGCTCTGATGAGATTGTCGTGGTTCTACGAGGAGACGGGACAGAATACTCAAAAGTGCGAGATATTAAACTCTACTTGCGCAGTGAACAATCGTTAATGACCATCAGTGAGTGTCATCCAGCATACCTGCCACTCCACTACGTGCTTCTTTTTCCATACGGTGAGCTGGGGTGGCATGAAGGTATGAAGAAATTAAATGGGCACACAGTTAGAAATGAGCCAACAAATACAAGACTGACGCAGATAGACTACTATTACTACCAACTGTTCCAACGGCCTCAAGAATACTCAACGATCCTCAGAGCACCTAAGTTGTTCCAAGAGTTCATTATCGATGTTTGGGCAGCGACGGAGCAGAATAAGATGAATTGGGCCAGAGACAACCAAAAAAAGCTTCGTGTGGAGCTGTATCAGGACTTGACCGATATTGCCGCCCAAGGCCTTGATTCCAATCAAGTCAGAAAAAGGATTCTCCTACCGTCCACACATATCGGAAGTCCATGCCATATGTTCAAGATATTTCAAGACTCCATGGCAATCACACGATACAATCATCATCTAGATATATTCCTAACTATGATTACAAATCCTAAATGGGATGAGATTATACAAGAATTGATTGGTGGTCAGAAGTCGACAGATCGTCCGGATTTAGTTTCTCTAGTTTTTGAGTTGAAGAGAAAAGCACTGATGAAGAAGATAAAGGTTAACGGAGTTTTCGGTAAGGAAGTTGGCCACATCTATACTATCGAGTTCCAGAAGCGAGGCCTACCGCATATGCACGCATTGATATTTTTACGTTCACAGGATAAGATTCGAAACTCTACGGATGTGAACAAGATGGTACGAGCAGAGCTCCCAAGTCGCGATGATTCAGATCTGTACCAAACAATCACCACATGTATGATACATGGGCCTTGCGGTGCCAGGAACAAGACAGCACCCTGCATGGAGAACGGATAATGCACAAAGAAATATCCACGAGACTTCTGTGATGTAACTACAATGGATCAGGACGGGTATCCCATCTACCGTAAACGCGACACCGATAGCTTTCGTACACGTGATGACCATCTAATTGATAATCGAGATGTAGTGCCATATAATCCGTACCTAACAAGAAAGTTCAACTGTCATATCAATGTCGAGGTATGTGCCGGGTTACAGTGCGTTGAGTATATGCATAAGTGCATCTACAAGGGGCATGATCGGACTACGATTGTTATAGGAGGGGTGGACGAGATAAATGATTACCTTGATGCCAGGTACATTGGTTCAACAGAGGCAGCATGATGGCTGTTCCAACACTCAATGCACGAGAAAATACCAAAAGTCGAGCGACTCGTTATTCATCTACCATGTGAGCATCGAGTTCTGTTCAATTCTAACTTAGAAATGGAACAAATTCTTCAGGATGTCAGTACCCAGAAGTCTACTTTGACTGTTTTCTTTGAGTGTTGTGTGGTAAACCAAGACACTCGCAACCTTACACATCAGGAATTCCCGCAATATTTTGTGTGGAATAAGTTACAAAAGAAATGGACCCAACAAAAATCTGGCTTTGCGATTGGCAGGATGTTCTTTGCAAGTCCTAGCTCCAGCGAGAGGTTCTATATGCGCCTTCTACTGACCGTCGTTCGAGGCCCAACGTCTTTTGATAGCTTGCGTACTATTGACAATGTATTGTACAATACATTCAAGGTTGCGTGCATCGCGAGAGGATTGCTAAAGGATGATGAAGAGTGGATCCAGTGTCTTGAAGAGGCATCGATAATAAATACCGGACACCAATTGAGGAGGCTATTTGCCATCATTCTTCTACAATGCTCACCGATCGAACCACATACTCTATGGAGGCGATTCCACAAAAACATCTGTGATGACCTCCCTCACAGGATACGCACCTCCTCTATGGAGGCGATTCCACAAAAACATCTGTGATGACCTGCCTCACAGGATACAAACCTCCTTTATGATCGCGGAGCCAAGCGAACATCAGGTTGAGGACTACGGACTTTACCTCCTTAATCAGTTACTTGTCGAGTCAAGTAAGAGTTTGGTCGACTTTCCCCAAATGCCAATTCCTACAGCAAACTGGTGCAGAGTGCCCGGTAATAGACTAATCATCGAGCATCGGCAACTGCAATATGAGACCGAACAGTCTGATCCCCGAGTGAATATCGAAAAGCTGAATGCCTGTCAATATGGTGCTTTCAAGCGGGTCATTTTGTCGGTTACAGATAATAGAGGCACAACGTATTTCCTAAACGGCGGAGCAGGGACCGGGAAGACTTTCCTATACAATACCTTGGCAATAATGTGTCGAAGCATTGGTCATATCGTGGTCACCGTCACGTCGTCTGGGATTGCGTCGCTTCTTCTACTAGGCGGGCGGACTGTGCATTCCACGTTCAGTATACCCTCAATGTCATGGATAATTCGGTATGCGGGTTCAGGAAGTAGTCGATCCAAGCAAAGCTCCTACAACAGGCTAAGTTGATCATATGGGATGAAGTGCCGATGCAGCACAAGTATTGCGTTGAAACCGTCGATCGGACGCTGCATGACGTACGCGAGGTCGACAAGCCATTCGAAGGCATTACTGTTGTACTTGGCGGTGACTTTCGCCAAATATTGCCGGTGATACCGAAGGGTACGCACGAACAGATCATTGCCGCTACTCTCCGCCGATCATCGATATAGAAGTATATACATGTGTTAACTCTTACAATCAATATGCGACTGGCTTTAGGGAATAATCAAAACATTGCTTTTGCAGAGTTCTTGTAACAGGTATTGACTATATTCAATTTCAATAATCAATTTTGATTATTGTTCTATATTATTCATATACATTCTCAAAGTTCGTATGCATGTCTTACGATATCCCTCATATGTTCCAGGTCGACACAAACCCACAAGAAGAATTGGAAATACCATCAGAGATGCGCAGGTGCCCCACACTACATGATCTGATCACTATGGTGTACCCAAATCTGGATGTGATCGAGGTCGTTATGCCACGATACCTGACAGAGCGGATTATACTGTCTGCAAGAAATGATGACGTTGATGTGATCAATCGTGCAATGTTAGACCAGTTTCCGGGGGAGTCCAAGTGCTACTTCGCAGCAGACTCAATTGCAGAAGATGAAAACGATCGGAATATTACATCCCGATACCCCCTTGAGTTCTTAAACTCACTAAACCCCTCAGGATTACCACCGTTCAAGTTGGAGCTCAATGTAGGGAGTCCGGTCATACTTCTCAGAAATATCGCTCCGAAAGATGGTCTTTGCAATGGCACACGACTCATGGTGTCCAGATGCACGACGCGGATCATTGAAGCAAGGATTCTAACCGGCGATAAAGCTGGCAACCTGATTTTCATCCCAAGGATATCCTTGACCCCATCAAATTCAGAGATCCCAATCAACATGACAAGACACCAGTTTCCGGTACGACTAGTGTACACTATGACAATCAACAAGTCTCAGGGACAATCCATGTCAATCGTCGGTGTTGATCTACGTACCGTGGTATTCACTCTTGGACAACTGTACGTGGCACTCTCTTGGTGCACGAATTTTGAATCTGTCAGCGTCCTACTCCCGAAAGAAAGTCCAAACAACACGACAAATATTGTATACCCAGAGGTCCTATTGTAAATTAAAGGTAGGAATTGATTCACACACAAAATTCTTATACTTAGTTATTATTTGTGATAGTACGTTCGATAACTGAAGTATATGCATCGTTACATTTCAGGAGTGTCTCATCTGCCATGATATTAGACGAGTAGAATGTCTAAGGACCTGCTGCCTATGTGACTACATCGCCCACACGTAAGGAAACCTCTCAACCATTTTTCAAGTTCAATTTGTGAATTATAAAAATTGTGTTTCACACAAGTGACTATTTTCAACAAGTACTGCATCAAGGACGAGGACTCATCTCCTTCGAAGGGTTGGCTTTGTCCGATGGACAAGGCAATAGTCAATGCTTTAGCACGTGATGTCGCTTAGACCTACTACGTTGGTTTAGCAACAAGGAGACATTTCAAATTTCGCATAATAAAGCAAAACCTTGGGAATCATTGACATTCTATTGTAAGCTGTCATTTTTTTCTTTTGTTTGCTGATCGATCAATCTACCTAATTGTGAACAATCATTTTGCATTGGAGCCTTGAAGAATATGTAGTTTAGACTACTTAAAAATTTTGAAATTTTTTTTTTTGTCCCCACTTTACATCATCAGGATTGTTTGTTTGGTGAGCGTATGTCCGCTGGGGAAAAACGGTTCGTACATTACAACATATAACATGTTGATGAATGAGTCAATTGTTTTTGGTCTGCCCAGGGGGTGTTTTGCAGTCGAAGACGGCCCGCTGCATTACTGACATGTGTGTTGCCGCCGAAGGCGGCCCGCTGCAGTGCCGACAGGCACGGCCATGCACTAGTATTAGGACAAATTAGTGTGTGTGAAATACTAGACCTTGTTAGGTCATGGATAATTAGGGTAGTGTAATATTATGCTTGATTTGAGAGTTGCATGTCATGATCAATTAGGATTTAATTAGGGTTGTTAGTACTAGGTTTAATTGGAGTGTTGTTATGTTAAGATTAATTAGATAATTGCTAACCCATGCTTAATTAATAGATTTTAAATCCTATATCGCTTAGAGCAAGGCCATGCTTAAATTGTTAAGTGACCAATCCTAGGTTAATTTGGAAAATATCAAGATGGATTAGTGATTTGCTAATACTATGTTGTTTAGAGCAATGCCATGCTAAAATTGTTAACTAGCTAACCCTATGTTAATTAGAAAAATGACGTAATTAGAGTAGGGTACATGAATTTTTGATTAGATTTAATGCATAATAGAGACGGGTTTGGATTTTGGTTGTGTAAATTTTAGATTTAGATTTATGCTATTTTGGATTAGGGTTTGAATTTAGGTTGTGTAAAACTAGTGCATGCTCGTGCCTGTCGGCACTGTAGCGGGTCGCTTTCGACGGCAACACATTTGTCGGCACTGCAGTGTTCCGCCTTCGGCGACAACCCACCTGAACGCCTTTGGCAACAAAACACTTTCGACGACAACACTGGCATTCATAGGGACACCCATTTCCTCGCCCGTGCTGATTGGCACGAAGCGGGTGCTTTCGGCGCGACCAACTCCCCCTCTCCCTATAATCGATCAATCACATCGGCGACAACCCATCTGTCGGCACTGCAGCGAGCCGCCTTCAGCGGCAACACACCTGAACATCTTCACCAATAAAACACTTTCGACGACAACTACATTTCCTCGCCCGTGCCGATTGTGATGAAGCGGGTGCCTTCGGCTCGACCAACTCCCCCTCCCCCTATAATCGATCAATCACAACTGTCTCTATTCGAATGAATTCCTCGAGATCGACCCGATGGTTTGGGGCGACCAAAATTTCAGCAGAAGGGTTTATAGCCGTTGATGCGAACAACGATCACGGATGAATGGTCAGGTTTAGTGCAATTTAAATGAGCCAGGATTTTAGGGGTTTAGTACAGTTTAAATGGGTCGAGATTTGGAACCAATAAGAGGGAGTTGGTTGACAGGGAAATAGAGATCGTGCGTTGATTTTTGAACGAATGGTTAGATCTATTCAGTTCATTTTTGTCCAATCGGAGCTTCCGTTTTATCTAGCCAGCACAAAACCAACGTGCCATGTTATATAGATTCTTGTTGAATTTGATGCATACTATATTAGGGTTAGGGTTAGGCTATATAAATTTTGTATTTGAACCCATACATATTAAATGAGGATGAGATCTATGCTATATTAAATGAGGTATAATTCATGCTGTGTTGATTGGGATTGAAATTCATGCTCAGTTAAGTGAGGTTTAAAATCCATGCTACCTTTTATAAGGTTTGAAATCCATGCTAGGTTAAATGAGGTTTAAAATACAAGCTATATTAAATAAAGTTTGAAAATCATGATATTTTAAATAGGGTTCGAAATCATATTTCTTAAATTAGGGTTCAAATTTGTGTTAGGTTAAATTGAGGTTTGGGATCTTGTCACCAATGAGTTAAAGATTGGATAATGCTATGTTGGATTGGGGTTAGCTGGTTTTCCCTAGATTTGTGAGATGTGAATGATGGAATCAGTGGACCATGCTTAGATATGTGAGTTGGTAATAATGGAATTAAAGTACCATACAGGTTTGAGAGTTGATAATTCTACGACATTTAAAAGAGTCGTGATCCGATAAAGATTTGATAGTTGTTAATCCTATAGTGATCAGAGAGTTAAAGTCCTATGATAGTTAGAGTTAAGGACTCACATGACTATCGAACCACTTGTCGAGGGGTAGAAGGCGTGTCTCTTGTCCTTGTTTGGTAGGGGGAACATGTCACTTACTCACCGAAGGTGACTCATTGCCACGCAAATAATCCAGGTATAGTTAGATCGTGTAGGTAGTATAGGGAACACCTTTGCATGACTACTGTACCACTTGTCATGTGGTTGGGAGGCGTGTCTCTTGTTCTTGTTTAGTTGAGGGGACACGTCACTTACTCACCGAGGGTGATGCACCGTCACACGGGTAGCTTAGGATAGTCAAACCTTCCCAGCAATTATAGAAAAATCAATCTTATGTTGACTACCGAAATATTAATCCTGTGATAAGTAGAGAGTGGTTGACCGTATGATAATTGAGGAACTAAGTAGAGAATTGTGATGATACCTTAATAAGTAGAGAACCAAGTAGTAGATTATGATGATACCATGAGAATTAGAGAGCTACTTTGATGATGACAATGATGTCCTGATAATTGCAGAGTTAATTAGACCATGCTCGTAGTAGGCTGGTTAGGCTCCAAACTATGAGAAATGATCAATCCATGCATACGGGATACGATGTGATCATCGTGTATGGAGCGGGGATGATTCCCCATATCGTACGTGGATGGTGATCATATCGTCACATGCATTGGTTGAACTTATTGTGTAACATTGATACACCCTAAAACATAAACCCTAATATTGATAATGTTGCTTGTAAATATAAGGACTTGTGTGGTTTACCACAACATATGTACAATCATTCGGGTCAGGATAGAATGAATACAAATTTCGATACGTTAAGGACCACATCAGAACTAATCAGGACCTCTCTTTTGTTAGGGTATGTATATCGCAACTAGGAAAGAATGTGTGGCTTTTATGCCTGGTCAGACTAGGTGTTACCCTAGTGTTCCATAGGTGGTATGTCGACACCTACGAGTGAAGTTAGAATCCTTCCCCTTTTAGGATAAAGGATTTGCAAAGCCATAGCAGTGTGTCTACGACACTATTAAGTCCAATGCTACATCATAGGGACTGGGACTTGCGGGTCTCGAGCATGTGACACAAGAATGGCTAGTGGTTTTGCACGGGTGGCATGCTGTGCATAGACATACGAAAGTCCATTTTGGCAACTGCTTTCACGCAGGCACTTCGTAAGGGAGTGGGTCCGATGAGCTGTTGGGGAGCGGGCTGGTTTGTGTGACGCCACTGTCGAACCCGTGGTTGTTGGGTAAGAAGTGTCGTTGTCTAGTGCATTGTCTTGGTTTTCGGGTAGAGCCCGAAGAGACCAGGGGTGTGCCCCTCACGTTGTGTTCTTTTATAGCTGTTGCTATCTTTTACCCTAGACATTTCAGTGTAGTAAATCTGGACAATGTTTGACTACTAATGATTGTCCTTAGTGGAACTTGGTAGTGTGAACTACAGTTATCTATTACTATTAATCCTCGGTTGGCATGTTAGTACAACCAATTTTGGCAAGTATATTAATATAGTAGATCTTTGTTGGCTTGTTAGTACAATCAACCCTAGTAAGCGTATCAATATAGTAGACATTGGTTGGCGTGTTACCACAGCCAACTTTGGTAAGCGTGATAATATGGTAGACCTTGGTTGGCGTATTTATGGTAGACTTTGGTAAGCATGTTAGTATGGTAGACCTTGGTTGGCGTGTATATACATTCAATATTGGTAAGCATGTTAGTATAGTAGACCTCGATTGGTATATCATTACAACCAACCTTGGTAGATGTGTTTGTACTATAGACCTAGTCGGTTTGTTCGAGTACAGTAGATCTTGTTATGTTGAGGATAATAAATCTTGATATGATTGAATATAGTAAACTATGGATGACTCGAAGACAGTAAATCTGAATGGTTCGAGTATAATAAATTTTTGGATGATATATGATAAATCAGTAAGGAAAGTAACACATAGTAGTAGTGGCTCTCATTGAATCACTTAGTTATTCTAACTGACTCAGGGTTTTGTGTATGTTTTTGTACCAAAACTTAAGTTTCAGTAGCTGGAGCTCGAGGACGGCTGGTCATATAGGAGCGGTGTTGTGTCAAGGCTTGGAGCGATCATGGAGAGTGCAGATCGAGGACTCGAGGTGACGATAATACCATCACATGGAAGTCTTTTGTAGTAAAATGTGAAACATGTAAAAGAGAAAGTGTCGATGTACTTGTAAATCGATACCATTAGTGGTAATTAAATGGAATTGGAGTTGATATTGATTGCCTTTTACATAATAAACAAATAACTCTGAGTGTGGGGCCCTCGGGCCAGACTAGTGGATGTGAGATTACCGCCTACTTGACCCGGCGCATGCTCCTCGTGGGGTGTTACTATTAGAAAGATGTGGAGCAGGGCTCTATCCTCTAAGAGTTACATTCTACATAGTCGAGTCCTTTCTCCTCTTTATCTCTCTCACCTCTTTGAACCTCTTCAATGATAACACAGTTTTTGAGTCTCTCACGAAAAATCTGAATCCCTCTCCAGGGTCTGGGGTTGCGTAAGCGCCTCCCGATTGTAGGACCAGACCCGCAGGCTTGGAATGAGCCCTGGTATGGGAGACTCTTCAAATTAAATATTTTCAAATATAAAACTGCTTCACTTCAAAACAAAAATCACTAAAATCTCACACCCCGGGTTTTCTCCAGTGAGGCCTCATGGAAGAAAAATTTGGGGCGTGACAGTCTTCGTCTTCGACTTCTGACCGACCGACTTACAGCCCCCCCTTTTGAGCCTTCCCCCTGCCCCTCTATTTATAGGCGAAGAGGGGTGGGAGAGATATGGGAGGATTTATTTGAATCCTTTGAATATCTTTCCCCACCACTATCTAAAATTTATTCATTCCTTTATTGAGGGAATCAATCTTTATTTATTTATTTTTTGTTACTAGTAGTCATGGGCTCTATCTTTTTAAGATTTAAATCGATCTTGCATATTTAATTGATGGCTACCTGAGCTTTCATCTTTTTCGTCGGATCGAGGGATAGACGTAAATCCACGTTTGTGTAGATGTCTACGCAACCTCCCCCATCACATGACGATTTTCTTTCCTTTTTCTTCTTTCTATTTCTTTTTTTTTCTTCTTTTGTTTCTTTTGCTTCCTTTACTTTTCTTTTTCTTTGTTTCTTTTATTCTATTTTCTTTCCTTTTCTTTCACTAGCCAGCTGCACCCTTCCCAAGGGGAAGGGGGTCCGCGGTTTACAAAGGGGGACCGGGTAGGCCCCGCTTGTGGATAGGCCCACCCGGCCTCTTCTTGGTTTAGGGTGGACCGGTGGGTCCCATTTACATGGTGTGGGCCTACTCTGGCCCTGCCGAGTCAAGTTTGGGCCTTGGGTTCGTGTGTGGGTCGGGCCTTTACGCGATTAATTTTTCTACGTCTACAGACACCCACCATTTTACCTTCGTTGTGCCCATGCAAACCGCCGCCAATCGCCGTCTCTGTCGCCCATTGGTCATATCCAACCCATTGTCACCGCCTACTTCCTCCCTCTCTCTCTTCTCCTTCTTCCTTTTTTTTCCCCTTTCTTCTTTCTCCTCCTCTTGAAAGTCATGTCATTCAACATTTCAGACTGAGAACTTTTATGCATTCAGCATAAAGCCCGAATGCATCTATAAAACATTCGACCGTTGGAATACATTCGGCATCCAATGATCAAATATATTGTCGATGCATTTGGACTCCATGGTGCATTCGTCCTGGAATGACCCAGTCTTGTGATTTCCAGGAGGGGAGAAAGAGGAGGAAAAAAAAGGAAGAGGAGGATGGAGGAAGAAGGAGAAGGGAGGAGGAGGACATGGCAATGGTTGGTTGTCGGTCGCGTAGGCAGGCGGCGGTTTGCACTAGGTCGACGACGACTGCAGTGGGCGTGGGTTGCCCTAAGCAAAAGAGCATGCCGAAATAGGGACATGTTGGTTTGTTTTTTTTTGCAAATTTAAGTTGGGGTTGCCTTTAGGAGTCGTTTGGTTCTTGTATTTTTAGCATGTGATTCTGAAAACACATGTGCAAATAGTTTAGGGTTCTTTGGTTAATGGGACGTGATGTGTGTAAATAGATGCACACCTACCTAATTTATACATATTTTGCACATAAAACTGTGCAAATAAAATTTCATCTAAACATATGAAATTTTAATTGCACATATCACATGTGCAAGTAGATGTACACACATCGTTTGCACAGCAACCAAACGAGCCCTTAGTGTTTCGTTGGCTGTAAGTAGGATTTTTCGTCATAGACATAAATGTTGGCAAACTCTGTTGGATTGAATACATGGTAGGCAAAAATATATCCTTAAAGGTTCCTTTAGCAAATCATTTTTTAAAACAAACAATATTTTAAAACTAATTAAATTATTTTTTAAATATCATAACTATATGTTTTTTTCCTTTTTTAGAAGGGACCAAGTGGTTTGTTCATCGCCTATTAGCGGGTCGGCACAATATAGACCCAAGATCGCACTCGCCACAAGAGTGAGAGAAATACCCTTATTTTTTATGATTCCACATATCGAAAGGCTCGCCACTGACCAAGACCACGTACTGCATATGTCTTACTTCATAGAAGGACGTGATAGTGTATGCAATTTTTTCGATTACAGCCACAAATATTCAATTTGATTTTAAACTGTTGATGGCATATATCCCTCATGGTTAACACCTGTAATGACAATTTTGTCGCCCCATGGTAACAAACAATAATATTTTGCTGCAGCTCAAGAGTCCGCTGGGAAAGTTGTGGAACAAGTATTTGACTTACTCAAAGTACGCTTCGCATTTATTCGAGGACTTGCATGATTTTGGGAGTGTGAGACACTGAAGGACATAGTGTGCATCATATTTCACAATATGATCATCGAAGACAAGAGGGATACTTAACCATATTTCAGCTGTGATAGGCTTGATGAAAGTATTGATGCAATGGTGCTTGTCACACCAGCGTACGACAAATCTTATGGAGTTCATCATCTTTGAAATTATATCAGGGATAGAAATACACATTCTCAACTCAAGAAGGACTAATTTATCGATCATCTGTGGCAATTATACGGTGAAGCATAGAAAATTATAATATTTGTTTTTTTTATCACTTTTATTATATATCTTCTATGCAGTTTATGACATTTTCAATTTTAAAGCATGTGCAATTTGATGCATTTGGAATACAGAGATAAAACAAATATCAATTAAGACAAATACGGTTACAAAAGATAGTCAAAAAATTAATTAAGACATTTACAAGTTCAATATCAATTAGGCCAAATACAAGTACAAATATCAATTAGGACAAATACAAGTACATATATTTCTTCAGACAAATACAACTGCTATTTAGGGCCCAATAATCCTCGCTGAAGTATCTCCAATTTGTGACAACGATAGTACTCAGCTGTCATAAAGTTTATATTAGTCATATCGATCATAATTATCCTCTCATCTTCTTGTTGTTGCTTCATTCGGTTCTTCTATTGCTCTTGTTGAAATATTAATGGCTCTTACTGTCTTCTGAAATGTGACGTAGTCTGCTCACCGAAAGACTAAGGGGGGTCGGGCGTCCTTAAGCTTTGTTACTGCAATATGGCATCCTTGAGTAAGTAATGCTAGCGCCTCCAAACTGCATAGGGGATAAATGGAGCGAGATTGTCAAGTCTTGATACTTTATGAGATAATCCCCTACAAAATCAGAAGAAGAGTTTCAAGAAAACTTTATGGAAAAGCATCGCAAAGATCAAAGAAGCGGTCAAATGCAGCAACAAATTTGTTATTGTGGACGACATCAAGATCAAATTCTACGAGTATCTTTGGTTTGATGATAAACCCCTACAAGATGTGTTTCCAAAGCTCTTCTTGATTGTTAGGATCAAGGATGCATCTATTAGGTCTCAGGCTTCTATTCGTGTAACCATATGCTCCTCTTGTGCTTGCAAGTGAGGCCAATCTGGGATCATTTCAAAAGAAGACTGCACATTAGAAGTCATCTGAAGTACATCATCTCTTTCAGGTCCCTATGGAGGAAGACAAGAATCCCACCTGATCTCTGAAAATTATGGGACATGGTGGTCATGAAAACAGTATGGAATATCTGGCTAGAGCTCAACAATATAGTATTTAATAGATACTCGACTCTATGGAATGAGATGGTCAGGCGTATCGAGGAAACCTTGAGATCGTGGTCGGCCGTCGCGCCAATGAATTTAAGAGCTGCTATACATGATCAAGTACGATAGCTTCCATTTGTGATTTACTTTGTAAACTTTTGTTTTTGCTTTGTAATACTATTCATATCAATATAATAATAGGGGTCTCCCCCCCCCCCCCCCCCCCATACATACACACACAAGAGGGATTTCACACACACACACCAAAAAAAAAAAACAATGTCTTCTCCTCCTCTTTTAATTCCTAAAGAAGGATTGTAAGCTTCGAAGGACTAATGTATTCAGTTGCACGAGCTTTACCCTTGCACTTTAGCTGCTCGTTTTCAGCTTTTCAACTAGGTGGTTGTTCAATATCTAGGGAGGCACCATTGTCATCCCCTAAGTTTACCTACTCTGGGGTCGAGGGGGAAGAGGTAGCTGAAGCAATGCATTTGGACTTCTTACTTAACCTCTTCTTTTGGCAGTCCTCCATCTACTTTGGTTTATAGCGCAAGTTGTTCCAGCAATGCTCGTACATGAAAGCAACAATGAGAACTGATTTGTCTATGAGTATGGTTTGACAAATCTGGTAATAAAAGAACCCACAGTAAGGAATGATTCATCTAATATTAATTTAAATAAAATTTTGGGTTCAGAGACTAAAATTACCTTACCCTGCTCATTCACGCCACTTTGGTGCCGTCCTTCGATTTGGGCGAAGAATCCACAAATTTGTTGGTGACGAGCTGAATTGTCGATCACTGGTGCATCAACTAGTTTTGATTGCGGTACGAATTGAAGGTTTTTGTACTGGTGGAAAAACGTCCATATGCGATGCTGGTATTGCTTGTGCTTCTGCTTATTGCCTTGCACCGTATCCAAGCAGACTCTGAGTCATGCGGATATGATTAGGTGTCTTCCTGGATTGTGAAGTTGCTAGATCGTTTCTTCAAGTGAGAAGAGATTTGATCAAAGTTGGGAGATGCAATTGTTGTCGGTCGAGCCTAACACCGGCTCTTGGTAGTTGGTGCCTCCTTGTGCGTTGATATAGGGTGTAAAGCTCTGAGGATTCACTGATCGGGAAGTAAAAATTAAGAAAATATGTGAGAAGTTGTGTTGTATGAAAAAAAATTATGTATAGACTAAACTGTTGTAGCTCGTGTGTCCTTAGCGTGGATTTTCTATATTAACATTAATAAAGATGACTTTGGTTATTGCCTTAATTAGAATACTACTCTGGTATATGATAATACTCATATAATAAAAGGACCCTAGGGAACACAGTAGGCCACTGAGGCGCATGAAGGATCCATGCTTGGGAGACCCAGTGGACCAGTTCTGTGTAGACTTAGAACTAGCTCACAGCTTAGGTGATGTCGGTCGCTTCACCGAAAACAAGCTGTTGGTAGGTAGAAGATGTGGTGAAGTCTCCACCACAGGAACGTGGGATTCCCATTCACCTGACCAAGCACGATGATCATATTGAACAGGAACCAAGATGGTGCACAGTTCAGTGATTCAGACACTGGTGCAGAAACCGTCTTACTACTATAGATAATTTGTCCTTAACCCTGAGGGACCATGTACACCGGGCCAACCAGTTGTATGGTGCTTTGATGTGCCAACGTGTGCGGACCTTCCATAGTCCAATACCACGGTACGTTGGGTTATCTGGCTGGCACTAGAGTGACATGTAAACCCTACAGGTTATCCGACGTCCAGTGTTGGATGCGTGCGTTTTGATGAGTCAATCTGTCCACACAGTTAACCCAGGCATGGTGGTTGTCAGTATGACTAACGATGTTCTGGATGCTGGGCATAGCACCGGAAGGTGCGTGGTGTTATAGATGACAAGTCATCAAACCCTAGTCAGATGATCGATCGGGATCTGACGGTGCTCCCCACTACCCGAGTCGTATCATGGCACCAGTAATAGGAGGGACTAAGGATTATCGGAGTATAGTAGAGAACAGGGTTACGAGGGAGTAACATAAGTTTAGGATCACTAGAGTTCAACTCGCGTCGCACTCTGGGTGGCTACGCGGGTTAATCGGATTAGGGCTGATTAACGAAACTTTCGGTGTGTCACCAGAACAGTTAATTAGGGATCCGGTTGGAGCTAGAGATCTCGAACCCTGAAGGTTCCACCCTGTCGTTGCATATAGGAATTGTTCTCCGACCTAGTTGGATACGTTGGATGCGAAGTAGCACGATGGAGCGCAAGCCCGGAGCCTAAGAACCTAATTCATATATGTTACGGGCCGTAAGGGTATTTTGATAAATACTGAAATATGGCTCAGAACACATTGAATATGGATCTTAGAATGAGTGGAATAATTCCAGGAGCTCATAGGCGCTAACGGAACTCGATTCCGAGTAGCGCACCTCACTCAGTCTCTCTTTCAGTTTTTCACTTTTCGTGAAGGGCGTTTTCGTCCATGCTTCACGATAGACATTGGAAATCCCTAAAAACCGCCCCCCCTCATCCTAATCCTATTAGGGCCGACCCTAGCTTCCTTGAAGCCATGGGAGACCGGCCCTATAAGTAGAATAGAGAGAGGGAGGCCGGCCCTATGTGCTTCTCCCTCTCCTCCAAAAATCCGACCCCCCCCCCCCTTTGCTCCTCCTTTGTGGTTTCAGCCAAGGAAAAGAGAGAAAGAAGAAGGGAGAAGAAAGTGGAAGGAAGGAGAAGGAAGAAGAGAGAAAGAGAAGGAGGAAACCTCGCGGCTCGTCATCGTCTTCGCAACGGATTCCTCCCTCGGCTCGTAATCCTTGCACTCAGAGACGGGATTTCGAGGATTCTTCAATTGGCAAAGGACAGGGTGCTATCCAACAGTTTCCCTTGCGATTCAAGTACGGTTCTTCATCATTCTGTCGTCTCCGGATCATAGATTCATAAGGTATGATGATTCTAAACACCTAATTAGATGCATGCATGTCTTTCGTAGATTGTAGTATGCCTCTAGGGTGTCCGCACATATGATAAGATCATAGATTTGCATATAGATTGTTTTATAGAATTAATTATAATGAAACGTACACCGTATGATCTTCAGATCTATCTTTTGCTTCCGCTACGACTCTGATAAGCTGATCCAATTCCAACAATTGGTATCAGAGCATGCTTTGGTGTGTGTTTCATGCATGAATTCATGAAAACATCATGTGAATATATGATGGCATATGTTTTCGTCGGGGTTCGGCGTAGATCATGCATATGGATTGTGCTATGTATCGTCTTTTTAAAAGGTGCTGCACTGAATAGTAATATGTGATTGCATGCATCCGGGGGTCGGACCCCAGATTTAAATTATGCATTGATTATTATTGTGCTTGTGGATTTTTAGGCTCTAGATGGGCGAGGGTGGGGGTTGACCATCCTCGGTTCCCTGGCCATGTTTTTAGGATTATTTTCTTTTCTTTCTAGCGAAATTGTACACGAACGAGCACTTGCTCGGAGCGTGTTAGTTTTTCGGTTACAGGAAGAAGGAGATGATGCTACATCCACGGTTCGGGCAAGCGGTACTATGGTGTGCAAAGACCCGGCAAAAGCGTGCACGTTGGCGATGATGGGGATCGTCATCAGAGATCGTGCAGAACGGAAGAGTATGATATCTTGGCTGTGCTATTCAGGTTCAGGGGTCGGACCCTAGACTTGATTCAGTTTGGATGCTATTTCTGTTGTTTCTCTTTATTTAGTATTTAGAGAACCCCGATGATAATGTGATTATCAATCTTGCTTGTGAGTTTGTCTGTAGATCAGGCTTAGGGTTAGTACTAAGCTTATGGATTCATCGGTGTCTCTATATGGTTCTAACACGTGCAAATCCGGTGGCTAGCTAAAAGGAAAGGTGGTAACCGCCCTCGTGGTAGTTCAGGTAGCCAAGTACTGTGCACCGAGATAGATGCAATGTTAGATTTATTTAGAGATAATTAACTAATGTCTCCATAAGAGGTATGATAACCCTAGTGGGATGTCTTTTCCCCACGTGGTCCTAGCGACCAAGTTAGGTTAGGATTTCACTGTGTGATACCTGTTTCTAGATGACGTTTGATGGTAGTATGAACTCATCACGATTTGGTTATGCCACTATTAGGTTGAGGTCCGACGGAGGTTGTCGGATGTCCCTATTTGGCCAGCATCGAAACCTATAATGAGATGAGGTCTACTATGACATCAGGCATCAAATTGTGAACGAGGCGTCATCGTAGTGGGAGTCCTTTCCACGTTGACCTTAGGTTAGGCTCCAGATCTTAGGATTATGAGCAAACTAGTGAAGTATCGGGATCCTTGGAATCTATGTAATGTTATCCTTGCAAGAAAGGCAAAAACTGAGTGTTCAAGGTAGGGACTATGATATTTTCCGAGGATACTAATACTTTACGGGAAGGTTTGTAATCCTAGTGGGAGCACGGTAGACCAGGGTCTAAGTCTAGGAGGTCGTGACCTATCTAGATATGCATAAAACCTCATAAAGAAGGGATGTGTAAGAGGTTCCCTCCAAAGGAGAGCCCCTGGCCTCCACAATCAACCGGTTAAGGGTCTGGGTGGGAGGTACACAGTTCGATATTCCCATAGGGTGAGAGCTATGTTTTCTTCTATGCTGGTTCGCATAGTGGTTTCCTTCGAGACATAGAGGATACCGGTGGCAGTGGGTGACAGTTTTTTTCTGCACCGCGGAAGCCTATGAACCCCCCTACCGATACCACCTAGATTTGTGGGAAACATTCGAAAGCTTGGTGAAGCCGTCGTTGCTGTGCACGCGAGTCACATAAAGCTGGCCAAAATGAGACTGAGAGGTCTTTCAGTTTACCATGGATAATTCTGATAAAGACTGGGTCGTAAAAACCCCGTTGGCAGAAGCGGTTGCATGCTCTCACCGAGATGCTGTCTCCAATTTAGGGCCGATAGTCTCAGTGCTCGAGCCCAGGGAATTTAGATTCCTGGATGTCTCCACTTGAGATAGTAAAGATATAGCGGCTGGAGTAAACATTATCTATTTCTAAATTTAATGAAATAGATTGTAGTAAACCCTAATTTTACTTTGAACCATTGTTTACAGAAATCATGACCAGGCTCGACCCCCTTGCCTCCATACTTAATGATAACAAACTTACGGGACCAAACTACGAGGACTGGAAGCGTAACCTGATGCTCGTCCTAAGGGTTGGCAAACACACAATTGCCCTAAGTACCCCTCAACCGGCCATGCCAGGGCCAAGTGCAACTGAGGCTCAGTTAAAGGAATGGAAAGACTGGCTAGATGCTGATGAGATGTGCAAGTGCTACATAGTGGCATCCTTGCAGACCATCCTTAAGAAGCAAGTCGAAGACATGACCTTTGCTTCAGACATGATGCTCTACCTAAAGGAAATATTCGAGGGTCGTAGTCGGGTAACTCATTACCTGACCATCAAGAAATTGGTGTCCACGAAGATGGCAGAGGGAACTTTAGTTCGGGATCATATGCTGAAATTGTTTGGCTATGTGAACGAGCTTGGTTCCTTCGATGTCATCTTGGATGCAGAGATCCAGACCGACATTTTCCTCGCGTCTCTGTTAGGAGTATTTGAGGGCTTCGTTACCAACTTTAACCTTAACCGGTTGGAGATGTCTAATGCAGAGCTCCTAGCGGCGCTCCAGGCAGCAGAGGACGGGATGAAGGCAGGAGCCCAATCCCTGAACGTGTAGTGAAATTCTTCTCTGAAAGCCAAAGACAAGTTTCAAAAAAGAAAGTCTAAGAAGACCGTGAAGATGGGCCAGGTGCAGTTGTAGGTTCCTAAGCAGAATGGTCCGACGAAGCCCAAAGGAAAATGTTTCCGATGCGGCAAGAAAAGGCACTGGAAGGGCGACTGCCGTGCGGCTCCCAAGAAGGCTGAGACAGGTATATCTCAAATCCACATAGTGGAATCCCTTGTAGCATCCAGTTGTTCTCCAGTTTTATGGATTGTGGATTCTGGTTCCACTAACCATGCTTGCAATAATTTGCAGGGGTTCAAGGAGACAAGAAAACTGGGTGAAGGGGAGATGATCCTAAGCATGGGAACTAAGGCCGTGGCAGAGGCTGAAGTAGTTGGAGATGTCATCTTACAGTTCCTTGATGGAAGAAGTTTATTACTTAGAGACATACTTTATGTACCGTCCTTGAGACGAAACTTAATTTCTGTTTTCTTATTGAATAATGAAGGTTTTTCAGTTTTATTTGATGCTTCTGGTGTGTCAATTAAATTGAATGATTCCTTTGTTTGTAAGGGAAATATACAGAATGGTCTCTATGTGATTAACTCCAATCATAAACAGGATAACATAACTGAATCTTGTGTGATTAATTCATCTAAAATAAAAAATCCCTGAGATAATCCAACACTCCTTTGGTATCTAAGGCTTGGACGCATAGCCTCAGATAGGATTCACAGGTTGGTTAAGGTAGGACTCTTAAGTCCAGATGTTTCAGAAAGCCTACCGACATGTGAGTCTTGCCTGAAAGGTAAGATGACTAAAAGATCTTTCTGAGCCAAAGGTAGCAGATCTAAGGAGGTATTAGAGTTGGTACACACTAATGTATGTGGGCCCATAAGTGTCCGTGCCATAGGAGGCTTCGAGTATTTCATCACCTTCACGGATGATCACTTGAGGTTTGGATACATATACCTAATGTGACGGAAGTCTGAATCCTTTGATAAGTTCAAGGAGTTCAGAGCTGAAGCAGAAAAGCAGACGGGTAAAAGTATCAAGTCTCTTCGATCGGATCGAGGAGACGAATACCTATCGGATGAATTTATTAGGTACCTGCGTGAGCATGAGATCGTATCCCAGTTGACTGTACCAGGGACACCGCAATATAACGGTGTATTTGAGAGGAGAAACTGAACTTTGTTAGATATGGTTCGGACTATGATGAGTTATGCAACATTGCCACCTAGTTTTTTGGGGATATGCCCTAGAGACGGCAACATATACTTTGAACTTTGTTCCATCAAAGTCAGTACCCCTAACTCCTTTGGAGCTGTGGTTGAAGCGAAAGCCAAGCCTACAGCACTTTAGGATTTGGGGTTGTCCAGTACATGTACAGATGGACAAGCGAGATAAGATGGAGTCAAAAACTAAGGTATGTCTGTTCGTTGGGTATCCAAAAGGGACAAAGGGTGGTTTATTTTATGATCCTGAGGATAGAAAGGTTATCGTTTCGATAAACGTCGTATTCCTGGAGCAGGATTATTTAATAGACCATAAGCCCACCAGTAAAGTAGTTCTTAAAGAATTGCTTGGTACTGATGGGAGTACGTAGACAAAAAACATAGTAGGAACCGATTCCACTAAAATAAACGATACTGTAGAATCGACTCCTATGGAACCACCGCAGTCTTGTCGCAGTGGAAAGACTACAAGTGCTCATGATAGATACATTGGAGAAGCCTTCATGGTAGATCCAGAGTTTCAGGGGGATGATCCTTTGGACTATGACGAACCGATGGTATCCTCTGACCATGCAGCATGGCAAGAAGCCATGGAGGCAGAACTGACATCGTGTCCCAAAACTCAGTCAGGACACTTGTAACACCACCTCACAACATTAAACCTGTTGGGTATAAGTGGGTGTATAAAAGGAAAAGAGGTCTGGATGGTACCGTTGAGACTTACAAAGCTAGACTAGTCGCTAAGGGTTATACCCAGCGAGAAGGGACCGACTATGACGAAACCTTTTTGCCAGTGGCTATGCTTAAGTCTATCCGGATCCTCTTGTCCATTGCAGCCCATTATGATTGGGAGATCTGGCAAATGGACGTCATGATCGCATTCCTCAACGGGGATTTGGAAGAAGACATCTACATGTCTCAGCCTCCAGGCTTTGTCGCAAAAGGTCAGGAAAGTCTGGTGTGCAAGTTGCAAAGGTCCATTTATGGACTGAAGCAAGCATCCAGAAGTTGGAACATGTGTTTTGATTAGGCTATCCAGTCTTATGGATTTGAGCAGAACGTGGATAAACCATGTGTTTATAAAAGGAGCGATAAGACTGCAGTAGTTTTTCTAGTGCTTTACGTAGACGATATCCTGCACATTGGAAAAGATGTTGGAACGTTGTCTACATTGAAGGTGTGGTTATCCTCTCAATTTGACATGAAAGACCTGGGTGAAGCGAGTAATATTCTGGGGATCAAGGTAACTCGAGATCGCCAGAACAAGACTCTCTCGTTGTCACAGTCAGCCTATATAGATACTATCTTGGTCAGATTCAGTATGCACAACTCCAAGAAGGGACTAGTTCCATTAAGACATGGAATAAAATTATCCAAGGATCAGGGTCCTAAGACTTCTGAGGAGAGGGCAGAGATGCAGAAGATACCTTATGCTTCGGCTGTAGGGAGTCTGATGTATGCTATGCAGTGCACAAGACCAGATATATGCTATGCAGTAGGCATGATGGGCAGGTATCAGTCAAATCCGGGTCAGGGCACTGAACTGCTGTGAAAAGTATACTCAAGTATCTCCGTAGGATGAGAGATTATAAGTTAGTTTACTCTTCACAGGAACTGATACCGATTGGATATACGGATTCTGACTTTGCATCAGATCCGGAATCCAGGAGATCGACGTCAAGGTTTATGTCACGCCCCAGAAATCTGAAGACCGATCCCTGGGGTGTGAAATGAGAAAAAGATGGGATTTTGGGTCTGGTCAATTGATTACACTAATTTGGGTTCTCACAGGGCTTCTTCTACACTCTCTAATATGAAAAACAAGGAGGAGGGAGAAACAAGGGGGGGAATCTTTTAAATTTGATTTTTCGAAAAATATTTTTATTAAAAAGCAAAGAAAGAGAAATTATCAACAGAGAGAACATATTATCTAGTCAAGCTCAACCTTCAAAAGTCATATCCTCTCAGTATGAGTGACCTGTCAGTCCCACTACATACTGACAGGAGTCTATCTGAGGGAGCACGAGGCTCAAGCCTCCTACGGCTAGCCACGTAGTCTTAACCACTCCCTAACACTCAGGTGCACCAGTCTAGAGTTCCTATCTACAGGGTTAATCAATTTAGTCATTTATATGCATTTATATTTTCATCATGATCTATCCTAGGCTTGGGGCCTTGAGGAGAGGCCTACCCAAAAGAATTCAGCTGGAACCATTGCAACTACAACCATAGAATACTAACTAACCGATGAAAACACTTATTCCAATACAATTACAATATCTAAAGAGAAAAGATGACAAAATGGACGTACTAAGTAGAAAGGTAACACTGCAACTCTAACTCCACCTCTAGACTTCTACTGCTACTCCTGAGCCTCCGGACCTGCAACTGAGTCTACTCGTGGGAAAGAGTAGCCCCCAATAGAAAATTGGGAGATTAACCAAATTAATGGCTAGTGACATCCTAATAGTCTTTAATAATATGAGACAACTAATCTTAATAAATTAAGATAAGATGTATCAGTTCTAGTAGAATCAAAGTTTGCAGAATGATACCTAAACCTATCAGTAGTCTATATTCACATGCAATTTCTACTGTCACTAGGTTATCTAACATAAAGTCCATTCAATGTTCTACAGCATTAAAGAACAAATTTAAATAAGACGTTCATATAAAGTCACGAAGTCATCATGTAAACAGTCACTCAATTCTAAAATTCATATATAGATAAAACACACACTATCAAAATGTGAACCCCGGATATTTTGTTCATCCTGCCCCCGGTCGGGCATTACTATAGGGCCTTTTATTTCGATGTAGAGGGCCAACTCTCTCGCCGTGCATCCACCAACACCATGCACAAATCACCCAGATGATCATAAGGGGTTTCCCGTCTTTCACGGTGGAGCTCTACCGCCCAACTTGCTTTACTATGGGGACTTCAACTCCCCGGGACAGGGTTGCTAGGCCAATCCCTACTCGAGGGCACCACCTATTGGCTTTACCACAACCCTTTCCCGTGACCCCTAACCTACTTAACTTCGGCTGTACGCGTAGGGTGGTTCACGGCCCTTGCGCGCACGGGGTCCCTACCTTCTAACCAGGTAGATTCTCATATAACATCTTTCAACATATATACTGAAGCTACAAAAGGTATATTTAATGCTTAACAATTTCCAACAATTTACCCCTGGTCCCGTACTCCTCTCGCAACCCATGCGACATAATAAATAAATAAAGTAAGACACTCATCCCAGTGACCCGTGTGCTAGGGTTGCCATACTCCTCTCAGGAGGGTGGGTCCCGATAATGATTAGTTATTCAATTTATTGCTTAATTTAAGGGAATCATAATTACGCTGTCCATACAAACAAAAGCAATCATTATTATTATTATTAATATTTTAAGCATGCGTCGCCGGACTCGCGACTCCGCATGCAAGGCGGGGTCTACTTGACCACATGCGACGATGCCCGGCGGGACCCGCATGCAGTGTCATGGACACCTACCCTTAGTCATTCTCATTTCCCACTATTAAAGACCACGCAAGGGTAGTAGATGTCACCTGGTTGTCGATCGCACACGACTTCGGCTAGTTTCCTCTGATCCGCCTCTGTTGGATCACCACGATCACAGTCTAATAACATGCACAGCTCTATATCACAATGCTATCGATTAAAACAGAAGAATCAACGACGAGGGTTCTATGCCAAAGATAGTCGGGCACCCTCGATAGGGGACCAACATTGAGTCGACAGCATGCAAATCCGTGAGACTGAAGAACTCGAACCTAAACAATACTAGGCCAAACAAGTAAACAAAGCTAAACCTACTCATCGAATCAGGCTCGGAGAACCATTTCCGATGGTTCCAGTTTCGCTGGAATCCGACTTCGGTCGGATGGTTTCGGGTCAAACCACGTAGAACCGGTGAAACCGATCGTATGGTTGGTTCACTAGGGTAGAAGAGGTTCTAGGGTTATATTCTGGGTTTAATAGGTGGGACTCAATATTCTGAGCACAATGCCGCTGGTTTCGTCCGAATCCGAGTTCGAACGATGAAACGGCGGTCAAACCACGGTACCGCGATAAGATCGGGTTAAAGGATAAAACAGGATATTAAACAGTATAATTACTATTCTAGACTATGACCAATAGGTAGGAATTTCCGAGCCGGTCGAAATGGCGCTGGTTTCGTCCAATTCCGAGTTCGGACGAAGAAATGGCAGTCGAACCAAAATTCACTGGTTCACGGGTCTGGTTCAGGTGAACTAGACCGGTTCACTGTTCTGGTCGGGTCGGGTCGGGTCTGCAGTGGGAATTCGGGTCGGGTTCAGGGTTTAACAAGTCGGGTCTGGGGTTAATTTAATAACCTAGAAATTACTATTTTACCCCCCCCCATCTCCTTCTTCTCTATGAGACCAGCCCGAGGGGGCTGGTTCCTGCGCGTCGGCGGCCGGCGGGAGGGGCGGCCTGGAGCACCGGCGAGCGCTCGGCCGGCCTCTCCCGCACCACCCCCACGGAGGAGGCGCGGGGGGAGGCGGCCGAAGCGGTCGTTGGAGCCCGAGAGGTCGGCCGGAGAGGGGCTCGCGCGGGGCTTGGTCGGAGGTTGGAGGTCGTCGGGGAGGGGTTCGGTGCGGCTGCGGTGTCCGCCCGAGCGGGCCGCGGCAAGGGAGAAGGAAGGGGGTCGCGGGGTTGGGTCGCGGAGGAGGATGGGAGGAGGAGGGGGTGGCTGACCTGCGGGTGTCTCGGCCTGCTCGCCGGGGCTCCGGCGAGGGGCGGGTCGGCTGCTCCATCTCCCTCGATCTCTTCTCCTTCTCCGTCTCTGGCTCTCGCGTTCTCTCTCTTCTTCTCTCGTTCTCTCTCTCTTCCTCTCATTCCCTCTCTCTATTTCTCCCGTTCTCTCTCTCTCTCTCTCTCCTCTCGTTCTCTCTCTATCTCGTTCTCTCTCGTTCCTCTCTCCCTCTCTCTCTATTTATAGAAAAAAGGGAGGCTGTAATAAGAAGGGACGGGGGATAGGGTTGGTTAAGGCTTAGGGATAAAGGAAAGAAAGATAGGGATCGATATATCATCCCAATCCTGCCCGATAATTCTCATCCGAATTTTGGATTTTAAACTACTGGGGAGGGAGGTCAAGAGAGCTTAAACTATGCTAGGAGACCGGGAGGTAGGCTCTAGGGCTAGTCGGGTCCGGTCCCGAGCCCTGTACCGGGCTCGGTTGGAATCCGGGTGCGATTCGCCCATCAACCGGGCTGAAAAGAATAATCACTTGTAACTATCAAACCAAAAGTCAGAATAGGGCCTGAGAGGATTCGTTGGAAAGGTCTCGTCAACACGAACGCGTCAGCGCTTGGGACAATATTTTCTAATTTCTAGATCTCCCGAAAAGAAGGAAAGACTCCAAAACTTAAAATAGCAATAACTATTCACCCGGGTGTCGGATCGACCCTAACTCAGGCTCATTGGAAGGCTCTCTCAGATCCTCACCTAACATATCCTGTTTCGTTACGATCCGATCACCCAATCTCTTGCAAGAAACAAAACAGCTACAACTATCGACCAATTATCGTTTTTCTAGGGTTTACCTGCCGGGCTGCCAAAACTGGCTGCGCATACACATGGTCATTGCACGGAACGCACCATCGCGACATGCTCGAAGTTACAGAGAATGTGAACGTAAAACATCCCATAGGTTTATGATCCATTTATTGGGAAAAAGCCCAAAGAAAAAGTCTGGCTGTAAAAAGACGAAACTAGCCATTGAGGATTTCTATTATTCTCAAATCTAACACCACAGGTGTTACAGTTTGTGTTTTCATCAGGCGGAGGAGCTGTCAGTTGGAGAAGCGTGAAGCAGGGATGCATCGCGGATTCGACGACAGAGGCTGAGTACGTTGCGACGTGCGAAGCAGCTAAGGAGGCGGTGTGGCTCAAGAAGTTCCTCACGGACTTAGGATACGTACCGAGAGCTCAAGATCCTATTGTCCTTTACTGTGATAATAGTGGAGCGGTAGCATAATCCAAGGAGCCAAAATATCACCAGAAGAGCAAGTATATCGAGCAGAAATACTACAATATCCGGGACTTGCAGAAGCGATGGGAGATTGCAGTGACTCAGGTAGCGTCTACAGATAACATGGTAGACCCTTTCACAAAGGCGTTACTGATCAAGGCTTTTGAGAAGCACGTGGATGCCATGGGAGTTAAGACTGTTGTTCCCCGCTAGTCCAAGTGGGAGATTGTTGTAGCTCGTGTATCCTTAGCATGGATTTTATGTATTAACATTAATAAAGATGACTTTGGTTATTGTCTTAATTAGAATACTACTCTGGTATATGATAATACTCATATAATAAAAGGACCCTAGGGAACACAGTAGGCCACTAAGGCGTATAGAGGATCCATGCTTGGGAGACCCAGTGGACCAGTTCTATGTAGACCTAGAACTAGTTCACAGCTTAGGTGATGCCGGTCGCTTCTCCGAGAACAAGCTGTTGGCAGGTAGAGGATGTGGTGAAGTCTCCACCACAGGAACGTGGGATTCCCATTCACCTGACCAAGCACGATGATCGTGTTGATCGAATAGGAACCAAGATGGTCACAGTTCAGTGATTTCGACACTGGTGCAGAAACCGTCTTACTACTATAGATAATCTGTCCTTAATCCTGAGGAACCATGTATACTGGGCGAACCAGTTGTGTGGTGCTTTGATGTGCCAACGTGTGCGGACCTTCCATAGTCCAATACCACGGTACGTTGGGTTACCCGGCTGGCGCTTGAGTGACATGTAAACCCTACAGGTTATCCGACGTCCAGTGTTGGATGGGTGCGTTTTGATGAGTCAATCTGTCCACACAGTTAACCCAGGCTTGGTGGTTATCAGTATGACTGACGATGTTCCGGATGCTAGGCATAGCACCGGAAGGTGTGTGGTGTTATAGATGACAAGTCATCAAACCCTAGTCAGATGATCGATCGGGATCTGACGGTGCTCCCCACCGCCCGAGTCGTATCATGGCACCAGTAATAGGAGGGGCTAAGGATTATCGGAGTATAGTAGAGAACAGGGTTACGAGGGAGTAACATAAGTTTAGGATCACTAGAGTTCAACTTGCGTCGCACTCTGGGTGGCTACACGGGTTAATAAGATTAGGGCTGATTAACAGAACTTTCGGTGTGTCACCGGAACAGTTAATCAGGGATCTGGTTGGAGCTAGAGATCCCGAACCCTGAAGGTTCCACCCTGTCATTGTGTATAGGAATTGTTCCTCGACCTAGTTGGATACGTTGGATGCGAAGTAGCGCGATAGAGCGAAAGCCCAGAGCCTAAGAACCTAATTCACATGTGTTACGGGCCGTAGGGATATTTTGGTAAATACTAAAATATGGCTCAGAACACATTGAATATGGATCTTAGAATGAGCGAAATAATTCCAGGAGCTCATAGGTGCTGACGGAACTCGATTCCGAGTAGCGCACCTCACCCAGTCTCTCTTTCAGTTTTCTACTTTTCGTGAAGGGCGTTTTCGTCCAGGCTTCACGATAGATATTGGAAATCCTTAAAAACCGCCCCCCCTCATCCTAATCCTATTAGGGCCGGCCCTAGCTTCCTTGAAGCCATGGGAGACCGGCCCTATAAGTAGAATAGGGGGAGGGAGGGCCGACCTTATGTGCTTCTCCCTCTCTTCCAAAAATCCGACCCCCCCCCCCCCCCCCCCCTTTGCTCCTCCTTTGTGGTTTCGGCCAAGGAAAAGAGAGGAAGAAGAAGGGAGAAGAAAGAGGAAGGAAGGAGAAGGAAGAAGAGAGAAAGAGAAGGAGGAAACCTCGCGGCTCGCCATCGTCTTTGCAACGGATTCCTCCGTCGGCTCGTAATCCTTGCACTCAGAGACGGGATTTCGAGGATTCTTCAATTCGCAAAGGACAAGGTGCTATCCGACAGTTTCCCTTGCGATTCAAGTGCGGTTCTTCATCGTTCCGTCGTCTCCGGATCATAGATCCATAAGGTATGATGATTTTAAACACCTAACTAGATGCATGCATGTCTTCCGTAGATCGTAGTATGCCACACATATGCTAAGATCATAGATTTGCATGTAGATTGTTTTGTAGAATTAATTGTAATGAAACATACACTGTATGATCTTCGGATCTATCTTTTGCTTCCGCTGCGACTCTGATAAGCTGATCCAATTCCAACATGAACTTATATAGAAAAAAATATATCTAAATTAAATTTTTTTTATGCCTACAACGGTTAAAAAAATTGTCTGCAAACGATCATTATTATTTTTTAAACCTAATGGCCACTGTACTCTATTGTCATTTTTTCAACCCAATAGCTACGTACCTATCACCCAAACGGTTAAAAATATTTGAACCCATGTGTGGGCCCAAATATTTGGCGAAAGAATTCCTCTTGCCATGTGTGGCGAGAGGCTTGGCGAAAGGTTTGAATTGGCGAACTGCTAGGAGTCCACTGGAGCGCGAACGATAGGATTCCCTCCCTACTATAGTGAAGGAGGGGGGGAAGGGGGGGGGGGGGGGGGGGGGAGTATAGAGGACACTGCATATGCTTTTAGATCGACTTAGTTATTGACTTCCAAGCCCTTTTATGCTCTTCTTTTTGACGATTTTTTGTGATTGACAATTAGTCAGCCAAATGCACTGTTTGTTAATGTTCCAACTTCAACTTATAATTGATTAAAAATATCTTAAGTGAAAAGCAAGACAAGATGTTGTAGGAAAGACTTACTCAACAATAGAATATCCATCAATTACAAAAGCATAATAATTTTGTTTTGTTATCTCATCAACAATCAGAACAAAATGCTAATACTAGGTAGACATCTCTGCAAGACTAAGCCAAATTTGAAGACCTTGGCCACTTCCAAAGGGGATGTTTCCCAATTTTTTTGTTAGAGTATGGGGCATGAGCAATGTTGTCAAGTGTGATGTGCAACCACATAACATAGGCTTACTTAATCGTTTATGCGATTGTGCGATCGCACATCCCTATTGGGCCATTTTCTTCTCTGAATTCTAAAAAATATATGCACATAAATAGTCGAATATATGTATACTACATTCACTCAAGTTTTTAAAAATATACATTAAAAGAAACATCTATTTTTTTCGACGAGGAAGGACCCTAATTGTCAGCTTCCCATGCCCCTTTTCATTCAGTTCGTTGGTGGCGTAGAGGGTACCTCCTCCTCCATGGTACTATCCTCCAGCTCCTCCTCCAACCGATTCTTATCTTCAAACTCATACTTGGTGTACATGCTCTTGTTGCAAAGACACATGTATATCCACTGGAAGTCGTTTACATGTATGCCATTATCTCCTTACGGATGTTAGCAGTGGCAACGGGTCCACGGGGCACTTTTTGGCGTCTGACCCTAAAGAATGCGCCAAGTACTGCTTGAGCCTTGCGATGCCATCCTTGCCTCATAACCGCAAAGATCACATATCACATCATCTTTTTTTTTTTGTGTGCTTGTAGTGCCTGTACCACCCATGATCATTTGATGAAGCCTTCATGGAATTATTTTCACTACCGTTTTGAGTATCCCTCACCTATGGAAGGCATCAATGAAATGAAAGATGAGGAGGTTTAGAAGTGGTTAAATGAGAAGTGGAATGGATTTGGGATAAAGAAATGTTGAATTGGAGGTCAGCTTATAGGTTTGAGATGGAAAATAGTTGTCCGCACCATGAATTAAGCAACCACAGAGAGCCTACGATCATAGTTTTGATCGTTGGAGTTATCCTTGTGCGGCCTCACAAGTATCTATGCGGCCCCACAACTCCAACGGTCAAAACTCTAACCATTTTGCAGTCGCACAAATAGATGTGCTTCTGCAGATGTACTTCTTCGTTTGTTCGGAATCCACAAAACAATTTCTTTGGAAGTCTTTGGCATATGCGACTGCACATGACAACAATTGACACACATGTGCCCGAGATAAACTATTAGAATGTCGGATCGATCGTTTAAATATTATATATTGATTGTGAATTTAATTGATCTATATGTATGCCAGATTCATGGAATTTCATACATCTAATCATCACAATCGTCAAAAGCTTTCATAATCAACTTTCAACAAGATTCAGACTGCCTCAATGAAGTGCTCAAGTTCTGGTGCTTGGTTGCCCGAAAGTCCAATCTGAAGTGAGAACTCAGGCTTTCGATGCCTCTCTACTTTTCCAAAACATGTAATTGTGATTTGGGCCAAAAAAGCTCCCTAGCCACACTTCCAAATGGTTTGGAAAGTGCTAAAAACGCCATATCAACGTCTACAATTTTCCAACACCACGGTTTAAATGACCTCTTGGCAAACAACATAACCGGTGTAAGTTCTGAAAACCACAGTTCCTAGCATGTTCATTTACTGGCGTTGACAACCGAATCACTAGACATATACTTACGTACAGAAGTCCCAGTTTATGGAAGTGCTAGTTCCGTCAGTTCTCCCACTTCCACAACACTCTGGTCAACCAAACTCGCCCATGTAGTTGTTGGTGCACCTCATTGCTAATGACTATCGGAATCCCTCCATCCATTTGAAGGGCCCATCTGTATCTATCCATCCATTGGAAGGGCCTTGGTTCGCAACCAACGGCTCAGATTTGTTCCCCTCGGACGTTATTGCGTTCAAGCAACTCCCTATGTCCCGACTCACGCATTACAGGGATACCTTGGCTGAGTTGGCTCCCAACTACCAACGGCCCGGATCCGTTCCCCTCGGGCGTTATTGCGTCCAGGCAACCCCCGAGTCCCCGACACCCTTGTATTGCAGCATCGGTCACTCTACCGTCCGGTGCGGCGACCGAGAAGATGGAGAGATAAAATCTAACAACTCATCTTTCTCGTTTAGCTCCCTCGCTCGCTCTAGCAATGGTCTGTGGATCCATCTCCATCGTGCCCTACGCTCCATCCCCCTTGTCTCCGTCCAGATCCAACCCCGAGGTCTCTGCCTCGCCTCTTTCGATCTCTTCGGCTCTTACTAGGGTCCGGTTCTCCCGTCGAACTCCGAAGGGGAGAGCGGCGGCGAAGCTCTCGGCCGCGGCCGACGGCGATGGGGGCGTCGAGCAGTTCCTGGAGAACAGCGCCATCTCGGATTTCATGAGATTCAGGAGAGGCAGCGACGGCGGCGGCAGTGGGGGCACCGGTGAGCTACAGACAGCCGTCGTCAGCTACAGGAAGAAGTTTCCGTGGTCGCTGCTCCATCCCTTCCTCCAGGTTCGACCTTTAAATCTACTACTACTATTGGTTGTTGTATATCTACCTGCTGTAAGCTTATCTTGATCGGTGTGGGGTTTCATCTCTGCAGGTGGATTTGGTCTCCACGATCCACATTGCAGACAAAAAGTATGTGCTCTTATCAAAAGTTGTTTATTCTTGATGTAAACATAGGAATTCCTGTTTAGAATACCTAGAAGCATCCTTCTAATCGTCGTTAGTACATTTGGAGGTAATAATATGATTTTGCATCCTTCTAAGCTATTTCATGTTCATAACTATTTGGAAATTGTTTCTTCTGGCACTTTTACTGTCACTATCTCTTAATATTTTGTTAATAAGATATATGAAGCTTTCCTTAAATAATCTCTGGTAAAGATCAATTATGGAGAGTGAATCATAAGTTCTAGAAATCAAGTAGTTGAGATAAAATTACATACCTGTGACGTTTCCAACATATCCTCTATCAGTAAAAAGCTTTATAGAAGATATACCCTTGTTTAACAACTCGACTCGGCCAGATTTAGAGTCGAGTTATTTGGTCGAATCAGACCGAGTTGGGATAATACACGGCCGAGTCAGACCGAGTTTACTCGACTGGGCTGGCTTTCGAGTCGAGTTTCGAGTATGTATAGTTAACCACATGTCAATTAACAATGTTTTCTTTTTTTTGGATAAAAATTCTTTAATCAAATTTTACGAAAATGGTAACAAGTGACTTCTAGTTCTATGGTCCCCTTTTTCAACTAGTGCGATGACAAATCGTTTCCTTCTAGTCTCTTCATCTAGAATCTTTGCTGGTTTGGGGGGGTTGCTCCCGACTGCATGAGCTTAAAGTGTGTAGTCAATAGACTCGATAAGGTACCTCCTTACTCACCAACTGACTTTCTAGGTTTTATAGTAGGTCCCTCTCTTTTCAAAGGTTTGGTTGGTTGTCCTTCAGAGTTCAGATGGACTATAGGAATCCTGGGGGCTGCCTCAAGGCACTAATCACTCAAATTTTCACCATATAATCTAGAGCTTGGAGGGAAATATCACGAAAATAAAACATCCTTTAATTCGTTATTCTCTTCTTCTCTACTTCTTACTCTTCTTTCCATTTTCCTCCTTCAGTTCCTCACTTTCATTCTCATTCCTCACCATTTCCCTACAACAACTAGGGGAATAAAAGGAGAAAGTAGGAAGAGTTGGAGGAGGAAGAAGCAAGGAGTGAAGAGGACTATGAAGAAAAATGAGGGGACCTAGAAGAGGATGTGAAGTAATAACATGGAATAAAGAAGGTAAAAAAGAAAAATAAAATTCCTATCCTCCTGCCTTTGTAGCATTTCCTGATTTAACTTGCCCTGATCATCTTGACCCACCTCTTTTTTTGGTCAGGCTGCCTGTACCTGGCACTCGATTAAGACCATATGCTTTGTCCAGATTCTCGTTTAATGGACAATCCACCTAGATAGGCCACTTAGTCCCTAGGTGAGCACCTGGGGACTGTTGTGCCTTAGTCACGTCATAGACAGCCACCCAAGCTGCTTATTATTATTTTTTTTTTGCAAAATAACCTATTTAATCAGATGTTGATTCAAAATGCTAATTTTTCACATTGTCCATATTCTTAAAAGTAATCATCTTTACTTTCTGAAGAACAATTAGCCACATAATTGTCGCATTTGACAACCTCATGATTTTGAAATATATTGACTGTTTAGATATAGATGGAGCTGTTATATAAACTTACTATATGGAATATTTTGTTGAAATTCAAATGATTTTATACATTTTTATTGAGTTTGGATACTATTATGAATATATGTACCTCTACAGTTGCATGCACATGTTATGCAAATAACCACACCGAAGTATGCTACTGTTGATAGGATCTTGAGAATCCACCAATTTCCTCAGCATTGGATATGCACACACCCTCCTGTCTCTCCCCTCTTTATTCTTCCTATGCTTAAACTGCTAATCAACTTATCCCTAAGTTCTAACCAGTAACCACCTTGACCACCCCCGACCACCCACAACTCCTTCCTTCACCTCGGCTCATGCCTTTTCTCCCCCTTCCTCCATTGTATGCACCTACTTCACCAACATCTCACAACACATCTTCGTCTTTCATTGTCTGCACTTGCCTTGTGCCTTATAACCACCACCACCGACCTTTGCCCCCAACTCCTTTCTGCTCATTCGTCCACCCACTATCTACGCTCAGTCCTTATTGGTCATCTGCATCTCCTCGATTTTGTCACTCCCTTGTTTCACTGCTTCTTATGCTTCCTTTGCAGTTCCCACCAAAACAAACTTGCACCCAAGCTTTGTGGATGGGGGGATGTGAGGCTTGCTAGTTGAGGTTGATGATGAAAGGGGAGGAAGCGATTGATGGGAAAGTGTCAACGGGACAGGATTGGGAAAGTGAGGTTGTAGCTGATTGGAGGCTGCCAGCCAGCCACAGTATCGTCGATATGTTTGGTAGATGGAAGGAACAAGGAGATTTGTTATCTTATTTAGTGGAATTCAAGTGTTATTGTGTGGCTAATAAATTAGGCTCTACACTCCAATCCAATTAATCCAAGCCTTTCACATCTTTATACGTGTGTTCTTGTGTTCATGTGCATGTGTGGTCACATGAATTGTTTCTATGTTTAGTTTCCTGCAGTTGTGGTTTCGAACATTTTTCACTGCCACTGGCACATGCACATTGTGCCGGATTAATAACATCTAGAGCCATATGTGACTAGCCTATTTAATCTTGAAAATTGAAATTATTAAGAGATCAGCATGTTGTTTCTGGAATGTTTCCATGTTGAAGATGGTCTATGCATGGCTGCTTGCTTGACTCATATAAATTTTTTCATGCAGTCATCTTATGTTTGGATTTTTTACGGATCATTATTTGTCCCTACTCTTCAAGTTTCTAATGTCGAGCATTCCTAAGTTCAATTCTAAGTGGAAATGACATGGCTGTAAGAGACTAGGAGTAGTTTAATGTTGCCCTCACCAGCTCCATTACCATGCTAGATTTGTTTTTTGTTAGCTTGCAAAATTTAGAGACTGAATTATTACTTTTTTATACTAATTTAATCATTCAGGTACTTCGAGACCCTGCAAAAGGGACTCGAACAGTATGACTGTGTCCTCTATGAGATGGTGGCGAGCAGGGAAAGTCTAGAGAATAGGAAAAACTCGACGTCTTCTAGAATTCTGAAGGCTTCGCGCTCCCGAGGCTTCAATATTCTTGGGTTTATCCAGAGGCAGTTGGCTCGAATTCTTGCACTGGATTTTCAGTTAGACTGTCTCGATTATGAGAGTGAAAACTGGCTTCATGCAGACCTTGATTTTGAGACCTTTAAGTTACTTCAGGTGCTCTACTTCTCCTTGATCTCCTTTTGTCTTTATTTTTTCTATTCTCAACAATCCATATCTATCATCATCGACCTTCTCCCTTCCCATCCTTTTCTATTTCAAGAATCATGACTTCAATGTAACATGTTAATTTTCTCATTTGTTGCTTTCTGAATTAATTATAAGAAACTGAGGTCTGTAGAAAAGATGCCTGCATATGGATTCTTGATGTGGCGTATGGTTCCTCTTGCTATAATCGTAGCATTGCATACTCTCTAAACATCTATATAACTTTTACCTCTGGACCACTTATTTTTTTTTCCTGCTGCTACTAATGAGAATGTGGATTCCTCCCAGTAAAGCGAATAGCTTAAATGTGATGCTAATATTTTATTTTGACCAGCTTGAACGAGGTGAGAGCTTTTTTACATTCGCAAGGGACATGACCGTCAGATCTACAAAAGCCTTGGTTCAATCAGTTTCCGTCCCAGACGATCTTGGCCCTTGGAGATCTAAGCTCCTTTGGGCTTCCCGTGTGCTACCCATGCCACTTGTTGGGCTTCTCATTATAGGTAGTGTCTGCTCACCATCAGAGAATCGGACCACAGAGTTCCCTGAGTTAGAAGCACTCTCCAGGCTTGACATTGGAGCTGCATTGAAAATTTTCTTGGCAAGGAGGCTAACTTCAGAGTAAGCACTCACATCCTCTTTGTTCTTGTATATCTCTATCATGTAGATCCAGTGCATTCATGTGCAACTCCATGAATAGAAATTAATCTCCTTCAGTATTAAGGCTTTACTAAAATATTCACATTAGGAAATTTTAATGTTGCAAGATATATTAATTGGAGGAGGCTGAAGATCCCTTCAAGAGCTTCCGTCACATGACATTCTCCCTTTATTTGCTTCAATTTATCTTAGTAGTTTATATTGCACAGATAACTGTATGCTTTCTAAGATCACTTAATTTCACAGGCTAAACCATAAGTTTGCTTCCATAAATGGTGAGGCTTTAGTAGGTTATTTAGGTATAATATTAACAACTTTAGGCAAAGGATATTCAGGTTATCTTTCATTGTATATTTTTAGCTACAAGAAGGAATGCAAAGGAATATATATTTTGATGCATATTTTTCAATCCATGGGAGTTAATGAATAGAATCCTACGTAGTAGCATTCCTCAATCTACCCTTCACCTAGGATGATGTTGAGGTGGATATGGGGCAAAATTAGGAGGATAGGGTGAGGATGAGTACATTAGAGGTATAAGCAAGTTGCATCAATTGAGGAGAAAGTGATGTAGATTAAAAATATGGTATAAGCAAGTACTATGTAGAGTGGAAACGGCCCCGGTTAATTTTTTGTGGATGAGACAAAAGGGTGGGGGAGACCTAAAACATGACTGATGGAAGTTGTGATACTAGATACGCAAAAGCTTGCTATAACAATAGAGACAACTGATGTGACCAATCGTGTTGGGGTGTAATGGGGGGCGAATAACGAGGCCTTAGTATCAATTTGGATCCTATCCACATGTTTCTTTGCATCAGTTTCTCGTCATTATGTTGTTTTTGGTTTCAACGGTTTTTTTTTTTGCTGGACCGGCCAGGCGGTCAGAGGATAGGGTGCTAGAACAAGAGCTCAAAGAGGTTGTGGATCGAAATAGGGGAAAGCAACATATTTGCTATTTATTAAATTCCATAATCCCATGGGCTTGACATCAATGGCCAGGATGTGCACGCGCAAACATGGCACAACGCCCTTGAGGGAAAGTTCGCTCCATGGTGTCCATACCCGGAGTTGAATAGGGAGCCTCTCCAATATGTAGGAGAGGAAATACCATCAGGCCAAGAGCCCGTTGGTTTTTAGTTTCAACGGGGATTATTTTTTGATATTTCATGTAACCTTGGGCTCTTTTGTGATTTTAGATGAACGATTTAGGATAGATTTAGAGTGTAAATTTTAATGGTCAAGATTAGAGATCGATGTAGTCAATTGGAGGGCCGATATCAAATCATCTATTTTGAAGTGCCACGGAGCGCAAATTTAGACCATGGGTTAAAATTGAGTTGCCACCTCAGCATAAGTGAGTAAAGTGAAATAAAAAAGAAGGATGAGAGTTGACCCTAATTTTTCCTTTTCTTGTGTCCTGAATCAGGCTCAGATTATGAAAATGGGATGCCGTCATTGTAAAGGACAACTATTGAAGATTATTTAAACAAGTACAAGATTTTATAGGCTTTGTTCCTCTTCTCATATTCTTACCTTTATTTCTCTATGTTTGGTGTGTCTCTTCTGTTACATGTAGGTTGTTTTCAAAGACTGTTGACTGCAAGTCTAAATTTCGTTTGCTAAAATCTGACGCAATTGGATATAAATTTGATTATCTGCTTTCCTATCCTTATTCTTCCTTTTCTCTGCATTGCCAAAATACTGCACTAAGTTCCTAATTTGTTATTAAAACATAGTCACCTAGTCTCCCACTCGTAAAATTTTAATAGATCTTCATGTTCATAGTTAAAATTGCGAGTAGAACTATGCATCAGCATTAGATCTGATATTACAAGTGACATGTTCAGGTCAGATCTGCTGCTGATCTGATCTAAGATTCTCAAACCTGTTACCCACAAGCCTTCCAAACATAATTAAGGTATCCTTAGTTCAATATTGTTAATTTCATCTTAGCCCTTACAAAAATCTCCAAATTCCACTCTGCTGTGTGAAGGTTTAGTAGACAACATCTGCTAAATGCACTAAATCACTAGATCTTGGATACCTCCGATTTTTCAATCTATACATCAAGTAACCATAGGCTACACCAGATTGGTATCAAATCCTATTTCCGAGAGTTTAAACTTCTCAGAGTTCCTTCTTTTCTTCCATCTTTTCCACACTTGTTCTTTTATTCACCATGAAATGTGAATTGCAAGATATTATGAATTATGTTTCTTCATAATTCAAGGACCATGACTATGAATTGTTTGATCGTCTTTCTCTTTGAGGAATAAACAAAACATAATCAACTTGAAGTTGGGACAACTATTTTAATTCTTAAGGAAAGACTTGATTTGTTATCTCATGTCTGTTTTTTGTGAAAAATATCGACTAAGAGAGAGAGAGAGAGAGAGAGAGAGAGAGAGAGAGAGAGAGAGAGAGAGAGAGAGAGAGAGAGAGAGAGAGAGAGAGAGAGAGAGAGAGAGAGAGAGAGAGAGAGAGAGAGAGAGAGAGAGAGAGAGAGAGAGGGCTTCAAACAACAAGTAGTTGTTGCAACAATTCAATCAAATGATATTGAGCATGTTTTCCATCTCTTCTCGAGAAACAAGTGGAGTATTTCTTTGCAAAATTGTGCTCAATTTCATATGTGGCATTCCACCAAGATCTTTTTACTTTGGATGTCGAGTGTCTTTGGAGAAACTTTCAACAATCACGACATCAAGATCCTTTAACTTCATCAAAACCACCTCCAACAATAGAACACACACACGCAAAGCGCGCGCGCACACACACACACAAAAGAGAATGAAGTTCAGAGAACTCATTGGAATATGAAAAGAAAGTCTTACTTGGAAAACTTTTCACTTTATTCAAAGCCATTTACTGTGAAGCCTCCATCATAAAACCATTTGAAGTTTAAATGAACTAATGAAGACAATCCAATATTACTGAGGTGAGAAGTGTACATGCGGAAGAATTTAATTGCTTTATTAGCTTTATTCAAACCATCTAAAATCATTTCTGCACAATGAACACAAACTTGAAAGATTATGGTTCTTGGCTATCGAATCAATTAGTCCTCCAAAACCACTAAAAGGGGATGCTGGAGCGGAAATTAAATTGTAGGGTGAGGGAAGGGAAAAGCTCCAGAAAGGCTTTGCTTGCTCAATTCTCTCTAACAAAACTCTCGTTTAGTTGACAATGAGTGGAGTGCATAAGATCTTATTGAAGTAGGGTATGGCCTTACTACACGAGCTCCTAAGGGTGGAACGGCCCTTGTCTATACATCTTCAATCCTTCACTGCCTCGCCTTGCTTTCGGTGATGCTTCTCATACTAGATAATAGGTATTCTGGTATGGTTGGAAGACTCCTTTGAAGGTCGACGCCTACTACATAGGAGTGATAGCAAAGCCAAGTCATCAAAAGATGAGCAATCCTTATAGCAAACGGCCGACTTATAGCCCTATGAAATATCCAAAAGGCGCTAATTTGTTTCGCAAGACTGTTCAGTCAAATAAGTAGGATGAACAACCACCCGTGAATCCGTAAATCTTAGAGCACACCACACAAAATATGATGTTCCCCTATGCATTTCATTCTTTCCGGAACCGAAAGAATTCAAGTACCTTACCCCCCATCATGGTGAACCTCTCCTTGTGATCAGGATGAAGTAGATGTCTTCCGGTCGGGGCCGGATCGAATTGGAGTTTCCTTAGGTAGCCACCAACATACGGTTATCCTTATACTTTCGTTCTGGGTGAGAAGCGAACAAAGATACGCTCGCTTGCTGTCTTGTTCTCTATCTAAAATCATTTCCTTAAAATGAACACACTTTTGGCATTATTCAATTCTTCCGCATATACACTTCTCACCTACTGATATCGGACTTAGTCAACAACTTTTCTTTTGGATAGGCTTCATTTAAACTTCATACGATCTTTATGATGGAGGCTTTGCAGCAAACAGATAGTAAAGCGAAAAGTTTCCAAGTTTGGATGTACTTGTTATTATGCTGCTCTTTAGTTTTAGGTTTTTAGTGGGTTTATTTTCTTTCAACTCGACGCAATTGTGGGGTTTTCATTGATTTTAGATGGGCGATTTATAATATATTTAGAGTTGAGTTAGACATTCAAATTAGATCTCAATCCCATCATTTGTACGACTGATGTGATTACTTAAGTTTTTTTTTTGAGCAATTCCTCTCCGAGAAGGAGAGGATGGGGTTAAGCATACCCCAAGTTTTATTAGAACTAAAAATTAAAGGTTACAAAGGAAGGGGCTGATTCGCCCCGAGAGTTTAACAGAGAAACCTGAAGACCAGCTAGTAACCATAGCTACAAAGTTGGACTAGAAAACCGTGACCGAAGCTTCCTTGCCCGAGAACACTCTAGCATTTCGCTTTCTCCAAATACTCCAGCATAAACCAATAGTGAGAAGATCCCAAGTCGGACGAAGCTCCTTCTTCACTCTACGAGACCTTCAGAGCGTCCAGAGGGAGCGAATGGTGGCCGGGTGCCCTCTGATGTTGAATCTGTGTTTCAACATGGACCAAAGGCTCCGAGAGAAAGGACATTTGAGGAAAAAGTGATTGACATCTTCTTTATGAGCGTGGCAAAGAGGGCAGGACAAATCTAGCACATTGGGGTTATTCCTCCGTCTCAGGTTCACCCTAGTTAAATTTTTTTTCCGGATGGCTAACCACATGAATATCCTCGTCTTTAAGGGTGCTGGCGACTTCCAAAGGTGACTAGCTATAGGGCAAATGAGTCCATCGTTATTAAAGAATTTGTAGAAGGATTTGACAGAGAAAACCCCTGAATTGTCCCACTTCCATTGTGAAGAGTCTCTGCCGTCCCCGAGGGTGAAGGCTTCTAAAATCTGATAAATATCAGCAAGTTGTCTCTGGAGTGTCCGGAATCGTCCTTCTGAATTTAACCGACCAGATACGACTCGCTAGTGACTCTGCCGTCTGGGAGTGAACTGATGCCTGAGGATCCCAAGCCAGGCTATAGAGATCAAAGAACAGAGAAGCCAGGCTATTATCATCGACCCAGTGATCTGTCCAGAATTTGATATTCTTGCCATTTCCAGGTATCAACCTGGTGCTGATGCGGAAGGGGGCCCCAACCTTGCAAATGCCTTTCCAAAAGGGTGAAAGGATGCCTGATTTCCTGCTCCTGACCTGAAGAGGAGAAAAGCGTTTGAACTATCTTCTCTGATAATAGACGACCAGTGGTCACCCTGGTCATTTTGCAGCCTTCACCACCATTTTCCGAGAAGAGCTCGATTAAAGTCTTTAAGGTTGGTAACTCCTAGGCCGCCCTGATCCCTAGATTTACAAGTGATGCCCCAATTAGCTAGATGGTAGGAGCCAGCAGACCCGTCAGCCCCTTTCCAGAGGAAGGCGCTACGAATCCCGTCTATTCTCTTGATAACCCAGGCCAGAATGAAGTCGAAGGCTAAGTAGTAAGCCAGGATGGAGGATAGCACCGAATTAACTAGGGTCAAGCGTCCTCCCAGGGAGAGGAGCTTCCCTTTCCAGTTTGATAATCGGCTTTTCACTTTCTCCACCACTTTAAGCCAATCGTATCTACCCAGATTCCTGTTCCTGATGGGGATGCCCAGGTACTTCATCGGAAAGGATTCCAGCTTACAGTTCAACATAGAAGAGGCTAGGAGGCCCTTCTCCTGTGAAGGACCTACGTAGCACAACGAACTCTTGGAGAAGTTGATTCGGAGGGCCGAACAGAATTCAAGCGCATACAGAATGATTTTCAGGACAGCCACCTGCTCTAATTCCGCTTCACAAAAAAGGATGGTGTCGTCAGCAAAATGAAGGTTGGAAATGCACCAGGAGTTACCTCGAATACCTCGGATACCTCGGATAAGATTTTGAGAGTTAGTATTTTGCAGAATCGCATCAAAGCATCAATAGCCAAGATGAAGAGAAAAGGGGAAAGCGGGCATCCTTGCTTAAGGCCTTTCAGCATACGAAAGTGGCCTCCTGAAGCACCATTAATCGAGCAGGAGAGCTTGGAAGAAGACAAGCAGCAAGAAATCTAGTGAATCCACCGTGGAGAGAACCTTTCGCACACAACCCTAGTCTTCTCCAGTGTGCCACATAGTGCCAATCGTGACCAGAACATAAATTTAGTTTCCATTCAACATGAAGATTAATCTAGAAATATAAAAACAAAGATGACAACTAACTTTTTTTGTTCTTTTCTTGCATCCTAATTTATATCAAAGGGCCCACTGTCATTATAAAGGCATATTTTGAAGGTTATTGGAAGAATTATCAGATATGTTCTGTTCTATTCCCTCTCCTAACATTCTGTTCATATTTATTTTTATTCTTTCTTGATTTGCTGCTTCTGTCTATAGTTTATTTTATGAGGTTGTTGGCTGGAAATATAAATTTCTATTGTCAAAATCTGCTTGATGGACTCTAGCCATTTCCTGATATAGTATTGGCTATTCGATTATCAAAATCGGAGAACAGGATTATCTTGGTGGAGTTCAGGAGGTAACTGCAGGAAATTTTGTTTTAGGGGAGATGCTGGAAGCTAAATTAAATTTATTAAAGCACTCGTTGGATCATTTATGGTATTTAATGCATGCAAGCATGCATTAGATCTTTTGAGTTACAATGTGATCATTATTGGGGTCTTGTAACGCATTATGTCGATTATATAAAGAATCATGCTCATGGTATATGAGGGTGATGTATTAATGTTGCCAGTCTTGTTGCACTCAATATAGAGTCCATGTAGCTACTAGCTAGTCATTCTTGCAAGAAATTGGAGAATATTGTGAGAGATTGCCTCTTGGTAAGGCTATGTGCTCTATTCTCCTTTTCCTTGCGAGGTTCTTTAACCCACGGTCTATATTGATCTCTTATACAACATCCTTCCCCCTCGACCACTTCATTTCTTGTTTTGGAGTACACAACGAGCTTTTGCAAGTTCTTAGTTTCTTGTAGTCAATCCGTAGAGCATTTTTTTAATCGTACTTCTACCACAATGTGATCTTTCCTATTTATTCTTCTGTGGATCTTCTTCCGTAAGATTTTCTAGACTTATTCCAATTTCCCCCCTCAAGATCTCATCTATTTGCTTTCTACATGTAACTTTACACTAGTCGATTTTTTTTACCAATACTTTTGATTGAAGACCAATCCATTTTATAGCCTTTATTGATTGCCTTGCAGTTGATTTCCTTTGATAAGTTGCAAGTTGGAATGATCTTATCTTATAATTGCTGCTGGAATTATGCTATGTGGATGGTAATATAGTCTTGTTGGATAATAGTTTATGTGTTTCTGCTTTCAGTTTCGTTGTATTATGTTAAGTTTGTGCGTTGATCTGCCTTAATTATGCTCGCTGTTTGAAATTTTCTGCACTCTGAATTTCAAAGTAAGGCCTTAATAAGTTAATTTACCTTTACTCGTCTTCTGAAAATCATTGCTTACACTGGAAGTCCTAGGCCTACGTTTTGTCAGTTTTGGGCCATTGGATACCTTTGATTTATGCTTTTATCTTGCTATCTAGAACTTAAAATATTTGAATGTTGACTTAAGTCACATTGTTATTTGCATCTTTTAGCATAGACTTGCAGACTCGACTATAGGCCTTGCATCCTAGCATGCATCAGTTCGGCCATCAGGTTTCTCAGTGTTGTTTTAGTGTTACTTTAGAGCTTTACCTGTAGGTTTGCTGTCCTAGTCTATTCTACATCACATATAGTCTTGATACACAGTAGATGTCATTAAGTTACAATCAACATCTTATTCTCTAGGTCTAGATTTTGTTTGCCATGTGATGCAGATTTAACTCCATTACAAATTGATGGAGGGATTGGGCAACTTTGGTACCGGTTAATGATGGAATGATTTAATTCATATGGATTAGTGTAAAAGCCAAGGACAAAGGAGAAGAGAGGAGAATGAGAGAGTTAATTTCAGCGTAAAAGCAAAAATTTTAAAAAAGTATTATTTCCTGAATCAACAATAACTCTATGAAATACTGCTTATACATGTTTACTTCTCTCTTTTATTTATAATCTCTAGGCCACGACTCTCAGACACTAAGTAAAACTCTAATACTAAAATGTTGGAACTAGAGATCAAATATTGGTCTCTTAATCTAATTCAATCATATATTCTGGTTTTTGCTTTTTTTATTGATTCTATAGATTTGTTCTATTTCCTGATTTTGTATGATTTTCTGGGTTATTTTGTTAATGCATAATTTCAGCAAAAAAAATTAAATCTCGAGCCTGTATGATATGACCATGAAGTACCATTTACTAATGAATATCAACCCTAAAGACCTTCCAAAATTCATGTTCATAAAAAATTAACGTCTTTAGGGGGAAGGGCAAATTCAAAAACTCCCAAGAAATTCAAACAAGCAACAATTTCTTAGTCAAACTCGTGTATCTCCCTTCTCCAAATTTTCTGATTTTGCTGACCAATGTTCATTGGAAAGTTGGGTGCCAGAGATGCTTGAATTGGCCACATCGTCAAATTCTTCATTGGTTGACTCTAGCAACTTGATCTTTTGCTTAGTTCTTTTGGATGAACTGCATCTTTTTCTCTCTGTTTTAGATAATAGGAGTAAAGAAAGGAAGGGAAAAAAAAGAAAGAAAGAAAGCAAGGAGCAGAAATGTTAAGGGAAGAAGGGGGATTGTCATGCCTTCTCATGTTCATCTTTACCAACAAATTATATAAACAAATTGTTAGACATTACGAGACACATCATATTCTTTCCTAGTATTTCAAACATTTTTTCCAACCTGATATTTTTAGACTTGGATTTGTTTCTTTTTTCCTATTATCCTATGATGCAGGCACCAATAAGGCACACTACAATCCTGAACCCTTTTAGGGTTTTCTTCGGTCAATGACTAGGGTTTATTTATCAATATAGCGCAGTAAGCCTCAAAAGGACAGCAAACAAAGTTATCTTACGCTGTTCTAAAATTCTATGCCGTCGACATTAAGCAGGATTAAGATTTAAACAATAGAAACACAAGATTATCACAAAACAGATTTCAGCATATAACAGGATTAATTCGCAGCAGTAAGTATTGCAATAAAACAGTAGGCTTGCATCAGATTTTCATAAAGAAAAGGGCTACGGATGCTTGCTAGGGTTACCGACAGACTATAGATGGCGAATCTATTAAACTGGCATAAATTATGGCTTCAACTAGAGATGAAAAAGGATGATGACGGCTGCGATGCGGAGCGGAGGCAATGGAAACTAATGAAAACGAAGCGGATGCGATGGAAGAATAAAGGAAAGGATAGATACTGCCTGGGGTTTCCCGCCGTGGGTCGATTGCAAGGATGCGCCGACGATCCTGCACACGGAGCAAGGCCGGACGTCGGGAGAAGCCGGAACCTTCGGAAAACGAAGCCCAAAGCCTTCACGAGGCGAAGTCGTGGAATCGGTGAGGATCGGGGACTCGAGTCTCACCCGGAAGCGCTCACGAAGAGGCACGAAATTCAGCAACTATCAAAAATCTGAAATCTCCTTCAATCTTCCCCTTTTTGTAGAACTAGGGTTTCTTTTTAGATGGCCAAGATCAAAGGGTAATCAAGGGGGAATGGTGGGGATGCAATGGGCCAAAAAAGGAAAGGAAAAGAGAGAGAAATAAGGGGAAAAGAGAGAGAGAAGTTAGGGGACGGAAGAGGGGGCGGATTGGCTCGGTTTCCGCACGGGCAAGGGACGGAAAAGCCCTAATTGAAGCCCACATAGCCCTAATTGAAGCCCAATTGATGCCACATCATCAAATTTAAGTTATTTTGCTATCTAACCGTCGGTTTCGAGACATAATCTCGTCCGTCGGTACCCCGCAAACACACGCACCCATAATTTTATTAATATCATGCAGAAACTCACCCGAGAAGACCCGGATTCAATCCGAAAAGCCCTCGGATGAGATCATGGACATCCCCCATGAACTGGGCAAGAACACAAATAAAACTAAATGCTGAAATAAGGCCAAAAACATGATAAATGGCCAAAAACTGAAATAAACGACTAATAAATCCCAAACGGATACGAACTGAAGGTGCTGATCAGGTCTTCATCAATCGCTTCCGCTGCGAAAAACTCGTCCTCGAGTTTACGCCAGAAGACATCGCCGGTAGCAGGAGGGAGACCACCACCGTGGGAACGTCGCTGTGTCTGGATCTGATGATGAATTCCCAACAAGTGATGTCTCGGGCAGTCAACAACCTCTGGGCCTCTCGCGAAGGGAGTGCTGGCGTCGAGCGAGGGCCAGAAGGTACTGAAGTACAAAAACAGAAGCGCACGAGCTGTAGGTGGTCGGTCAGTCCCGACAAAGTCAAAGCGCGCAAGTGGCTTAGCTGCCTGAAGCTCCCCAACTGGCTCTGACTGTAGCTGTGATGGAAGCTCCGCGGAAGTCGGAGGCTCCACGGGTGTCTCTGCTGTAGGAAGAACTGCCGAAGGAGGTGTCTCCTCTGTAAGCTCTGTGAAAGGTAGGAGAAGCCTCTCCGTAGTCACTACCGGAGGAAGTGGCTCCTCTGTAGGCACTGCTGAAGGTGGAAAGAGCTCCTCTGAAGCCACTGAAGGAGGAGGTGGCACCGCTGTAGGCACTGGAGAAGGCGGAAGGAACTCCTCTGTAGTCGCTGACGGAAGAGGTGGCTCCTCCGTAGGCATTGGCCGAGGAAGCTCCACAGGAGGCGGATGCTTCTCAAGTGGGGCCACTGGTGGAACCGGGTACTCCACAGGAGGTGGAGGCTCTGCTGGAGGTGGTGGCCTGCTGTATCGGGCAAGCCTCTGGTTCTGCTTCTCCCTCCATGCCAACTCATCCTCAATATCATCAAGTAAGAGCTGGGTTTCGATATATCTGATTTTCAAGGTTGGCACTGAAGGACTCCGTAAAACCCATTGAACAAAAGGTTTAGAAGATAGATCCAGGTCATGGGCTTGATCTCGAATCGAAGAGGAGTATCTACGTTCCATCGAAGATCTCGGGAAAAGGGTAGGACATGGCTCAAGAGATTTATATAGCCTGACAAATTGTTTATAGGTGTGAGTATCTAGTGGGTCAAGCGAATAAGGATGGGATCGGACGCGACGATAGGACATGGCGTCAGATACACGATGCAATCCTAACGCTAGACGTAAACCTAACGCTAAATGCAAATCAAGCACGCAAGACGATGACCTATGCAAAATCAGCAAAGAAAAGATTAGGGTTTGCTGAAATTCAGCACTCAAAAGAAACCCGAACAGGTTCTTTCGAGCTCTGATACCAACTTGATGCAGGCACCAATAAGGCACACTACAATCCTGAACCCTTTTAGGGTTTTCTTCGGTCAATGACTAGGGTTTATTTATCAATATAGCGCAGTAAGCCTCAAAAGGACAGCAAACAAAGTTATCTTACGCAGTTCTAAAATTCTATGCCGTCGACATTAAGCAGGATTAAGATTTAAACAATAGAAACACAAGATTATCACAAAACAGATTTCAGCATATAACAGGATTAATTCGCAGCAGTAAGTATTGCAATAAAACAGTAGGCTTGCATCAGATTTTCATAAAGAAAAGGGCTACGGATGCTTGCTAGGGTTACCGACAGACTATAGATGGCGAATCTATTAAACTGGCATAAATTATGGCTTCAACTAGAGATGAAAAAGGATGATGACGGCTGCGATGCGGAGCGGAGGCAATGGAAACTAATGAAAACGAAGCGGATGCGATGGAAGAATAAAGGAAAGGATAGATACTGCCTGGGGTTTCCCGCCGTGGGTCGATTGCAAGGATGCGCCGACGATCCTGCACACGGAGCAAGGCCGGACGTCGGGAGAAGCCGGAACCTTCGGAAAACGAAGCCCAAAGCCTTCACGAGGCGAAGTCGTGGAATCGGCGAGGATCGGGGACTCGAGTCTCACCCGGAAGCACTCACGAAGAGGCACGAAATTCAGCAACTATCAAAAATCTGAAATCTCCTTCAATCTTCCCCTTTTTGTAGAACTAGGGTTTCTTTTTGGATGGCCAAGATCAAAGGGTAATCAAGGGGGAATGGTGGGGATGCAATGGGCCAAAAAAGGAAAGGAAAAGAGAGAGAAATAAGGGGAAAAGAGAGAGAGAAGTTAGGGGACGGAAGAGGGGGCGGATTGGCTCGGTTTCCGCACGGACAAGGGACGGAAAAGCCCTAATTGAAGCCCACATAGCCCTAATTGAAGCCCAATTGATGCCACATCATCAAATTTAAGTTATTTTGCTATCTAACCGTCGGTTTCGAGACATAATCTCGTCCGTCGGTACCCCGCAAACACACGCACCCATAATTTTATTAATATCATGCAGAAACTCACCCGAGAAGACCCGGATTCAATCCGAAAAGCCCTCGGATGAGATCATGGACATCCCCCATGAACTGGGCAAGAACACAAATAAAACTAAATGCTGAAATAAGGCCAAAAACATGATAAATGGCCAAAAACTGAAATAAACGACTAATAAATCCCAAACGGATACGAACTGAAGGTGCTGATCAGGTCTTCATCATCCTAGCTCTTCCATTTACTGGCAGAAAGCAAACAGAAGGCCAATTGGAGACTCAATTTTATTTCTTGTTTTGATGCAGTCTTTGCTTGAGGTTAACAAGATTATTAATTTCTAGATTTTCTTAAAGTGATTTCACAATAAATTACCTAGATTGTTTTTCTTAGCCTTTCTTTTTTCTTTAGGGTAAATTACACTTTGCCTCCTTGAAGTTTGGCTCAAAAACACTTAACCCCCCTGTAGTTTATTTTGTTCCAAATCGCTCCCTAAAGTTTGAAATGTTAGCACAATACCCCCTTTTATTAACTACTTAATTTTCTCATTTGGTAATTTTTATCTGATCAAAACTGAATTGAAGGGGGGCAAAATGTAGTTTTTAAACTATAGGGGGGTTAAGTATTTTTGAGCTAAACTTCAGGGGGGCAAAGTGTAATTTACCCTTTTCTTTATTGTGTAATGTTTGTCAACAGCTTGTTCACTAAAATGCATGAAAGAAATCGATTGAACCCATGTCGGGACTTACTTTGGTTCATGAATTAAACATCTCTACTAGGCACAATCACAAAAAAACTTTCTTTTTTAAGACGCCCCCGTTTTTTACTGTTTTTAATCCCGACTGAAACATATCATAAAAGTCGGTATTTTAATCACATTTTTTTGATTAAATTGGCGTTTAAAAAGCCGATTTATTTTCCTTTCAGGACTTAAGGTGTGTAGGCGCACAATAGAAAACATAATTCACTTGAGAGTTGTGGTCGAGACTCAACTCGTGGCCGAGATAAAGAGAGGAACAAAGAGGAGGCTGTCCATGACTCCGTGTATTCTTCTTCCCCTCAACCCCGTAGCGGCACAACCTCTAGGGTTTATCGAAGCCAGGATCATCCCCTCTCTGGCTGCTCCATCGTGTTGGTCGTCTTCCCCGCGGGCCGCCACCCTTGTGCGTTCTCCCTGCAGTCTATCTCCAGAGTGTGTCCAAACCCTAATTTTTTCCCCGCTCCGGTTTATCTCCATCTCGTTGTGCCACAATAGCAAGAGAAGCCTGTACTCCTCCAACAGCTCAACTCCATTTCGTCATTTGCGTAGCCTTGTTGTCATCGTTCGGACTCCGACGGATCTGCGTTGTTTCTCCAGCTCTCCATTCCTCTCATCTCTATTGACAAAACAAAAAGGTCAGTGATTAAATTTCTAGGACTATTCTAATATATATATGCCCTATTGTAATATAATAATGCATCATTGTGTTCAAGTCCCTTTATTGTTCATAGATCTAATCATTAGGTTATAATCTATTATCATTCACTATAGAGATTAACTTCTTGCTGTCTTATAAATGTCATGTTGTGAATGCCTTAGTTGCTTATATGTAGGCTAAAAAGTTGACTCGAAGGTCCCGAATTGCTGGTTATTTTCAAATTTCACCCTCGCCGATTAAATCCCGAATCCAAATTCCCCCAATTTTTCCCATTCTATCCGAACTTTCTGATTTTCCTGAGTTTTACCCTCGTTGACTTATTCCCGAACCCAAACTTGGTGACTATGCTAGTAGGTGTTAATTAAATTTTGTTACTGACTGCATATGCTTGCATTTCATAGTCTGCATCCTATTCTGAATCACTCGCTGACAATTGTTTCTTGGTCAGCCAACTATGTCGATGCAGTGAATCAATCAGTATCGTAAAACAAGGTGGAAATCAAAAGCTGTAATACAAAATTGGTATTGGATCTTCTTTGTGGTTGAGTTGGTGATTGTAAATGGATAATACTGGTGTGTCACAAGACTCTTCTTAAACAAGAGTTGGGTGTCTCAAGACTCTCAACTATTACCTACGGATACTTCCATGTAGTTACACCAACGCTAAGTTGATCAGCACCACACTAATCTAGTTCATGGGGATGCACTGGTAAAAAAAGATGGTTTCTCAAAAAGGATATTCTTCATCCAATGACTCATGAATATCGATTCCATGTATAAACTTTCGCTTTTATTGGGCTTATAAAGGATTAAAATCGAACCATTTACTCAAGCGAAACAAATTATAGCAATCTAAAATAATAAACAAATATAGGTAAGATCTAAATGCCATTAATCTCGTGTACAACTATTTCTCGCCCACCAAACTTGGTAATAAATGACAGTTTTGATGCATTGAACACCTTTGATATACTTTTGTCATCAAGCTACCCAAAATTATGTATAATGAGTTATGGACTATATCCGCTCGGAGATCTATAGTTACAGCAATCTAAAGTAGATCCAAATGTATAATTTTGGCCAAAATTCTATCTTAAATCCAGCCCAATATTTATAAGAACACATTATGCTAGTCATATTTATAATCCTACATCTAATGATCACAGATTCATTCAGATCTTCGCAAAAAGGATAAATTTTCTATGGAAAAAAAATCTGCTACTGCATAGGTATTGGATGTGATGAATGATGGCTTGAAGGTGGAGAGTATTAGAATCATGTAAGGCCTGTTTAGTGAACCTTTTATTGTGAAGTTAGTGGGCTGTTGTATTTATTGAATCTGTAGAAGAAATCCTTACATGCATAGAAATTAAAAGCTAAAGTGCTCAGGTTGTTCACTGGAATCGAAAAGGTCCTAAAATCTAAATTTAATAGTATCAAAATAATGTCCAGCAAATTTTTTTTTTATCAAAGTAACATGTATTTTGCCCTTCAAAGTCCCAAGAAAACTTGTGCATAATGCATTTCATCTAGGAGTTATATTTGTTTAGAGCCATGTCTTAAAGAGCTCTTAAAAAAGAAGAATTTATATTTATCAATCAAATATTTTATTTTTTGGAAGGGACCAATCAAATACTAATATCATGAACTATTCCATATGAAAAGTGGTATAGAGGAACTAAATGGAACTCATTTCCTAAACCTAATAGGTAACTCGAGAAACAACAAAAGGCTCAGAGCCTCAGAACCTATCCCTAGGAATCTTCCTGGTATAAGACCTCTACTGGAGTCTATTACTTCACTCGGAAAGTCACTTTACTTCACCTAAGAATATGGTTGGGTTTAAGTATAGGTAGAAGTTACATAAGTCGGATCGATATCATTTGGTTGCATGTAAGTTAAGGAATTGAAGTTGCTCACATTTTGTCTTCCAACTTCCACGAAGTATCCTTGGCCAAATAGATCAAGGTCATCTATGTGAAATTAGATTTGAACCATGTTCCAATCATGTGTGGCTTGTTTGATCATAGTGGCTGATATATGACTAAGCTTGACCATGATCGACCAAAATAACCCATGTTTGACTAAATTTAATGTTTTCTGATCATCTTTTTCATCCTATTGGGCATCCTGACTATGTTCTGATGGATACTTTCGTACACTACACCCGTAGTGCTAAACATTTGAATTAGGATCCTAGAACTCACTTAAAGTGCTTCTCATAGTCGTGCAATCATACGATTGAAGTTGCCATATATGATAATTTAATAGGACGCTGACTCACTTAAAGTGTAATAATATGGACATGTTTAAAAAGAGAGCATTTCTAACTAATGATCTGCCGGCCCAGAGTATCACCCCTAATGGAGGGCCTAGAATAATTTTCACGCGGACTCATGATTTGCATCACAAATGCCTAACAGTTGATTCTATCTTCTTCACTTCTGACTTGAAAACTCATGATTTGCATCTCAAATACCTATTTAGTTCACATTCATCACTGATTGTCAAAAGTCGTTGATGCTGTTCTTGATGGTAGCAAACTGGAATGCTAGGATTCCTTCAAGAAACTGTGCTCCACTTGGAAGTGAACGGGTGCATTTTTGTGAAGGTTCACACAGATAACTACATCCGTAGAGGAGAAATCGGTTATCATCGGCGAAAGGAACAGGGCTGCGACAGAGGCGTTGCGGAGAGCGATAGACAGCGGGCACAGGAGGATAGCGGTTCTGTACGGAGGCGGGCACATGCCAGACTTGGGGAGGCGGCTACGTGAGGAGTTCAACATGGCCCCCTCTCAAGTGCAGTGGGTAACTGCTTGGTCCATAAGGAACCGGGAGCTCGACAGCCGCTCCCTCCCGTTCCTGAAGACGCTGGCCGAGCTGTCGGGCTGGCCTCTCAACCGGTACCAGACGCTGGCTCTGTTCATCTTCTCCACCGTCCTCGCGCTGGACCTCTGGTTCTGGGAGCTCTTCTTTGGCACCGTGGTGAACTGGGCTTCTTGGGCCTCTTCGGGACTGAACCTGCTCACCTTTAGCATGTGGGTACAGGTGACCTTGACCATGATTGAAGATTTCATGTGGGGTTAAGTATCATCTAACTTTCTTTTCTTCTCCTTTGGCAGCCTGCAAGAAGGGGAGAAGGAACCGGTATTGGTTCGTGAGGGTTTAATTACGGAATCGCTTCCCAACGGCATGTTTCGTGTGAGATTGGATACTGATGATGTGGTTCTAGGTTATATTTCCGGGAAGATCCGACGCAGTTTTATACGGATACTACCAGGCGACAGAGTCAGGATCGAGATAAGCCGCTACGATTCAAGCAAGGGGCGGATAACTTATAGACTTCGCAAGAAGGATTAGATGCATGTAAATACCAACTAAATGCTTGATTCAGCCAGTTTTGTAACAAATGTGTGGTCGAAATGATAATACTGATCATCTGTTTATTGTTTTCATATACGTCTGATAGTGTAAATTTTTTGGGGGCTATTGACCGCCCATTGGAATTTACATGTTCTAATGTAGGAAGTATGAGGGTTAAAATTGCCTTTGCTATTTCTGTCCGATGTCCGGATTCCTGGGTTTTACGATCGGGGTCATCTTATCCGAGCCCCCTGATCCAAACCCTAATCTCTTCTACTATGCTGCTGTGGCTTAGGATTCTGGTGCGGGAAAGATGGAGAAAGGAGGACGAGGAAGGGGGAGGAGGGTGGCGGAGCTGCAAATGCCCATGGATGCCTTGGGGTACAAGCACCGAGTAGTCAAGGGTAAAAGGGTTTTTTTTCAAAATATTATTAAAAATAAAATTTTAGTTAAATAGCGGTTGATCAAAAATATTTGTTATTCTAGCGTTCTGACCGTCACGTGGTAGGTCAACATTGTAAAGCAAGCCGTAATTTATTATTTATTTATTATTATTATTTTTTTCTGAGTTAAGGTAAAGTCGGTATCCGGGTTATCGGGTTTAAACCCGGTATTCTGGATACCGGATTTAACCAGAGTCCCCTTATAAAAAGTTCTCACACTTAGCCGTTTTTTTGTTGGACTTCGGGTAAACCTGGTATCCGCAATACCGGGTTTAAACCTGGTAACCCGGATACCGACTTTACCTTGGTTCAAAAAAAAAAAAAATTCTGACGCATTTTACGGCGCTGATCTGTCACGTGGCGGTCAGAGCGCTAGAATGGCAAATACTTTTGATCAACAACTATTTAGCTAAATATTTTATTTTTTAATAATATTTTGAAAAAAACCCAAGGTAAAATGATTTTTTTACAAAAATCATTGTTTGTTTTTTTGCAAAGATGAAGATACGTCAGGGTGTATTAATAAAACTTAAAAAACATAGGATTATGAATAATATCACGATAAGTCATAATATCAATATTTGTTAGTGGGTGTATGCAAAATTCCCTTGAAAAAACTGTGCTATATATAGCCACACCCTATCCAAAATCCACCCCTCACCGTCTAGGCTCTACCCGACTCTACCGGTCATACTCGGTTACCTGCTACTACTACTCAGCACTAGGGCTAACATCTGGGCGGGCCAACCTGAACCCAATCTGATTTTTCTCGGGCCTGAGTTGGGATTTTGCAAACTTGGGTTAGGCTTGGGTTCAAAAACCCCAACTTGATCTGAATTCGGATTGGACCCGGATAGTGGTATCGCATAATCCGACCTGTATACACATACTGTACATTCTAATACACTGTACAGTACAACAGCATGCATATTATATCACGATTTACATAATCGAGGATACGTGTTGTGGACTGTTGACATCTTGTGCAAGTAGTGAAATCCCTGCTGAGGACGTGTGTAGTGAACTGTTGACATCTCGGTCAAATAGTGAAATCCTTACAACCCCAAAGAGAAGATGAGGAGGAACAGAATAATGATCGGCTGCATGTAGGTTGCATGACCATCAAACAACCCGATCTGACCCAACGCAACTTATACATAGGGGTGGCAATGGGTCGTGTCGGGTCGGGTTCGTGTCGTGTCTAGTTTCGGGTTGTGTCCAAAACCCCTAGACCCAGACCCGACCCGTTTAACTAATTGTGTCTAAATCCTAAACATGTACCCGACCCGTGTATAAACGGGTAGACCCGATAAGATTCATTTACGACATGGGTTTATTCAGTTGACCCGATCCGACCCAATCTGACCTAACCCGATAGACCCGCTGATACTATATATATTACAGTATCGGATTGCGGGTAGACCCGATCTGTTGAATTTTAAACGGATCTTTCCGGGTCTACCGTGACTAAACCCTAAACCCGGACCCGACTCGTTTATTATACGTGTCGATCGTGTCGACCCGTTTACAACCCGAACCCATTTAGCCCTGACCCAGACCCGCTAACTTTGTGTCGGGTCTGCCGTGTCGGGTCCGAAATTACCAGCCCTACTTATACACATCCTGAGCTTAACCCGAGTCATCCATGTTGAGCTCGGGTTGGGCTCGGGTTAAGGATACAACCCCAGGGGTTGGGCTCGTGTTGACACGCCAACCGGCCTTTAGAGCCCTGCTCAGCACGCCATAGCAACCGACTGTAACCAGTCACCACCGCAGCACTTGGCTATGCCAAGCAGGTACAACAGGTCAATAGTTGCATCGAAATTCGAGTCATTTCCATCTGAGCTGCGCGGGAAAGAAATCAGTAGAGAGAGAGAGAGAGAGAGAGGAAAGGCAAGAAAAACCATGGGAGGGCAGGCAGAACCGAAACGGGAATTCCCGGCATTCCCCTTCGATCCTTACCCGATCCAGACAGACTTCATGAATTTCCTCTACGACTCCCTCGACAAGGGCGGAGTCGCCATGCTCGAGAGCCCCACCGGTACGAAAAATCCTCTCTCTCTCTCTCTCTCTCTCTCTTACTGGAAATCAAAATCCCCCCTTTTTCTCTCCCTATCGACTCTGTTGTTGGTGCAGGAACCGGCAAGACCCTAAGCATCATCTGCAGCGCCCTGCAGTGGGTCGCCGACCGGAGGAAGCATCGACAGCATCAGCAGCCGAATGGGGGCGGAACCAAAACCACCACCAGCAACGACGACGAAGAACCGGACTGGATGAGGGATTTTGCCATGGCAGCACCCCAGAAGGAGGCGGCGGCGGGGAGGAAGAGATTAGGGCTTGGATCAGGGGGCTCGGACAAGACGACCCCGATCGTAGACCCCAGGAATCCGGAGAAATCCGTAAAGGGATCTCGAGAAGGGGACGAAGAGATGGAGTTTGTGATGGAGGATTATGAGAGTGAAGAGGAGATGCTGGATGGGGGGATTGGGAGATCGAAGAGGAAGGGAGGAAGAAGATGTTCGGGCTGGAGCAGCAGCGAAGAAGATGTGGATGGTGATGATGAGGATGTGGCTCCTAAGGTTTACTTCACTAGCCGGACCCATTCCCAGCTTTCACAGTTCGTCAAGGAGTTCAGGAGGACAGCCTTTGTTTCCGAGCTCAATCTCGTCTCTTTGGGATCACGGAAGAATCTGTGCATCAATCCTGGTAACAGAGGTTAACCCTCCATCTGTGTTGATTTCTTAGTGGGCAGTACTCATGGATTTGTGGCGATTCTTGTTCAGAGGTTTTGAAGCTCGGGAGCTCGAACCGGATCAATGAACGGTGCTTGGAGTTGCAGAAGAATAAAAAAGATCCCAAGATTAAGGTTGGTCTATTTTAGTGGATATACATTTCGATTTATCATTCACCTTTGGATTTATCTTTTGCTTGAATTCGGATACATGTTGATCACTTATGTTAAATTACACTTTAACCCCCTGAATTTCAGGCCAAAGTCACTTAAACCCCCCCCGAAGTTTTTTTGTTTCAATCGGTCCCTTAGTTTTTAATGTTAGCACAATACCTAGACCTGACAATCTGACTCTTTGGAGAGGGTACCCTGCCCGGCCCGGCTAGGCTCGGCTCGACCTTCCAATGCCCTGCCCTCCAAGGGCTTGAGGGCCTGGCCGAGCCCAATTTTCATAAGCCCTCTATGACGAGGACTGGGCTAGGGAAACCTATGGCCTGACCCTTCCAGGCCATGCTCTCCATATACATAGATCATTATAAATATGTAATACTTATTAAGGGGCTAAATCAATGACTAATTGGGACTAATTAGTCATTATTCGGTCACTCACTGTGGCCCTATGGGAATTGGAGTTCTCAGTTTTGGATATTTTAGCAATAGTGTTATATAATACTTATAAGATTTATAATACTTTAAATTGTAGTGTTGGTCTCATGCCCGGATATAGAAGTAGGGTTTTAAATGGCCTTTTCTTAACCCTGGCCCTGGCCTTGGCCTTTGAAGGGTCGGGCTAGGGCCCATCATTTTTCGATCTTGAAGGGATAGGGCAGAGCTAGGACCTGCTCCCTAAAACAAAGAGGTCCGGGCCCAGTTTGACCCCAACCTTGTCCTGGCCCTGCCTTTTGATAGGCCTAACAATACCCAATGTTCTAAAAAGCGCTAGCCGCACTAGTCGGGTGGTGGGGGACCTTCTAGAGCCTAGGCCGCCTAGGCGGTGACTAGACGTTTTTGCGTTTTTTATTTTTATTTTATTATTTTGATATTATATATAATATATATTTTTTAACTTACTATAAATTCAAGATTATCCAAACTATTATTTTAAAGAGCATGTATCATTTACATAACCATAAACTCAAGATTAACAAGAACAAAAGCAAGCATGCTATTATCTCAGATAATATCATAATATTAGTACATTCTAAACCATAAATTTATGATTACCAATAATAGAATAACATATATATTTATGATTACCAATAATAGAACAAAAGCAGCTGGACCCGCCTAGGCGGCTGCCTAGCCCAGTCTAGAGGCCTGAGTTGCTTTTCTGCACCGTCTAGGACTAGGCTGGGCGGTGGGGGGCCTTCTAGCGCATAGGCGACAACAACGCATAGGCGACAACCTAGGCCGCTTTTTAGAACACTGACAATACCCCCTTTTGTCAACTACTAAATTTCCTCTTTTGGTAATTTCTATCTAACCAAAACTGAAGTGAAGGGGGAAAAATGTAGTTTATTAACTATAGGGGGTCAAATGATTCTGTGCTAAACTTCAGGAGGGTAAAGTGCAATTTATCCTTGTTTTTTTTATTTGAACATGTGTCCTTCATTCAAGGCCCTAAGAAGTTTAGGTTTAGAGGACAATGGGTTTCATTGAAACTTGAGGTGGTAGGTAGTGAACTATGTGATCATTTAAGGACATAATAGTAGTAAAATAAAACAAAAAGATGATGCATCTTTTTGAAAACCCCTCGTAGGAAGGGGGGTTAGGCAGCCCCTGAACAATTTATTAATTTTAATCAAGTTACAAAAGTTCCGATCTTCTTCACTAAAGGAATCGGCCCACGGGACTATCCACAACTTGAATATGGAAACAACCGATCTCCGTAGCTCCTCATCGCCAGCCGATTTCCCATTAAACACTTTGTTGTTCCTCTCGAGTCTGTTAGGAGATGACAGCTAGGGTTTGGAGAGGAATATAATGTATTCCATCGAGGGACTCAAGCCCAATATATGTACATGTATCACTATACAATCCGACCCGACTGTACAGTAAACCCGACCCATCTATATGTACATTAACACTTCCCCTCAAACTCACGGTGGATCATGAACCGAGAGTTTGCCTAGAAAATGCTGGAAGCGAGCAATCGTCAGTGGCTTCGTCAGAAAATCAGCAGTCTGCTCCGATGAGGAAATGAAAGGCAGGGAGATGGTGTGGTCGAGAAACGTCTGGCGAACATAATGACAATCAACTTCAATATGTTTTGTTCGCTCATGGAAGACCGGTTGCTAGCAATCTGAATAGCACTCCGGTTGTCACAGAAGAGAGGGGTGGGTCCGGATATCACCACTCCCAAGTCGACCAGAAGGCGGCGAAGCTAGACAATCTCGGCGGTGGTGGAAGCCATAGCCCGGTATTCGGCTTCGGTGCTGGAGCGAGCAACAGACTCCTGCTTCTTGCTACGCCACGAAATCAGTGAATCACCCAGAAACACACAGTATCCTGTAGTAGATCGACGAGTGGCTGCATCTCTTGCCCAATCTGCATCGGAGTAGGCACGCAGCACTAACAGAGAGGTGGAGGGAAACAGTAGTGAACGGGTGATGGTGCCCCGGAGGTAGCGGATAATCCAAAGAACAGCTGCATAGTGTACTGACCGTGGAGTCTGAACGAACTGACTGACAATGCCAACTGCATGGGCAATGTCTGGCCGGGTCATGGTGAGATAGACGAGCATCCCAACCAGCCTCTGGTAGCGGGAGACATCCGGGAGCGGCTCACCATCTGTAGCGAGAAGCTTCAAATTGAGCTCCATGGGTGTATCAGCAGTGCGTGTGTTAGTAAGAGCAACATCAGCAAGGATGTCGGAGATGTACTTCTGCTGGGAGACCAACAGACCACGAGCTGACCGGGCAATCTCAAGGCCCAAAAAGTAGCGAAGAGAGCCCAGATCTTTCATCTCAAACTGACTCTGGAGGTGCCGCTGGAGAGAGGCGATGGTGGCTTTGTCATCCCCAGTGATGATCATATCATCCACATAGAGGAGAAGAACTGCAATGCCCTGACTGGAGGAGCGAGTGAACAAGGCATAGTCGGAGTGACGCTCAACAAACCCGGCGGCCAGAACTGCACTGCAAAATCGCTCAAACCAGGCACGAGGGGCCTGCTTGAGCCCATAGATGGCTCGGCGCAAACGACACACGTGCCCTAGAGGAACTGAAATGCCCGGAGGAGGAGCCATGTAGACTTCCTCGGAGAGATCACCGTGGAGAAACGCATTGGTGACATCCATCTGATGGAGAGGCCACCCTCGAGCAGCTGCCACAGCTAAGAGGGTGCACACAGTAGTCATCCGAGCAACTGGAGCAAACGTCTCCTCGTAGTCAATCCCATACTCCTGGGAGAAGCCACGAGCAACGAGGCGAGCCTTGTGCCGCTCAATGGATCCGTCAGGTCGAGTCTTGACCTTGAATATCCACTTGCAGCTAACAGGCACCACCCCGGAGGGACAAGGCACCAACTCCCAGGTCTGGGTCCGCTGAAAAGCCTCAAGCTCAACTGACATGGTCTGCCGCCACTCTGGATGTAACGCTGCCTTACGGTACGATTGGGGCTCCCGATGGGTGTGTATAGCAGTAAGAAAAGCCTGAAAGGATGGTGAATATGAGACACTGGCAGAGTAGCCAGAAGAGTCAGGAGAATCAGAAGGAAAAGCAGAGTAGCCAAACCTGTCAGGAGAGTAGTCATATCTGTCGGGAGGGTGATGTTCGCGCGCTGGGTAGCGCCGAACAGGAGCAGGATCCACGACCGGGGAGGAGGGGGCAGCAGCATCAGGTGAGGGAGTACCAGTGTGAGCCGACTCTGGAGGAGGAGCTGCAGACCGACGAACATAAACACGAGTAACAGGTGGTGGTGGAGGTGGCGAGGGAGATTGAGGAGGTGGTGGTGGTGGTGGAGGTGGTGGTGGTGAGGGAGGTGGCGGGGAAGATGGAGGTGGAGTAGGCGTGGGTGGGGCAACAGAAAACGGGGTAGAACGGGAATATGGAGAGGTGATGAAGGCGAGGAGGGTGACGCAGGAGGCAAGGAAATATCCCGAGACTCAGGGGAAAAGTACGGGACATCCTCAACAAAGGAAACGTGACGGGAGACGGATCCGGCGAGCCAAGGGATCGTAACAACGATACCCCTTGTGCTCCCGACTGAGCCCCAAGTGAACACACCGAACAGATCTCGCAGAGAGTTTGGTGCGCTCATGGGGAGGAAGAAGAACGAAGCACGTGCAACCAAACTGCGAAGAAGAGAGTAGTCAGGTGGGCTGGAGTGAAGGCGCTCATATGGGGTGGCACCGGACAGAGTAGATGACAGAGTGATATTGATGAGGTGGACAGCCGTCATGACAGCTTCAGCCCAGTAAGAGTGAGGAACAGACGCAGAGAGGAGCAAGGCTCGTGCGGTCTCAAGCACATGACGATGCTTGCGTTCGGCAACGCCGTTCTGCTCATGGGTGTGGGGACAGGACTGCTGGTGAAGAGTGCCGTGAGATTGAAGAATCTCACGTATCTCGGAGGAGAGATACTCCTTGGCACAATCAGACCGAAAGGTCTTAATGCGCCGACCAAACTGAGTGTGAGTGTGTATCATAGTGGTGAATCTCCTAAAGATGTGAGGGACTTCAGACCGATGACGCATAAGATAAACCCAGGTGCACCTAGAGTAGTCATCGATAAAACACACATAGTACATGTAACCTGAAATGGATGCAACAGGTGCAGGACCCCAAATGTCCGAATGTACTAAATCAAATAAAGCATCGGATTGGGAAGCACTAGTAGAGAATGGAAGAGCTAGATGCTTTGCTAGTCTACAACCTGTACAAACAGAGAGAGGGGAGAAGGACGCTCGACCGAAAGCGCCCGAACGGAATACGCTTTTGAGTCGATCACTCGATATATGACCTAACCTTCTGTGCCACAGGTCGGCATCGGAGGTAACAGACATGACAGACGCAACAGGAACGGAAGACACATGGAGATGATCCAGCTGGTAAAGTCCTCCTGCTCTACGGCCCAGCCCAATCCTCTGACCCGTCCGCGAATCCTGCACAACACAAACAGAAGGGGTGAAGGTGATAGTCAGGCCAGAGTCGCAAAGAGAACTGATAGAGATCAGATTAATGTTAAGACGAGGGGCATGATGGACATGGGGTAGGGTCAGGCGACCAGAAGGGTCAGAGGTAGTGGTGACGGATCCACATTGCGGAATAGGGACGAGAGTCCCATCCGCAGTGCGAACCTCCTGGTGGGTGGTAGTGGGAGAACAATCAGTGAGGACAGTGGAGTCAAAGGTGAGGTGACAGGAGGCACCCGAGTCGAAGATCCATGGAGCAGTAGTACCCGGAGTGGCAGAGAGACTGTGAGCTGTCGAAGAGCTGGTGGAGGCGAGGTACCGAAGCAATAATTCCTCAAAGCGCTGGAGGCGGTCGGAGTAAGACCGAGACTGAGCAGAAGTACCCGGAGTGGCAGAGAGACTGTGATCTGTCGAAGAGCTGGTGGAGGCGAGGTATCGCAACAGTAACTCCTCAAAGCGCTGGAGGCGGTCGGAGTAAGACCGAGACGGAGCATGAGTGGTGGCAGGCGGTGCTGGAGTAGGGAGATCAGCAGCAGCAGCAGTCTCGCCATCATGGCGGAGGAGACCCTGACGACGTCCACAGTCAACTGATGTGGTGGAGGGACGTGGCCCGAGAATACCATCAAAACGAGGAGACGGAGGGACTCGACGATCAGCGACGGTGTGCAGTCAGTATGGGAGCCGAGAGTGCTGTAGGAAGCCATATCCCTGAAGTACGGGGGCGAACCAGCACAAGGAAGGTCTGAGGCAGTCCGTACAGAGGAGACGGGCAGTTCGGTACAGAGGAGAAGGTGGGGCGGTGGGGCTTCAGGTGGTGCAGGAGCTGGCGGGGGTGCAGGGGAGGGGGCGGGTGGGCTAAGGTAGGGGGGGGGGGGGGGGCGATCGGGTGGAGGAGGGGGGTCGGGGGGGTGATCGGGTAGAGGAGGGGGGGGGGGCCGGCGGGGGGCTGTAGGGCGGAGGAGGGGGCCGGGGGGGGTGGTCGGGTGGAGGAGGGGGGGCCGGCGGGGTGGTCGGATGGAGGAGGGGGGGCCGGCGGGGGGCTGTAGGCCGGAGGAGGGGGCCGGGGGGGGTGGGCGGTTAGAGAAGGGGGGCCGGCGGGGTGGTCGGGTGGAGGAAGGGGGGTCGGGGGTGGAGGAGGGGGGGTCGGGGGTGGAGGAGGGGGGGACCGGGGGCAGTCGGGTGGCAGAAGGGGGTAGGGGGGTGGAGGAGGGGGGGGCCGGCGGCTGTCGGGTGGCGGAAGGGGGGGGAGGTCGGTGGAGGAGGGAGATCGGGCGGCGGAAGTAGGGGCCGGTGGAGGAGGGAGGTCGGGCGGCTACTGTAGGGGGGCTGTCGGACGGCGGAAAGGGGGGGGGGGGGGGGGCGGTGGAGGAGAGAGGCCGGACGGGGTGGGCCGGTGGAGGAGGGAGGCCGGACGGGGAGGTGCTGCCGGAGGGGGGAGGACCGTCGTCGTCGTCGCCGCGCGGGAGAACCCTAGAGCTTTGATACCATGTTAGAAGATGACGGCTAGGGTTTGGAGAGGAATAGAATGCATTCCATTGAGGGACTCAAGCCCAATATATGTACATGTATCACTATACAATCCGACCCGACTGTACAGTAAACCCGACCCATCTATATGTACATTAACAGAGTCATAGCAAAAGATGGTGCATCTGAGTTGGGTTTTACATAACTCGTTGGCTTCGATGCTGGCATTATCTCTCTGGATTAGTACTACTTTGAAACCCAACCACTTGATGCCTACCAGTTCAAACTATAGCATGAAAGTTTTGGTTTTGTACTTTAAAAATGCAGGTAGAAATTCTTTTAAGGATATTAAATTTGTTATACTTGAGATTGAAATCTTACTATACGATTCTAGTGTAATAAGCCTTGGAAATTATAATTGTTAAATTTTTAATGTATCGCAATTGGTTTATGTTTTATATCCACTTTTAATAGTTTGGTGGTAGTAAGTAGTAGCAATGAAATCATTTTTTGTGCAAATGTGATTTTTTTCCACCTGATGCGGCAGAAACTAGCACGCAGGTCCAGAGTGATGATGGTACAATACGTCGGGTAAAGGCTTCTTCTGGTTGTCCAATGCTCAGAAAGCAAAATCTGAGACAACTTTTCAAGAACGAAGCTCGGGAACATGGTGCATTGGACATTGAAGATCTTGTGCAACTGGGAAACAAGATCGGGACATGTCCATACTATGCCTCTCGGGACATGGTTCGGGGAGCTGACCTTGTGGTCCTGCCCTATCAATCGCTTCTCTTGAGATCTGCTCGTGAGTCTCTTGCCCTGGACTTGAAGGACAATGTTGTAATTATTGACGAAGCCCACAATCTTGCAGACTCCCTCACTAGCATGTACAACTCGAACATCAGTATATCACAGGTAGTTGTTCCATGACTGTTACTTTGTAGCTATTACTTAATATATGAATGTTTATTGGATACGATACATGTGCATGCTATTTAGGGTTTGTTAAGCCTTAGTTTAAATTTACAAAGATAGCTTTTCAAACCTTGTTACTCGAGAAGTATTATATGACTTGATATTTCTTATGTCCAGTTGAAGCAGGTGTTGTCCCTACTCGAGTTGTACTTCGACAGGTTCCGAAATCGATTGGGACCTGGAAATCGGCGATACATCCAGACTCTGATAGTCCTAGCTCAGTCTTTCCTCCGCCTGTTGCTTGGCCGCCAGGATAATGCTTGCACAGTTGATTCTTGCGGAACTGAACAGGTGTCCGAAGATAAATTTTTTGGAGACATCTCAATGACCATTAATGAATTCTTATTTTCTCTCGATATTGACAACATAAACTTAGTTAAACTTCATCGATATGTGAAGGAAAGCAACATTATTAACAAGGTACTCTACGCTGATAAATGACGTTCATCCATCCTCACATTTTATTTCCTTGGAGGTGACATATATTGTTCTCAGGTAAGTGGATATGGGACTAAATTGGTCAGCTTGCAAAATGGTTCCATGCATGTGGATAGCGAGAGCCATGGTGCTGCAGGAAGCATTGTATCTGGCTTTCAGGCGTTTGTTGATATCATACTTTCCCTGATAAATAATGATGGTGATGGAAGGATCATAATTTCGAGGCAAAAACACCCATGCTCTGGGCACATAGAAGGACACCTCAAATATATCATGCTGTCTGGAGAGAGGATCTTTTCTGAGGTCTTCTAACCTTGATGGTTAATCTGAATTCTTAATGCATGTGTGAGATTGGTTGCATTGCTATTTTTTTGCTCAATTACTTATGTTTATATGAAATTTATGCAGCTTGTAGGTCAAGCATACTCTGTTGTTCTGGCAGGTGGGACTCTGCAGCCTATTGAGGAGACAAGGGTACGACTTTTCCCTGGCTTATCGTCTGATCAAGTGCATTTCTTCACATGCAACCATATTGTTCCCCCAGAAAGCATTTTGCCTATTGCAGTTTCTTGTGGACCCTCTGGCATGACTTTTGATTTTAGCTACAATTCAAGAAGCTCACCAAGCACGGTTAGTTATGTTGTCTCATCCTTTTTGGCTCATTTGTCATCGTTTTCTCTTATGCCAACCCATGACTCAACTTCTGCTTGAAAACCTGTGCACTCCGCAAGATGGCCCTCAGTGTAAACGTTTAGCTCTCATGCCTAGGTTTTGTTTTAAAATCCGAACATTATAGTCAAGAAATGGTCCTTCTTGTGAGGTGGAAGTTAGTGGCCATCAGCATGCTTATCAGCCATTAATGTTACTTTACATTGAGTTTAAACCTCTTAGGGTCAATTATTTCATCATGAGACCTTGCACTATGCTTGTGATTGTCTTTTGGATCATCCTCATTGTTTAGCTCAAAGTTGTGTGTTTTTTTAAAACCCCACCATCTCAAGGAAGTCTGTGATAAGTGCCTAACAAGTAACGCACTGATGCACTCTCCAACTAACCAGAAGAAGACAGGGTAGGAGGAGTCCATGGCTTGTCGGTGCTTCCCTGGCCAATGCTGGATGCAGCCGATCCAACCCCTTGTCCTTAATCTAGGTTTCTTCTTCTTTTGGACTCAAAGTCTGTCGTCGAATTGTTTTAAGAGTCAGTTTCAGAATGAATATTACTTTCCAACTGATTAAGAGTAATTACAAATTCATTTGGACTAGTATAATGTAAAGTGGAATAGGGAAACTGGCCTCCTAGATTCAGTGAATAGGAGGGTCAGCCCATAATGATACTTTTTTTACTTGGATTGGAATTCCAATCCAAATGAAATTGATAGGAAATGAAGGGAGCCCAAAAGGTTTATATGTCCTACATAATGGGGTCTTTCGCCGCCATAGCCAATCGGTACAGTTGCTGAGTTTTCCCACTTATTTGCTGTTATTTTTGCTGCAACCTCCTTAGTGGGATGCCTATAAACACTAAGGTGACTCCTTAGTTCCTCACTAAAGTTGAACACTTCGAGTAATTATCCATCTTCTTATCCGTCGTAAGTTTTGTTCTCTTTTTCTGCATGTTTTCTTTAATGTTACTAGAAGTGCAACACTTCTAGTAATTAATGGTACTTTACATTGAGTTTTAACCTCTTAGGGTCAATTACTTCATCATGAGACCTTGGACTATGCTTGTGATTGTCTTTTGGATCATCCTCATTGTATAGCTCAAGGTTGTGATTTATTTTAAACCCTCACCATCCCAAGGAATCCTGTGTTAAGTTTCTAAGAAGTAACACACTGATGCACCCTGCACCGGTCATCAGAAAAGAAGAACAAGGAAGGAGGAGCCCATGGCTTGTTGGTGCTTCCCTGGCCAACGATGGAAGCGGCTGGGCCATCAAAAGAAGCCCAAAGGGGATCCGACCCCTTGTTCTTAATTTAGATTTCCTCTTCTTTTGGACTCAAAATCGATTGTCAAATAGTTTTAAGAGCCGGTTTTAGAATGAATAGTACTTTCCAACTGATTAAGAGTCTTATTACAAATTCATTTGGATGAGTATAATGTAAAGTGGAATAGACTTAGATTCAATGAATAGGAGGGTTGGCCCATAATGATGCTTTTTTTCACTTGGATTGGAATTCTGATCCAAGTGAAATTGATAGGAAAAGAAGGGAAACCAAAAGGTTTTACATGTGGTATGTAAGGGGTCTTTTGCCACCATGCTGTCTAGTTGGGTTTTCTCGCTTATTTGTTGTAATTTTTGCTGCAACCTCCTTGGTTTCAGGCAACTACTCACTAGACCAACAACAAGAGATCAATTTTGAATAATTTAAATTTTATATCGGTTTGCACAAGCCAGGGTCTCGATCTGGTGAGTATGTGATACTAGATAGGTGCAGTCACGCGAAAGAGGTCAAGCCTGATCGGGAGAAGTGAGAACTTCTCCTGGTTAGTGGTTTTCCAAATTTTAACAAAGGGACCTTAATGAATCTTGAACTTCATAGTCATGATTCATTGGAGGGTTGACAAAATTACTAGAGGTGGGGATTAGGGATTTAGGGGAACCTCACAACTCACAAAATCAGATCAGATCAATTGGGATCTTGTTGGACAACCATTCGTGCTTTGGTGTTGATGTAGCAATCCTCGTATGTGAATCTGCCCTCGTGGGTATCGACTGAGTTGTTGAGTGGATTCAGGAAGGAGCACGCCTGCGAACAAAACCTTCAAAGGCTTCGAAAGGTCGGATCTGCGAAGAAAGGGCGTCGACGACCAAGAGTGGTGGCCATACGATTGGCTGCTTGCGTGGTGGTCGACTGCGGCTGGCTGCCGCCGTGGTGGTTGATTTATCCGCACGGTGTTGGCGGCTATGATGAAACAAGAGAGAGGGGAGGCATGGCCGGTGACTATGATAGGGGATAAACAAATAGGGGCGGTGGCTAGGGTTTAGGGTTTGGGAAAATCGATTTTAACGTCAGATTAGAGTTTCTCACCTTGGAGCTTCTCGCTAGAGTTATTCAACCTCCCTCTTAGGAAATTATGATAATAAAGCAACAAAAAAAAAGTTTTCCTTATTCATCAAGTATACAACTACAATCCGTTTACCAATCTTTAGACTTGGCTACAGAGAAATAAAACGACAATAAGCACTATAGGACTAAATGTGCCCCAAAAGAAAACCAACGTCGATAACGTAAAGGAAGTGTATAAGGGCCCGGTGTGAGTGGGCCAGCTTGTAGAAGAAAGACAACCCACTAGGCTACTCACCAAGCTACAACGACTTGGGCTGGGCCATCTTAGACCGTCAGCGTTGGTACACCTGGAACAGAGTTGATCGGCTGGTGATGTCCCCATCACTCCTTAGAAGGATGCCTAGTAAACACTAAGGTGACTCCTGAGTTCCTCACTAGAAGTGGAACACTTCTAGTAATTTTCCTTCTTATCCTTTGCAAGTTATGTCCCCTCTTCTGCATTAATTTTGACATCTTGATTTGTTGATACTTTTATTTTTTAATATAGATTACCTACTGATTTCATCCATAAGCGTATATCTACTAGAAGCCTTACCTAATCTTTTCTAGATCTTAGGTTTTGCACAAATTTAAATTAAGGATACCCATCTTGTAGGGATTTCCCCTCAAAACCTCAGTACCTCACAAAACCCGTTTAGACCCTTATTCCTCTTTACCTTCTAGCCTAATTTTCGAAAGATCAAGACCACTTTTCTGGTGCACGATCATATCAAACTAATGTATGATTGAACTTTGAAAACTCTGAATTTCTTCCCCAAATTGCATCGAGACCAAAACCTACCCAAGTCCTCTCTTTCTAGCACCAATTTGGTATTAGATCTCAAGGTTTGGTACCACCATGATGACTAGAAGCGAAAAAATCTCCTTATTACCAGGAAGTGCAAAGTGATGAGTCCTTGACAAGATTCTCCGCAAATTGACGGAGTTAGATGATTGATTCTCTTCCCTATAAATTTGAAGTTAGTGCAGAACTCCATCGACCATGAACACTGATTTAGGAAGAAGAGGATTACATTGACAATGGTAACTTGCAGAAACCTGAAGCGGAGCACAGACCGATGATGGGGAATCTCTGGAACCTCATCAAAGTGGGCATGTCGTGGCAACCGACAAGAATCGATATGTTCACTCATGTTCCACCTTTATTAGAGTTCCTTCAACAAGATCCAATGAACCATTGGACTTGATTGATGCAAAGAATATGATGATTTCGAGGACCTCATGAGGTGCGATGAGAGATGATAGGCCAATCCTAGCTTTACTAAACTAAGGGAGTAGAAAATATACCTCCTTTCTCACTTGTCTAATACCTTAAGTTCCAAACTTTTAGGAAAGCTTGATTGTAATGTGTACCTTGACTGGATTACATTGATGGAGGACTTTTTTGATTGATACAATATATAAACTAGAGGCACACATGTCATCGAAGCATCAGAGATAGTCTGGCATGGGAAGGGCATCTTATCTAGCACTAGGATGACAAAGTACATATAGAGAAGTATTTTCCCTACACTATGAGGAAGTTCTCTTTGATCCATTAGCATCTTGCTGTATGCAGTGTTTAAAATATCGGCAATAAATGGCGATTTATCGCCGGGCTCCGACATCAAACCAAGTTAGATTTTCTATTTTGGGAGAAAAAGTCGATTTATCGCTAATTTATCGCCGATTTATCACCAATATCGCCAATTTATCGCCATTTATCGCTCAATATCGCTTTTATCGCCAATTTATCGCCAATATCGGTGATAAATTGACTCCCGGCCTTTATTGGATTCCCGATAAAGGGGGATAGTCTCCCCAATGTTGCCCGATGTCACCATTTATCACCCGGAGAGCACTCTTTCCTCTTTTTTTCCATTTCCTTTCTTTTTTGGGTTTGATTTTGGTTTCTAAACAAGATCTAAACCAAATCTAACCCCTTCATTTGTGGTTTTTGTTGGTTTTAAGCTTTCCTTCACAAATTTGACGTTTCTTCCTCAAATCTAAGTTGAGGTATGTTTTCAATTCTTTTTTTTTTAAAATTTCTCAAGTTTCTATTCTCAAATTCGTGAAGAATAGATGATAAACATGAATCGCATCAAATTTGATGTGATTCATCATGATTATCATGAAATTAATTGAGATTTATTGGTTTTCATCTATTTAAACCCAATGAACCCTAATGAAATTTTAGTATGTCAATGCTACACATCCGATCTACTTGCTATCCTAATTATTTCTTATGCTTTATGATTATAAATTTGTGATATGTTTTTATGTACTGTGGACAATATGGGTATATGTTTTATCATGCTTCCTAATATATGTAATCTTATTGTGATTGTTTAATTCAGACTGTTGCAAAGTTTTTAACAGTTTACAGAAAGTGTCTGACAGTTTACAGACTCGTCTATAGAGTCTAAATTGAGTGTCCCCTAGAGTAAATGATTGTTTTTTATATGTTATTGATCATAATGGTGTATCTATACATCCTAAAGGGATATATAGAAAAATCCTCCAAAAAAATCTTTATTTTGCCATCTTTTTCCTCTTTTCCCTAATTTTTAGCGATATTTGGCGATAAATAGCTATTTATCCCTGATTTTTCCCCCGGGCAACTTGGCGATATCGACAACGATAACGATACTTAGAACATTGGCTGTATGGCAACACGACGATTGAAGAGTGTACATACAAATTTAACAAACTTATTGTAAGATGATTTACAACAGTGGGAGATAAGTATTTTTTTTTGAGGTTCAGGAGATCTAGAAGAAGATGACCACCCTAGACATTTAGGTAATTAGGTTACCGGCAGAGTGCGTACACCATTTTTGACAGAATTTTGTGTATGAACCATTTAGGTGAGGTATGTAAATTCTTTGAGTTAGGTTTGTGTCAGTGTGTTCACAAACTGTTGAAGACTTCATGTGCGGCACGATTACAAATGAAAGGTCAGATGACCTAACTCATTCATCTACTGAGGCATCATGCTTATTTTACTTTACTGAGGTTCTAAAGGATTATTGTAAAGGTCGATTTTCGAAACCGTTTTCGGATTTATTTGATTCTTTACGTTTTGATCATTTCATATTTTTCGGAGCCTGATACATATTTAAAAATGTTTTATATCAAAGACCCTTGATTTACAATAATTAGTATTTTCTAGGCTTTGGCGAATTTATTAGAGACGGAGGGAGTATGTGCCAGGTACGGACTACTTTATGGGTGCTCATAGGTGGGCGGTGCCTCTACAAGTGGTGCGACCACCTTGTGCACTACTAAACCCTGAGGAGGTTTGCACCTGGGTGCAGACCACCTTCTGCAAAGTGGTATGGATTGTGTCCTAACATGGTGCACACCATCCAATAGAGTTGCAGGATTTGAGCCATAAGTTGGCTATTCTCCACCCTTGGATGTCCAGGTCTGTTGGTTATTATGAGGGGATGTGATGTAAGATGGACTACAGGGTCCTACCAAAAGCATGGGTCTCGCTTTTGGTGAAAATTTTAGGTTTGACAAGGTGCATATTTTTAGGACAACAAAGGGTATTTCTATCTTTTCACAATATTCAGTTTTTCAGATTGAGATAAAAACTGGTGGAGATGTAGGTTTGGTTGCTAGGAAGGATTGGTAAAAGTTTCAGGTCGATCGAACCGTGGATGTGAAATTTCATAAGGAAGTGAAGATTTTTTCCCCTTCATTTTGGACTCCGCATTCTTATGCAATCCCCTCTTATCGATTAAGCGGGCTTTGCATGTTTGAAAGAGCATTTTCTCATGCAATTACCTGGATGTAGAATATATGATTTGTGTATGATGACCCTTATCGTGCAACATCATAAACATTCCGCTTTATTTGCCCCATTGCATATTAGCTTCTACAACATCAAGTTGAAATGATCTTGCGCGCCTTCCGTATTTCACAAGTCTTGAAGGATTTCACAAGGGCACCTGTTGCAGCAGAGGCCCAAAACTTGATAATTATTGTATATGCGTGTGAGCCGCGTGACCATTACTCTGGTGAAGTTTCATGTGAAGCCCCTTTGACTATTCAATCATTTTAGATCATATTAAGTATTGTTAGTTGTTGATGAGTCTAATGCTTTGATGAAGCTATATTTTATTAGGAAAAACAAGTAAAAATCATAAAATGTTTAAAATGTGCTGTGTTGATTTAATCATAAATACATTGTCATTCTTCGATTTAATCATAAAGGCACTAATTTTGAAACCGCACACAAATATTTATTTATTACACGCACACACTAATTACTAACCCGTGGTGATGCACGAGCCATTGCCATCCACCACTGTTGTGAGCCGTCAATTGCCACCTGACCACTGTCAGCCGCCGTTGTCCGCCTCTGCCCATTCCATCTCTCATGCTCTCCTCTCTTTCCTCTTGTTCCATCTTTCTTCCTCTCTTTGCTTCTCTCTCTCTCCCTCCCCCCACCGCCCCATGCGAGGCAAGGTTTGTCTCCATCTACCACCGCTGCTTGCCATCAACCGTCCACCATCCATCCTATATTGTTGTTGTGTGTGTTGGGGGGTGGGGACAGGTAATAGGAGGTCCCATTACTGTTCACGAGACAGCACCCATTATACCCCTAAGAGAGTGGATATGGGACAATATCTCGTGACTACTAATGAGAGCTATCTTATTATATAGTAGTATAGATATGTTTGCCTGTATGTTGTAGTTCAGCTCTTTGGCCTATATTTTGCTCCACAGAGATGGATACAATTCCCTATATCAAATTTTACCTTCTATTGTCTTCCTCTGGACTCTTTCTTACCCTAGGAAAACCTTGGAGGCCTCCCTGATTGCATGATCTTAGATTGTGTAACCAACAAGGTATATCTCTCTACTCGCCAACTAGCCTTTTTGGTTTCTTGCCAGACTCTTGTCTTGCCAAAATGCATTTGACAGTTTTTTGAACCAATCTTAGAGGTTAACGATAGGTTGACAGCCGGTTGGAAGATTCTTTTCAACCTGTTAATGTACAGTAAACCCGACTCATTATATGTACAGTCGATCTACTACAGGATACTGTGTGTTTCTGGGTGACTCACTGATTTCATGGCGCAGCAAGAAGCAGGAGTCTGTTGCTCGCTCCAGCACCGAAGCCGAATACAGGGCTATGGCTTCCACCACCGCCGAAGTTGTCTGGCTTCGCCGTCTTCTGCTTGACTTGGGAGTGGTGATATCCGGGCCCACTCCTCTCTTCTGTGACAACCGGAGTGCTATTCAGATTGCTAGCAATCCGGTCTTCCATGAGCGAACAAAGCATATTGAAGTTGATTGTCATTATGTTCGCCAGGCATTTATCGATCACACCATCTCCCTGCCCTTCATTCCCTCATCGGAGCAGACTGCTGATTTTCTGACGAAGCCCCTGACGACAGCTCGCTTCCGGCATTTTCTGGGCAAACTCTCGGTTCATGATCCACCGTGAGTTTGAGGGGGAGTGTTAATGTACATATAATGAGTCGGGTTTACTGTACAGTCGGGTCGGTTACATGTACATATATTTGGGCTTGAGTCCCTCAATGGAATCATTCTATTCCTCTCCAAAACCCTAGCCGTCATCTCCTAACATATAATGAGTCGGGTTTACTGTACAGTCGGGTCGGTTACATGTACATATATTTGGGCTTGAGTCCCTCAATGGAATCATTCTATTCCTCTCCAAAACCCTAGCCGTCATCTCCTAACATGGTATCAGAGCTCTAGGGTTCTCCGACGCGCGGCGACGACGACGACGGACGTCTCCTCCGGCATCAACTCTTCTCCGGTCTCCGGTCACCTGTTCGGCAGCCCCACCGGCCCACCTCCTCCGCCCTACAGCCCCACCGGTCCACCTCCTCTGCCCTACAGCCATCCGCCGGCCCCCCCCTCCTCAAACCGCCCCCCCTCCGGCCCTCTCCTCTGATTTACAGCCACCCGCCGGCCCTCATCTCCTCAACCCGCCGGCCTACAGCCCTAACCCGCCCACCTACAGCCGCTGCACCCCCCTCCCTCCCCCTCCGATCCTCCCTCCTTCATCCGTCGGCCCCCCCCATCCTCCTTCTGCCCACCTACAGCCGACCCCCCTCATCCATCCGACCCTCCTCCTACCTCCTACAGACCTCCCGGACCCCCCCCCGACACCCTACAGTCCCTCCCGACCCCCCCCGACCCCCCTAACCGACCCGACTGTACAGTAAACCCGACTCATTATATGTACATTAACACAACCATTTGTGGAGCCTTTTTCATTAGAGGTGCCTATCTCTCTCTCTCTCTCTCTCACACACACACACACACACACACATACACACACACACACACACACAATGATAAGAAATTTGCAATTTAATTACGACTTAAGATAGTTTTGTTGGCTTGATGTTTTGCATGTAGTTCCTGAATCAGGATAGATGCTCCTACATTTGCTCATTCTTCCACTCTTCTATGCATCGGGCTATTACTTTGCTTTTGTCATCTTTATGCTTCATAGATCTTTGATCCTATCCCACTTTAAAAAAGATCTGTGATCCTAAATAGACACTAATTAAGTTCGGGATCCTACTGACTAGTGATCCACTCCAAGAATTTGTCTTGATGTAAACTCATGTTGATGCAAAATAAGGCTTGAGTTTCTCCTCTTTCAATCTTTTTCGTTGAGAAGTGATCTAGGGGTTAAAAACTCACGGCCGATGCTATCCTGCCCTTAAGTTATTTTTATTGTGATGGCCACCTTAAGGGATCAACCGCTTGATTCATTTTATTTATTCAATCAGCCACTATAAAGTCCCAATCCTGTTGTGATGTTCACAATTAGATGTGCATGTAACGTTCAACGCTTATTCTTGATAGTTTAGGCTTAGATCTTACTAGTCCTCATTTAATAATTAAAAAAAAAAGCCAGACCGCTAACTTAAATCGTCCCTTGTTCTGTCATAAACAAATCAATGAACAGCTATTTTGGAAATTTGAACCCCTAACTACATTTATGATTCATCAAGTCCTCAATTGTTTGAGCTGCTGACGCTTTCCTAAATCTTCTTTGTGAGACCAAAGTAGTAATCGTGTGGATTTTATTTATTCTTTTTGTATTATGCGTCATGTTTTCATGCACTTCTGCTTAGTTGCTCAGTCATTTTTGTTTGAAACATTTTGTGTCAGTTTATCGCATGCTGGATAGATTCTAGTTATCATTCATGATGTGGACCAACTCTTAGTAGTCACCTTTTTCTGTCCATAGTTTTGTTTGTTATAGTTAAGATGATCTATGCTGTCCAAACATCTAATTTTGTCTTCTTATTTTATGCACAACAGATCGAAGAGCTAGGTCGTTTGCTTTGCAATCTAGTGGCCGTTGTTCCTGAAGGAATTGTCGTATTCTTCTCCTCATTCGACTACGAAGGACAGGTCCATGATGCATGGAAGGCTTCAGGCATTCTTCAAAGGATCCTCAAGAAAAAACATGTATTCAGGGAACCTCGGAACACAACGGACATTGAGCATGTCCTCAAGGAGTACAAGGAAACCATTACATGCTCCAGTGGGACCCCGATGGTAGATCCAGGACCTCACGGTGCGCTGCTTCTAGCTGTGGTCGGCGGAAAGGTATCCGAGGGCATAAACTTCAGCGACGGGATGGGCCGTTGTGTCGTTATGGTCGGGCTTCCGTATCCGAGCCCATCTGATGTTGAGTTGATGGAAAGAGTAAAGCATATAGAAGGACTAGGGGGGTCAGTCTCACCTAGTGCCGGCAAGCCTTTAAATAGAAAGGTTTACAAAAATAATGCTGTTCAGTCTGGCTTCGACATCTTAAGAAGCTGCAAGCAAAAGGGGAGGGAATACTACGAGAACTTGTGTATGAAGGCAGTAAATCAGTCAATTGGTATGTGTACTCTCTAATCACTTAACAATTTGTTAGCATGGGCATCCACAACTTCGGGTTTTCTTATCGATCTCCTCGCCAAATCTCCAGGTCGTGCGATCAGGCACATAGACGACTACGCTGCTGTCTTGTTGGTCGATGCACGCTATGCATGCAGTCGTTCGAGTACGAGTCTATCGCACCCAACTGACAAGCTGCCCGAGTGGGTAAGAGGTCGTCTGGTTTCGTGTGAACGCTACGGGGAGGTCCATAGACTACTGCATCAGTTCTACCAGTTCAATAAGCAGAGAGGGTGTAAACAGCAGAATCAGAATTCGAACAGCTGCGACTGAAGAGGGCTAATTGCTTTTCAGACCTGTATTGGTAGGTCCAAAACCTTCCACATGTTTTTCTGCATTGAAGTTGAGGCTGATGAATCAGTAGTGAAGCAGCATGCGGTAGAGGCATTCCGGGTTTACCATGTAAGTCAACCTTGTTCTAAGTTAATAGTTGATTTTTTAATGTCTAAAGCTGGATTCCATACCATGTCGATTAACTGAGATGTTAGATACCCTCGCACCTCAAAACCCAGGTTGTAAAGGGAGGTCCATAGGGGGTATATTAAGCAGGTGATGGGTGCCTCTCTCACCGTTGTGGGACTATTCGTCAACACCCCCTCACGCAGAGCACGCGTGGCAAGGATCATCCCACGCGGAGCACGCGTGACAAGGCACGATCGGTGGGGAGCATCCGGAGACGGGTTAGTTCTGATACCATGTTAGATATCCTCACACCCTAAAACCCTGGTCATAAGGGGAGGTCCACAGAGGGTATATAAAGCGGATGTTAGGTGCCCCCTTTACCAATGTGGGATTAACCGGTGGACTTCCTCAACACCCCCCCTCAAGCGGAGCACACGGAGCAAGGCACAATCGGAACGGGCCGCACCTGGAGGGAGACGGTGAACCCAGTTTTGATATCATGTTAGATATCCTTGCACCTTAAAACCCGGGTTGTAAAGGGAGGTCCACAGGGGGTATATTAAGCGGGTGATGGGTGTCTCTCTCACCGATGTGGGACTATTCGTCAGCATGACATATGGCCAAAACCTTAACTAACGAAGGATATCATACTCTTCAGGAATGAGTAATGAATCTGGCTAATTTCAGTAGCCTAGCCATCTGGTTTTCGAACAATGGTTAATTGGATATTTAATATGCATAACAAGCTTAGGGTGCGAGTGGCATTGATTTTGGATCTGGTTAGAAAGTTGGTTTCTCAAAACCAAAACCTGAAAATTGCCAAATCGCAAAAGAATAAATTCTTAAGATAAGGTGGCAAAACAGTAAATAAGAGAGAATATTGTGAATAGATATGTTGAGAGAAATTATGCTAAAGATAAAATGTTATAGCGAAAAATATTATAATGCTAGTGAATGTTATTTAGAGAACATATTGTAGAGAGAGAAAGTTGTTACAGAGAATATTATAGAGAATATATTGTAGATATATTCTCTATATTCTGCTGAAGTTCTTAAAGTTAGTTTTTGGCGTCTGCCATCAAAAAACCTATGTAAGCTGTACATATCGAACCGGTTACTTTTGACATCATTTAGTACATACATAAGTCTCAGTAGAAGCCAAGAGATTTTTTTTGTTGGACCGGCCGGGTGGTCAGAGAATAGGGCTCTTGAGCAAGGGCTCAATGAGGTCTGAAGATCAAAACAGGGGGAGGTAGCAGCTGCTATATATTAATTCCATAATCCCGTGAACATGACCTCAGTGGCCGGGATTTGCACGCACAAATAAGGCACACCAGTCTTGATGGAAAGTTCGGTCCACGGTGTCCATATCGGGAATCGAACAGGGAACCTCTCCGACTTGGGAGAGAGGAAGTGCCACCCGGCCAAGAGTCCATTGGTATTAGATTGATAAGTAGTTTAATAATGATATATATATATATATATATATATATATTCTGTTTATTAACAATTCGTAAGAAGTCAAATTCAGTATTATATCTGTCTAATGTTTGCATGAACCTAAAACAAGAAGCAAGATTAGGAATTTAATGTACAAAAAAAAAGGGTATCAAGTTTGAATGTATGTGAAAGGCTTAGTGGGCCTCCACATTACCACTTTAAAGTGATAACTTATTTTGTGTTGACTCTCCTACACCTGGGGCATCCATTGTAACAATCATATATACACAACAAAATCCTAGATTAGCAAATAATATGTTTAAAACCATGTTTCCACTAAAATAAAAGTTTCATACATTATTTGACATATAGTTTACTTTGTAGGGGGTTTCGGTCCACGATGGTTTCGATCTGTTGGCGTTTGTTGTTGTCCACATGAGGGGGCGCGCGTGGCATTTGTTTGTTTAGTCCCACATTAGCTATGGGGAGATTGGGATCTTGCTTATAAATTATACTGGGATTTTTTTCCACAACTCGAGTTTTGGGGTTAAGAAAATTTCAAGATGGTATACGAGCTTGCCCATGTCTCACTCAGGTGTTGGGGCCTTGCCCGTTTATTTTATTGTCCACATGAGGGGGCGTGTTGGCATTTGTTGTTGTCCACGTGAGGTGAGGGATGCGTGTGATGCTTGTTTGTTTAGTCTCACATCGGCTATGTGGAGATCGCAGGATCTTGCTTATATATTATGCTGGGACCTTTCCCTACAACTCGAGTATGTGTTGGGGTTAAGGAAAGTTCAAGAGTTTCGATCTGCTAGGATTTGGTGTAGAGATAGAAACAATCGGGTGGCTCGGACATATTGCTTTGGGTTTTTTTAGAGATAAAAACGTGGTACAATGGATGATAAATCAGGGGAAATGGATCTCTGAAGACCTCTATTGCGGATGATAAATCAGGGTCTTTTCCCCTTTTCCCACCTTGTTCTAGGGTTTTGAGGATCTCCCCTATGGCCTCCTCGAACGCCACCAGCGGCTCCGGGGAGGCCGGAAGATCGGGTTAGATGACTACTTGGGGTTCAGATCTGCCCCCCCTTTCGTCCTGTACATAGTATGTCCGCTTCGGCTCGGTAATTTTGTGTTTGGGTGGTACGAAGGTGTGAGGCTTCCCCCTGCTCAGATCGACACACTCTTGTCACGGATCGGGGGTTTCCGACCGATTTGCTGGAGGAGTGGAGGTGCTAGACATCGGCTGGAGGTTCTGCCGGGGGTTTTTCTAGCCCCATCCTTAGCTCGAGAGTGGTACCTGGCGGGTCGTGGCGGAGGCGGCGTGTTCGTGTTAGACCGGAAAAGTGGAGCGGCTCTTCATCTTATTTTTCATCGGGCTGATGGGATAGATCTCTCCGGCGGCTTTAGAGTTGGAGACGGTTTGCTTTTTAGTTGTTTTTTGGTATATCTTTGGTGGATCCGGTGGTGGATCTTCAGTGTGCGCGTCGGATCTAGCGATGGTTCCGTCGGGTCGGGGGGTGCTTCGTGTATTTTCTTTGTTTTTCTTTTCCACCGCCGATGTTTGGCGTTTGGCGAGGTCGATGTTGGTGTGGTGGCGCTTGGGCCCCTTTTCCACCGGAGTGGCGTGGTTGGCTGTCTCGCCGTGTGGCGATGGTCCCGCTAGGTGACTGTGGTTCCGTTGTGTGGCGGTCTGTGTGCTTGTGCCAAGCTATGGCGCCTCCCGGATGTCGGTTGATCTCCCCCTTCGAACTACCAAAAAAAAAACTAAGCGGGTAGAGGCGCTTGGTAGCTTCCCAAACCCAGCTAATAAGAGCTAAAGTGTTGGAAAATAAGTGCAAATTCTGCACAAACAATC
>OX393553.1:45899053-46009053 GCA_947650365.1 Chamaelirium japonicum | reverse complement strand
TGATGAGATTTTTTTTTTGCTACAATGAATTCACTGTAGCCAAAGAGTAACAATTGGCACAGATTAATTCTTACTCAACAAAGATTGTTACTCAATCTGTACAGATTGTTATTCTTTTGCTACATTGGTGTCACAGTAGCAAAAAAAAAAAATTTCCAACAAGATTTTTTTTTTAAAGAAAAGGCTATAGTGATTTCACTGTAGTGGAAAATTGCTACAGTATTTATGTTATGCTCGAACCGGATACACATGTACAGCTGCGCGTATGGGTCAAAATCGAACTAGTGCTCACATGTAACCCTACACATAGGGTAAGTTGGTTATTTACCAACCGGGAGGACCTAACCCCAATAACTATGTTAACTGATTTTATCTCTAAATATCATATGTTAAAAGGACTTATCATCAATAACCCTTTTTTTTTTTTAACGTATATGTTTTTCAACAACTCAAACATATACGATAAAATCTTGCGATTGGAGTTATTGATGAAGTGGTGAACATGCACTGATTCTCCAAACCCTAGAGAGAGGGAGGTGGGGATAGTATTAATTTCCTTTTATCCTTTTTGTTTGTTGCTTCTCTCTCCCATCTTAGAACTGTAGCGGTTGGGTTTCAAAGAAGCCAAAGCATACCTACAAAATAGTTGGTAACTAACCCACTCCCAAGCCCCCACCACATCCACGCCACACGTACGTTGGGATGACGATGGACACCCACCACACACTCACGTACACTTCGGACTTCGCACGCAAACACGAGGGACGAGCGCTGCGTGTTTAAAAACCATGCACGAGAGGGGCGGAGGGACACGACAACAAGGGGAGCGGTGCCCCCCTCGTCGCATCCCCTGTCGTATCTGCCGGGCCGGAGCTCAGTTCCCGTCACACGTGTCGCCACTCGCTTGTCCCGTTCCACCACCCGAAGCCACTGTAGAGAGAGAACTAGCCCTCTCCTCTCTCTCCTCTCTCTAAGATTATTCTTCCGAGGACAAGCGAGTGCATACAAAAAGCAGCAGAGGGCACTGAGGGGGAGAAGGGAAGAGATAAGGGGAAGGCAACAAAGGGGAGGTTGACGAGTGCCCCAGTTGCTTGGTTAGAATAGTATGGTGATGGGAGTTTTCTTCTGACTTTTTTGTTCTGAGCTCACTCGATCACACCCAAAAGCTTCCATGGATGCACCAACACTGTATGAGATGGGGCTTCAGAGGAGTGGGGAGGCCAGGTGGGGGGGATGACATTGATGACAAGAGCAAGGGGACAGGCAGGGCCCGGGCCTTGACCACCTTTTGCGGAGCTTCCATGTGGGTCTCATGTGTGAGGAACTGGTGTTTGTAGGGGCTGTGCTCTGAGCTCAAGTAGCAGTTTGACTTTGGGACTGTGGACTTGGGGTTTGGATGGGTTGTGTTGTAGTTTCTTTCTTGTTTTCTTGTGATTTGGCTTCTAATGGGATAGGCACCTGGGTGCTCGAGTGAGTTTTTTTTAGATCGACTAGTTTGATATAGTTGGTCTCAGTCGGGAGAGGACTAGGGCATACTTCGTCACTTCTAGCTTGCATGTACCCTACGTTCTTCAAGGAATTGGTGATGTGGATCTCTTGAGAATGAGTGGGTCGACGTCTCACTCCGTACACTATGCATGTCACATTGTCACCTACCGTGTAATCTATAGTGCATGCCCGTGCTTGTCGGCACTGTAGCAGCCCGCCTTCGGCGGCAACAAATCCACTGGGCATCACCACAACCACCGTATTCATTTGGAGCAGGGGCGTAGCCAGAATTTTTTTTTGGCTGGCATAAAATAAACTAGTTTTTTTTTTACAATAAAACTTTTACTTTATAAAGAAATACTAAGCAAAATTTTTTAAATGAACATCGAAGGTGCTATAAATTATATTAATATAAAACAAGATTAATAACACTTTGTCCCCCTAAATTTTAGCTCAAAAACATTTAACCCCCCTATAGTTAAAAAACTACATTTTGCCCCACTGAAGTCAAATAAAAATTATAAAATTAGAGAAATTAAGTAGTTGACAAAAGAAGTATCGTGCTAACATTTAAAACTTTAGGGAGTGTTTTGGAACAAAGTAAATTAACTACAGGGAGGTTAAGTGTTTTTCGTGGTGATTCACGTTTCGTGAGAACTCATAGGCAATAGTGATTCACGTACGTGTCGCGAGGGACCAAGGGCCTCGCTGGGTTGATGCGGGCTGAGACATGTACTTAATAATATAATATTATGGATTAGTTTTTCTCAAGACTCGGCCGGGCTATAGCCCGGCCGAGCCAACTATTAGATCCGCTCATGATTTGGAGGCTAAGGGGCACCGGTTTAACAGTAGTTTTGACCCATTCCTTTGACTTTATTCCTTTTTGTGGTAAAAATGTAATTAACACAAAGTTTTTTTTATGGTAAAGTTGTAAATAACGCGAACGACCTTAACATGTTATATAGATGCTCTAGTCATTATGCATGTATAGTATGCGAGATATAAAACAATGGCCTTATTGAAATAGAAAATTCCCCAATAAAATTTACATTAATTTTTTGGAGAAACTCCAAAATATATAGGGCTGCGATTTTTTGCCGCATTTGATGCTCATGATTGGCGCGCACGTGCCCAACACACACACACACACACAGATATATATATATATATATATATATATATATATATATATATATATATATATATATATATATATATATATATATATATATATATATATATATATATATATATACAGGGCTGATTGGTTAAGCTGTGAGCTGCCAGGGGCGAAAATAAGCTGCGATTGATTTGACCTCCTTAGAAGTTTTGCAACTTGATAAAATTTGGTGTGTGTGTTTTCTAGGATAAGATGATCATTCTCACCAATTTTCATCAAATTCTAAAACTTCTAGGGTCATCAAATGATAGAAACAAAATTTGTCGTTTCAAAACTTCTAGCCGGGTCAAAATACCCTTAGCTCACTTTCTAAAACGGCAGCTCACAAGTCACTGTAACATTCCTCTCTCTCTCTCTCTCTCTCTCTCTCTATATATATATATATATATATATATATATATATATATATATATATATATATATATATATATATATATATATATATATATATAGGGGAATGCTGAGGTGTTGTCTGCGGTTTGTGCGGTTTGCTATCCGCAATCGTCCGATGCACCCACCGTGTGCATCGGATGCACGGAGTGGTGCATCGACGACTGCGGACCACGGACCGCAGACCACAACTAAGCATTCCCATATATATATATATATATATATATATATATATATATATATATATATATATATATATATATTAACTTGATTATAAAAACCGTTAACTTGATTATCAAATTTGATTATCAAATGTTAGAAGATTTACCGACCGTTCATAAAAACCGTTAACTTGATTATCAAATTTGATGCCCCTAGAAGTTTTAGAATTTGATGAAATTTTGTGAGGATGATCAACATGTCATAGGTAGTATGCCTACTAAGTTTCATCAAATTCTGAAACCTCTAGGGGGGTTTCGCACAAGGTTTCACAAATAAGGAGTTTCTACTAGATCGACCCTCTCTCTCTCTCTCTCTCTCTATATATATATATATATATATATATATATATATATATATATATATATATATATATATATATATATATATATATATATATATATATATATATATATATATATATATATATATATATATATATATATATATATATATATATATATATATATATATATATATATATATACTGTTGGAAAAATTAATAGAGGTAATGCCTGATTGGTACACATTTTTGACAGATCGATTTTAGTGATAAAGACAGCCAACTTGGATAATTAGCGTTAGGTCCTCTCGATAGAAAAATATCCATTTTATCCCTACGGCTAGTTGTCACATGAGCAAGTCGACCACTATGTGAAGCTGTACGTGTTGTTGAAGATGTGGCTCGACTCTAGGAGTCGTGCTCACAACCTAGACAAATCCAGCACACGACCCAACCCCCTTCGGAAAATTCAATGCGTCATCTGAAAGGACGAACACGTCTCATCCCAGGTGGTCGTGTACACGACCTGAAACCCGATTTTCTCGACGAGTCCTTCTGCAAAAAGACGAGACTGGTTATAGGCAGTCATGCACACAACTTGCCCAGGTTATGCGCACGTGCTAGGCAGCACAGGTTTTGCACGTTTGGACTTTCATGTTTGTAATGTTTTGAGGGAAATTTCAGGATTAAGCTTATGTAACCTATCCCTTGTTATATAAAGAGGTCTATGGTTTGCAAAGGTGAGTGTGGAAAACATTGTTTATTTTGAGGGAGGCTTGGAGAAGGTTTGGATAGAAAGGAGGTGCTCTTGGCGAAAGGAGTTCATCTTGTTGGAGTTGAGCATTGCTTGTAATTTCGTTTGGTTTTTCGTTTTAGTGGATCGTTCGATCGTCTTCGCCCGTGATTTTTCCCGCAAGGGTTTCCATGTAAATCTCTCAGCTCTTTCTTTATGATTGCTTTGTGGTTGTTTTATTTCTTTGCTATTTCTTTATTTATGTTGAATTGCTAATTCCACATCGATTCATTGGAGAATCGTCTTTTTCAATTGATCTTTGTTGACCCACATGGTCAGAACGATTCGGTATCAGCTTGGTCATCCGATATCGTCTAGTAAGATCCTCAACAAATTGGTATTAGAGCGAGGCTTATCGTTTTTTATTAATCACAATGATAACCAACTTATCGAAGGTGTCGAATCTTAAGATCGACATAGAGAAATTCGATGGAAAGTCTAACTTCATCTTGTTGGAAGTTAGCGTTAGAGATTTATTGATTCAACAGAGTCTTCACAAAGCTCTGTATGGTTCTGTCACGCCCCAGAAATCTAAAGACCGATTCCTGGGGTGTGAGGTGAGAAAAGGAAAAGGGTTCTGGGTATGGCTACTTAACTACGCAAATTTAGGATTCTCACTGGGCTCTTTCTACGCTCACACACAAGCAAATGAAAGAAGGGGAAGAAACAAAAGATCAGGCTCGACCTTTAAAAGGGATATCCTTTCAGTACATGCGACCCAACGGTGTCACAACATACTGACAGAATATCCTCTAAAGGAGCACGAGGCTCAAGCCTCCGACGGCGAGCCGAGTATCTCACCCGCTCCCGAACACTCGGTGCATCTGTCTGGAGGTCCTATCTACTGGGCTTGTCAAATTAGGTCAATTATTCGTCTTATATTTTTGTGGTGATCTAACCTAGGCTTGGGGCCTTGAGGAGAGGCCTACCCAAAGAAATTCAGCTGACACATTACCACTTATCAAACTAACTAACTAATAGAAACTTATTCCAATCCAATTCGATTACATCAAATGAAAAGGTACCACTACTAAGATTGACATAAATAGAAATATAAGCTGCTACCCTAAGCTAACTGCTGGACTCATACTGCTGCTCCTGTGCCTCAGCTTCTGCAGAAGAGTCTACTCGTGGGAATGAGTAGCCCCCAAAAATACATTTGGGAGATTAGCCAAATAAATGGCTAGTGACAAGCTAACAATTTTAATAACTAACAACGCGCAAATTTTAAGACAAATTATTGATTAACCTAATTGTCAAGCTATGTTCTCAATCACGTTCTATGTGTCCATGTAATCTCTACATTCACATGCAAATCCTACTGTTACTAGGTCATCGTGTATACAGTCATACAATTCAAAATTTAATAATCAAACAATTATACATTCAAACATGAACCCCGGATATTTTGTTCAACCTGCCCCCGGTCGGGCATAACTATCGGGCCTTTTATTTCGATGTAGAGGGCCAACTCTCTCGCCGTGCATCCACCAACTCCATGCACAATTCACCCAGATGATCATAAGGGGTTTTCCGTCTTTCACGGTAGAGCTCTACCGCCCAACTTGCTTTACTATGGGGACTTCAACTCCCCGGGACAGGGTTGCTAGGCCAATCCCTACTCGAGGGCACCTCCTATTGGCTTTACCACAACCCTTGCCCGTGACCCCTAACCTACTTAACTTCGGCTGTACGCGCAAGGTGGTTCACGACCCTTGCGCGCACAGGGTCTCTACCCTCTAACCAGGTAGATTAACAATAATTAACATAACACATGGCAATGAAAGAACTAAACAGTGTTTAATCATTTTCAATGGATTACCCCGGGATTCGCACCCACTTACAACCCAGCATCAAAATTAAATATCATAAAGCACTCTTGCCCAAAATCCCTTTACTAGGGTTACCACGCTCCTCTCAGGAGGGTCGGTCCCGATAATTCTTTAATTATTTAATTATTCAAATTAAGGGAAAACCTATCTATGGTGTCCATGCAAACAATAGAATATTTATTATTAAATTATTAACTTTTTATGCATGCGTCGTCGGACTCGCGACTCCGCATGCAAGGCGGGGTCCACTCGACCACATGCGACGACGTCCGGCGGGACCCGCATGTAGCGTTATGGACACCTACCCTTAATTTCTATATCGACATTATTAATCATTAAAGAAAGCGTGCTGTGTCACCTGGAAAGTGGGCTCGGGCTGCTGCTAGGTGACCTCCGCTCCGTCTCCGATTGGGTCTACGCAGTCACGAACTGTCAAACACACACAGCGGTTCTATGGTTATTGACTGCTACTAAATATCGTTGGCTTAGGCCCTGGTTGGCCGAGTCGAGGGAAGCAAGCGTCGTCAGACGCTGGTCTACCGGCACGCAAAACGGTGCCCTAAAAATATCATCTTAGTTAGCCAGCGTTGCCAACATTAAGGGCCGTACTAAGAACGGTACTAAATCAACTAAACTGTCTGACCCGTGTCGGGTGATGGCGAAACCAGCAAGGCCGATCACAGTCAGACTAGATCTATCAAAAGGAGGGTTTATACGGGAATCATACTAGTGGCCAGCCTAGGCCGCTAAGCAGCGCATCGTTGCCGCTAAGCGGTCGATATCGTGCGAAAGCGACTACACAAGGCGGTTTGACCTGCATCGGCAATATCAACTTTGAAGCATGCATGACCCGATGAGATCGGGCCTGCTGACCTCGGGTGTGGGTTCAAGGGCTAGACCGACATCGCATGCAAGGTCGAGGGTCGGGTGGTCGGAGGGGGCCTAGCTTGGCTTGGTCGGCTCTGTTGGCTATGCAACCTCCGGCCACCAGGCCGGCAGCCATTGCTGCGACGAGACAAAGCCCACCAGGGGTTGGGGCTGATCGGTTCTCAAGGAAGAGGGAAAAAAGGAGAGATAGCCTGGATAAAGTCGGCTTCGCCAGCTGCACAGCCACCAGCCACTTGGCCGACGGCCATGGCTGCGCAAGACATAACAGAGGGGGGGGGGGGGTTGGTCTCGCCAGAACCAAAGGGAAAACGGGGGAAAAGAAGGGGCTGACCTGATGACGGGGTCGTCGGCTCCGGCAGCGACTCCTCCGGCCGGTTGCTCTCCGGCGCCGTGCGAGTAGAGCCCCACCGCAGGAGAGAGAAAAGAGAGAGATAGGGTAGATGACGAGGGAGATCGGAGAGGGATGAGGGGGGATCGGCTGGGCTTAGGGCTTAGTTTTTATAGGGGAGAGGGCTGCGGGTATCTCGGAGGAGATCGGGTCAAGGCTAACGGGGAGATAGAGATGAGAGGGAAGGGATCAGGATTGAGAGGGATCACACAGGGGGATCGGATCGGGTTGAGGGGGTTTCGGCTGACAGATAGGGGGAGAGAGGGATCGGTTTAAGGATAGAGGGGGGGGGAAGGAGAGAGATTGGGTTTGAGAGAGAGATCGGTTTAGAGGGGGAGAGAGATGGGATCGGGTTTGAGAGAGGGGGGTGGCTGGGAGATAGAGAGAGAGAGAGGGTCGGCTGGGTTGGGTTGGGTTGGCTTAGAAGGGTTGGTTGAATTAGGTTAGGGATAGGTTGGCTGAATAGTTGAAAGGGGGGTTGGTTGAATGGGTAGTGGGTGATGGGTTTAGATTTAGGTTTTAATTTAATTCTCTTTCTTTCTTTTTTTTTTTTGAAATTAATTAAGCATAGCTCGCAGTTGAGCATGGCTTGCACTCGAGCTTGCATCGCATCGAGACGGGCCAATGCGCAAACCTCACGAGTCCGACAGACTCGTCTAAAAACTTGATATTCTAGTTAATCTAAATCATCAAAACAAACAAGCCATGCTTCCAGTGTCGCCTAGCGACCCGGACCCAGGGCCCACTGCCCGGTCCAACTCATGCTCCAGTAAACACCAATGACGATCATAAATACGAAAAACAATCAATCAATTTAGCAACAATAATAAATAAATAAATAAAATCGGGCTGCCCTGAAATCAAACGCACCGGGTATTACAGGTTCGAAGGCGAATCTTATAGTTATGTCGACGGAAGATTGTGAAGAGTTATTAGAGCAAGGCTTATCATTCTTGATTAATCGTCATGGTAACCAACTTATCGAAGGTGTCGAATCTTAAGATCGACATGGAGAAATTCGATGGAAAGTCTAACTTCATCTTGTTGGAAGTTAGCGTTAGAGATTTATTGATTCAACATGGTCTTCACAAAGCTCTGTATAGTTCGAAGGCGAATCTTGTTGTTATGTCGACAGAAGATTGTGAAGAGTTTGATCTTCATGCTTGTAGTATAATTCGATCTTGTTGAGAGAAGGAGATCAAGTTTCTCGTCATGTATGAGAGTTCTGTGGTGACGATTTGGACAACTTGAAAGCTGGTACATGATGAAGTTTCTTACAAACGGGTTATGCTTGAAGTAGCATATTTACATGTTTCACATTAGGGAGGGTACTTCCATCCATTAGCACCTTAATGAATTCAATTGGATCACATCTGAATTTTTGAACAACGAAGTAGATATCAAAGAGGAAGACAAAGCTCTTATCATTCTCTCTTTTTTATCGAAGTACTTCGAGTATCTTGTTACGACGGTACTCTTTGGGATGGAGACCATTGAATTGGACGAAGTCACAGTGAATCGTATGTCCAATGATTTTAGGAAAAAGCTATTGGTTATAGAGTCACATACATATAGTTCTGACTTGTTTATGGAGAGATAAAGGTCAGAGAACAAAGGTTCTTCCATGGGAAAGTCTAAATCTAAGTGTTGATTGGGGAAAGACGTGGGGTGCTATTACTGTTATAAAAGGGGTCATAACAAGTCTAATTATCCGAAGCTGAAAGCGAAGGTGAATACTTCTAAGAAGAGTGCATATTCTGAGGTGTCGTTTGATGTAGCTCATGTAACGGAGGATCTGTCAGATGATGTATTTTTATTAGTTACAGTTCGAGAGGACCTGAATAATAAGTGGATCATAGATTCTAGTTGCTCCTACCATATGTGTTCTAATCAGGAATGATTCTTCTTCTATTAGAAGGTGAATGGTGGTTCGGTCTTGATGGATAATGATTTCACATATAAGACCATCGGGAAGGGAGAAATAAAAATCCGTATGTATGATTACATTGTTAGAACTTTGATTGATATTTGATACATTCTAGATTTGAAAAAGAATCTCATCTCTCTTAGTACTCTATATTCTTTGGGTTGCAAGTTCACTGCTCAAGATGGAGTTCTTTGGGTATCATGAGGGATTATGATGGTTATGAAGGGTGACATGATCAGAATTCTCTATGTTCTTTCTGGGAGCACTGTTATAAGTAGTGCATCAGTTTCTACTTTAGTGGAAGATTGAGAGCCAGTCTCATCACGATTATGGCCTAAGCATTTAGGCCTATAAGTGAGAGAGGCCTTTCTGATTTGAGCAAGCGAGATTTGCACTCAGGTGTGAAGAATGTCAAGCTTGACTTTTGTGAGCACTATGTGTTTGGGAAGCAATATCGGATCAAATTTGGTACGATAGTTCATCGCACAAAGAGGACGTTAAATTACATCTATACAGATATTTGGGATCCTTTCAGAGTTGCTTCTAAGGAAGTATCAAGATTCTTTGTTTCTTTTATGCACTACTATTCTAGAAAGGTCTAAGTCTACATATTATAGATCAAAGATCAAGTATTTGAAATGTTTTGAAGTTAAAAGACTTTGATGGAGAAACAAACTGGCAAGAAGTTGAAGTGTCTCCATAGCGACAATAAGGGAAAATTTATATCAAAGGAGATCCAACAGTACTGTGAGGAGGAAGGCATTGCCAGCCACTTCACAGTCAGGAAGACAACTAAGTAGAATGGAACCAGGAGAGGATTAACCATACTTTACTCGAGCGAGCAAGCTACATGCTCTCTAAGTCAGGCTTGGGTAAAGAGTTTTGGCCAGAGGCCATGAATATGACATGCTATTTGGTGAACTGGTCACCAGCTACTGCGATTGCTTTGAAGACTCTGGAGGAGGTTTGGTCAGGTAAACTGACAGATTACTCGTTCTAACGAGTGTTTGGATATCTGACTTACTATTAAGTCAAAGGTAGCAAGTTGGATCCATATGTAAAAAATGACTTATTCTTGGGGTATGCTTTCGGAGTTAAGAGGTACAGAGTTTGATGCCCAGAATCATGTAGCTATATTACTAGTAGAGATATGACTTTCAATGAGACTCAACTGTAGACTTGCAGTAGGTCTAGGTTAGAGATCAATCTTGAGGGCTAAAGTTATAATTATCAGTTACATGTGGAGCTATAGGCTCCTATAGTTTCTACAGAGGTAGAGCAGACTACCCCGACAAAGATGGCTAATTTAAAGGAGGTAGTTTAGATTCCAAGGCAACAGTCCGTTGTAGCTGGCAGGCAGAAGCAGATTACCAGAGCTCTAGTCATATACGAATATAAGGAGTTAGTTGCCTATGCACTAACCTCTATTGATGGTGATGAGTCGATCACTTTTAGAGATACAATTCAAGACATAGATTACGTTGAGTGGGGCACGACCATGGGTGAAGAGATTGAGCCTCTTTATAAGAATCAGGCATGAGAGCTTGTTGCGAGACCCAGAAGGCAAAAAGTGATAGGCTGCAAGTGGGTTTACAAGAAAAAAAAATAGAAGGTTCTGGACGATATTCGCTAGATATGGCACAATTGGTAGCTAAAGATAACTTATAGTAGGAAGACGTCGGCTACAATGAGATGTTTTCACAAGTGGTGAAGCACATTTATATCTGTCTTTTGTTGGTTATGGTGGCTCTGTTTGATTTTGAGCTAGAGCAACTAGATATAAAGACATTGTTCTTGCATAGCGAGTTGGATGAGCTAATCTACATGCATCAGCCTGAGTGGCTCATGATGGAAGGTAAAGAAGACCATGTCTGCCGATTAAAGAAGTCATTGTATGGCCTCAAGCAGTTGCCGAGACAGTGGTATAAGAGATTTGACTCATTCATGGAGAATCATGAGTACATCAGAAATGAGTATGACCACTATGTTTACTTTAGAAAGCTTTGTGACGGTTCTATGATATTTCGTCTTTTATATATGGATGACATGATTATTGCTGTAAAGAACACGTCAAATATCGATGTCTTGGAATCTTAGTTGAGCGATAAGTTTGAGATGAAGGACTTGGGTTGTGCCAAGAAAATTCTTGGGATTGAAATTCATAGGGATTGGAAGCATGGTATAATTCGTTTGACGTGGAGGAGCTACCTTCAGAAGGTAGTTTCTCGTTATGGGATGGGTAGTGATAAGCCAGTTAGCATTTCCCTTGCTACACACTTTCGACTATCGGCGAGACGGTCTCCTAGCATCGATGACGAGCTTGTTTACATGGTTCGTGTGTCGTATGCGAGCGTAGTCTACAGTTTGATATACGTATGATGTGTACTTGTCCAGATATTGCACAGGCGGTTAGTGTGGTCAATCATTACATGATCGATCTGGGGAAGGAGCATTGACAGGCAGTGAAGTGGATATTACGGTATCTTCAGGGTATATTGGACTTATGGTTACTCTTTCAGTGGGATGACGAGTCAGTTAGAGATATAGTGGGATATATTGATGCAGATTATGCTAGCGATCTGGATGGGCGTCGGTCTATGATATGTTATTTGTTTACGCTAGTAGATGGTCCGACAAGTTGGAAGGCCTTCTTACAGGACACGGTTGCACTGTCAACGATAGAGGTTGAATCCATGGGCATATAGAAGACGCCAATAAGGCAATTTGGCCATAGGGTATTGGGGGCGAGTTCGGTCTTTCGTAGTCTAGCATGGAGATGCTTTCAGATAGCCAGAGCTCTATTTATTTGGCGAACAATGATCCGGTCAACCACTCATGAACGAAACATATTGATATCCGTTTTAACTTTGTTCGGCATCATATCAATAAGAAGACATTTTCTTTGAAGAACATTTCCATACATGATAATCTTGCCGATATATTGACGAAGCTGGTTCCATTGACTAAGTTCAGGCATTGCTTGAGCTTGGTCAAGATAATTTAAGAAGTTTCGCACCTTCGGGGTGCAGACACTTTTAGGGTGCTTTGGGGCATCTTCGGGATGTGTTTTGGGATACCAAGGAGGCATCTTTGGGCACCGTCAAGGTGCGAGTTGAGACGATGATCGGATTTTTATTCGAACTTCTAGCCAAGGTGGAGATCGATTGTTGAAGATGTGATTCGACTCTAGGTGGACGTGCATACAATCTGGACAGCTTGTGCGCATGACCCAGCCCCCTCCGGAAAATTCGACGCGGCATCCAAAAGAACTAACGCGTCTCTCGCCAGGTGGTCATGCACATGATTGTCGGTTCATGTGCACGACCTGGAACCTAATTTTCTTGACACATCCTTTTAGCAAAAAAAGTGAGATTGCATGGCTATAGGCGGTCGTGCACGGTCCAGCCCAAGTCATGCATATTTTGACTTTTTTGTTTGAGCTGTTTTGAGTGGAATTTGGGATTAAGCTTATGTAACATATTCTCTTAATATATAAAGGTGTGTATTGTTTTAGGGTGGTGAGTGTGGAAAACATTGTTTATTTTGAGGGAGACTTGAAGAGGGTTTAGAGAAGAAAAATATGCTATCGGCGAAGAGAGTTTATCTCGTTGGAGTTAAGCGTTGCTTGTAATTTTGTTTGTTTATTCGTTCTTCGCCTGTGGTTTTTCCTGCAAGGGTTTTCATGTAAATCTCTCGACTCTCTCTATGTGATTGGTTTGTGGTTGTTTTCTTGTTTTGCTATTTCTTTATTTGTGTTGGATTGCTTGTTCCGCATTGATTCGTCGGAGAATTGTCATTTGCAAGTGATCTTTGTTGACTCACATGGTCGGAACGATTCGGTATCGGATTGTTCATCTGGTATCGTCTAGTAGGATCCTCAACGCATGTGGTACTGGTCCTAGCCTGCAATAGCACTGTAGCAAAAAGTGTAACAATCTTTGAAAATTGTTACTATTTTGCTACAGTGAAATCACTGTAGCAACTTTTTGTGTGTGAAATATTAACCTTTTTTTTGTTAAAGTGAAATCACTGTGGCAAAAGAGTAACAATTTAAGCAGATTGAGCAACAATCTTGTTGAGTAATAATTTGTGTAAATTGTTACTACCTTGCTACAGTGAAATCACTGTAGTAATTTTTTTTTTTTGAGAAATCTTGTTTGGGAATTAGTTTTTGCTACAGTGAAATCACTGTTGCAAGTGAGTAACAATCCTTGCATATTGAGTAACAATCTTTGTAGAGTAACAATTAATCTGCACGGATATTTACTCTTTTACTATAGTGAAATTACTGTAGCAATTTATTCTTTCGTGTAATCATCTCAAAAATGCTATAGTGAAATTACTGTAGCAAATCCGTGGTTTAAATCCTATAGCGACATGGATGGAGGGGCATGCACTAAGGGACAATTTGGTTATTAAAAAGGGATAAAAGTCACGTGTGGGACTTGATCTAGTTGCATCCTTTTCGGGAGGGACTTGATGCAACACCATCTTGCTGGCTGTTCCCCCTTAAACCAATCTCTTGTTAGGGACCTCTCACTAAGTCCCCCAAATTAGTATTAGAAAGGACTAAGAATTCGAAACAATGGTACATGAATGCAATTGTGCATGGAACCATAACTAATACGCCCATCTCATAGTCAGACCACATATAATCACATCATGACATTCGCTCTAATCTCATTAGATACTACATTGAGTACATGTTAATAAACCCATCCTAATGATATATTATAGTTTTATTTTTCTCAATTCAGCCAGTGGGATAATATATTGACTGAATTGTTAGTGTAAAGCCGATCTTCCTTTCGAGAATCCAGCAACTACAAAATGAAATATTGAAAACTTCAACATAAAAGCTCAAGAGAAAAAGATGAAGCAGAGATTCATTCCCCCAAAGGTTTGTAACATCTATAACAGCTGCTCATTAAGAGTTCCCTATAATGTTAATAACAAAACATTGTAATAATCACCCATTAACTTAGCCCATTAAAATCTATTGCTTAAACCAATAATATTTAAAACTATTAATCTTTTTCCAACACAGATGACAGAGGTATGATCAGATAATGGAAACATGAAGTCATACTCCGCCGACTTATCCTCCATCATCATCCCATCATGATGGGGTCGACTATAAGGACGATTCGTCCTTCTCCCTTTCTAAGGGCATATACCTTACCTTCAAGAAAGAGGAGAGCAAACAAGGAGAAGGAAAAGCTTGTGAGGAATTAAAAGCCCATATGATATGACCAATTGCATGGGAAATGCTATTCAGCCCTTAGGTTTTCCCGATTGCGTTTATCCCGATTGATGTGGCCGGGTGTGATTGGCGTAATGCCTGCTTCAAATGTTACTAATGAGATTCAACCATCCATTGCACATGATCACGTCAGTCGGGCTGAGCGGAATCGGAAAAACCTTCGGGCTGAATAGCATTTCTCCCAATTGCATTCACTCTCGGATTTGAAATGCCACCACCCCTGTTTCAATGGATAAAGAGGCCCCAGTAATTGCAGGACAGTGACTGCCACCTCTATGAAGGAATGGTGCATTAATGCCATCAAGAAACGAGACACCAATGGGTTTCTTGGATGGGGGCAGAACAGTTAAGGATTGATGGAGTTCATTGCATCTTAAAGAACATCCCCTTTGCTAAGGAAAGAAGGAATCTCTACCAAAAGAACATACAATTCCCTCTACGAATCATGTCGATCATTAAAGGGCTGCATCCCCTTGTCTGGGTTCAACCTTATTGCTTGCAATTCGGATGATAAGTTCTTATCAAGACCTTAGTTGGCCTCGTGCGAGCATTCAATCCTGTCAATAAGAGATGTGCCCATGTTTACTAATTGCACTGTTCATCCTCTGCTCCTTTCAGTTGCTATTACTTATAGGGATCGCAATTAAACGGGTCTAGTGATTGTTTGGTCACGTATATATATATATATGTCCAGGGAAGTGTGAGAATTACCAGAAGTGCAGTTTGATGAACTGCCAGTTTCCAAATAGAAGTGCTGGTTTTTTTTTTTTTTTGAGAAATTCTTATTTCAGGGGGGGGGGGGGGGACCCCTACCCGTTCATTAGAAAAGAAAATAGTTACAGAAAATGAACAAAAAAATACAGAAGAACCACAAGAATAGCTAAACTATCCACAAAGAGTTAATATTTCATCTCGCTAAGCTTCCTACAATGTTGTGCACGTGGCCTAAAGTTTCACTAGATTGATAATCTTCAAGATCACCAACTCCTGGGAGCCGTGCTTATTCTCAAACACCCTGGAAGTGCCAGTTTATTTGTTTGGTTTCAGGGAATTGACAATTCACTGAACTGCACTTCTGATAGTTTCGGTGTTTGTTTAGTTGAATTGTACTGCACGAAAGTGTTATTGTCGAGCACGCAAAATGAGATGTAGAAGTGATGTTGACGTATCGGTAATAATTACTTCTTCACTTGGGCGGAAGTCCCACTTCGGCTCTTTTATTTCGGACGTGGGGTGAGCTCTTTTGGAGGAATTGAGTAGGCAGAAGAAATATCACTTCTGACTTCGGGTAGCACTTCTGCACAACCAATCAGCCTGACTAGATCATTTCGCCGACTTCATCCACTTCCGAGGCCACTTACTCCCAACAAAACTGCCCTCTAGTGGGTTACCTGTTCCGATCTGATTCTACTGAAATGAGTTCGGGACGGTGTTTAATGGGTTTGGATGGATTTGGAGTTGTTTAAAAAACCTCTACCGGGTTTAGGACGGATCGGATTTAGCTTACCCCATCCTAAACCCGACCCGTTGGCATCCCTAATTACTTCCTTATATGGACTATTTTAGACCCGTATCACTGTAGCAGATGGGTACTCTCTCATCCAAGTTTTCACTACACTAATGGAGTATTTTGATCATTATGTAGTCCCTGTGTAGGTTAAGTGGTCCACTAAACTGAGCCGCTACAGTACTTTCAAACCGAGTCAAACCCATCTGACCCGCCTCGCCCTGAGTCACGACATTCCTTCCGCTACCCTACTCTATGTACAGTGCACCGCTATATAACTCTCTTCTCGTTCTGTTATTCGATTTGAAACAGAGAGAGAGAGAGAGAGAGAGAGAGAGAGAGAGAGAGAGAGAGAGAGATGATGGAGAGCAGCAGCAGCAGCAAGCTGAAACAGCGGCTCGCCCGCATGTTTCGGACCTCGACCCTACTTGGATCCGCCTGCGGCTCCTCCACCGCCACCTCCAGCATCCTGGGCTCCGCCACCCCTACCAGCAGCAGGACCTTCTCGACCGACGTCGCCCACGAGCCCGTCTTCATCCCCCGCCACCTCCGCCACCGATCCGACGACGCGCTCTGCCTGCAACACACCCTCGACCGCTCCCGGTCCATCTCTTCATCGCCCGGCCATCACCACCGGTCGGCCCGGTTCTCCATAGACTGCGGTGGCTGCCGGCCCACCCGCTCCTCAGAAGCCTACCCCCCTCCTCCGATGCCGAAGAGCAAGAAGAAGGAGAGGAGGGTGAGAGAGACGGGTGCGCACTACGAGACGGGCGAGGGGGAGGGGAGGACGTGCCCTCCCGGCTCTCCCTCTTCTCCCTCCAAACGGATGGAGGAGCAGAAGGAAGCCAAGAACAAAAGCGCCGAGAAGGAGGCCACTAAGAAGAAGAAGCTGCTGTCAAATGCCTATGGATTCACAAGCTCTTCTTCTCTCGACGACAGCGACGACGACGACGGCGGCGGCGGCGGACTAGGGTTCTTCAGCAGCGAAGAAGGAGAGGCGAAGGAAGAGGAAACAGAGACGTTCTTCTCGTCGAGGAGCTTCTCCTCCGACTCCTCCGGGTTCTACCAGCGCCCCTCTTCCCACAGTAACAAAGCGAAGACGAAGAGGAAGAAGTCGTCCTCCCGACGCCGGCCGAGAAGAGGCGCGGGCGAGGGGTATCGGCCGCTGGTCTCGTTGTCTTCGGGTTGGGGGAAGGTGGCGGGCTGCGGCGGCGGCGGCTTCGCGGTGGTGAAGCGGTCAAGCGACCCGTACGGGGATTTCCGGAGCTCGATGGTGGAGATGATGGTGGAGCGGCAGCTGTTCGGGGCCGAGGATCTGGAGCGCCTCCTCCGCTCCTACCTCTCGCTCAACTCCCCTCGCCACCACTCCGTCATTCTCAAGGTCTTCTCCGACATCTGGGAAGTCCTCTTCTGCAATTGACTCGACTCCTTGGATGTTCTGATTGGGTCTAGTGGGTTCGACCTGATCGAATGCGGTTCGATTCGAGTCAGGTGCTATGGTGTTCGCTTTGGGAGATCATTAGTGGGTTCCATTTCTCGGTTAATGTTGCTAAGTGTGGACTTTCAGCTACGGCTACACTGCTTTTAATGTTAATTTCACCTCCTGTTGATTGATCATCTGTCTCTGCTTTTCTCTTGTTAAGGACAAAAGGGGAATCACCAACTTGGGATTTGGGCTGGGGTTTATGATTCTTTATTGTCATTTATGAAACCACAATGGAAAAAAAACGAAGAACAGAGCCTAGTGCTATTGTGCTATTGGATCTTTGGGGGTAGCTCTCTCTCTCTCTCTCTCTCTCTCTCTCTCTCTCTCTCTCTCTCTCTCTCTCTCTCTCTCTCTCCAATGGAAAAGGAAGAACAGAGCCTAGTGCTATTGGAGGATTGGGGGAATCTCTCTCTCTCTCTCTCTCTCTCTCTCTCTCTCTCTTTCTCTCTGGGTTTTGAAATCCCTGTGCCAATGGGGGGATGAAAGAGAAAATCTAGTATATGGGATTAGGTGGTTATGTGGGCCTGGCTCCCAACGAGTTTGTTCTTTTCTCCTTAGAAAATAGCACCTACCAACAGCCACACCCTACACTTCTGGCTGTTTGTATAGTTTAAAAGAGGGTTAGATTCTCCCCATTCTATCCGATTGGAGGTAGCAGAGCATCTCATGGTAAGGGAAGTGGTGATGAGCATATTTGCTAAGAGTAATGCTATTCAGTCTGAAGATTTTTCTGAATTCGCCGGCCTGATTGACGTGGCAACGCACAACTGGTGGCTGAAAAGTTAACCAGTTGTGCGCTGCCACGTTAATCGGGCCAGTGAATTCGGAAGAAATCTTCAGGCTGAGTAGCATTTCTCTTTTGCTAACCGATTCATTTGCTGCACTTACTTACGGTCCAATTGTGGGCTACCTAACTCCGCTCGCTCAATTATGCATTTTGTTTTGGACGACGTGGTAGCCCACGATTGGGCCGTAAGCAAGTGCAGCAGATGAATCAGTCAAGCACTGAGCCTTGGACCCCACCACCACTTCAAGGGTATGGTTTGTTAATGAAGATTGTACAATTAGCATTGCTTGTAGCAAAAATGGTCTGAGAATAGTTAAATCCCTAATAATTGAGAGCTAGTTGTTTTGCTTTTATATGTTGTGAAAGTTCATGGGAAAGACTGCTATGGTGAGAGACTAGAAAATCTCTAATGGCACGTTTCTACCCGGTCAACATTTCTACCCGGTCAACATTTTTACTAATAAAGTAAAACCGAAGAAATATTTACTTTAACATGTTTGTATCAAAAAAATAAAGAATGCAGTAAATCAAATTGATTTACTTTTACTTGACTAGTCGGTCTTTTCATTTACTTCATATTAGATGTAGTGTACGTGTTAGTATTCTATTAGTCCCACCTCGGTTATGGTAATATAAAGATGTGTGTTCTCTCTTTATATAAGGAGAGGTAGCCTTATGTAATGATGATGAGATTGATGAGATAATAAAAGGAGTTTTTCTCCTCAAACCTATTCTCTCTCCCTCTCTCTTCGTAACATGGTATCAGAGCCAATCTTCTTGGCCTAAGGTTTTGACGCTCTCCTCTCCGGCCTTGGCCTCCTCGATCGTCGTCGACGACATCGAGGAGGCCGGGAACAGTAAAAAATATATTTTTCCATCTCTCTCTCTCTCTCTCTCTCTCTCTCTCTCTCCTGAATACTTGATCGATATGGTGCGGTCGCCTCTCCACCACTGCTTGCCGTTCGGCCTGATCGATCACCGACGCCCCGCCGTCTCTGTCGCCCGGATCTGCCTCCACTCGCGCAGGCTCAACCGCTCGCCGTCGCTGCTGCCCGGCCCTGCATTCGAACACCGATGCTCATCGCCCGGCCGAGCAACTCACCACCGCTGCCGCGTGCCGAATCTGCCGCTCGCCGTCTCCGGCCTTTGGTCGCCCGCTCCAGATCCGGTCGCCGCCTGAGAGAGGGCAAGGGATGGCTACATCCCGGCGCACCGTCTGAGCCCTACGTGCTGGTCTCGTGCCCGCCGTCTCCACCGGAGCCCGATCCCGCACCGATCGTCCCCGTTCTGGACTTGCAATGCGCCCGCCGTCTCCACCGGAGCCCGATCCAGCGCCAATTGTCCCCGTTCCGGCCCTGCGACGCGCCCGCCGTTCCCTGCGCCCGTCGGCCCATCGCGCCCGAAGTTCCCTGCGCCCGCCCGTGCCCTCCTTCGCTGTCGCCCGGATTTCTCTCACACGTCTCCGAGCCGTGCGCAACTCGACCGGATTTCTCTCTTTCTCTATTCCCTCTTCTATCTCTCTATAGCTAATCACGGCCATCTGATTTACATCGAATGACTGTGATTTATGATTTGTTGTAGTGTGCGTTCTCTCTCTAATCTCTCTCGGATCTTCCCCTTTCTCTCTTTTACTCGGTACCAGATGGATGTGATCTATTGTGGTTTGCTGCACCGAACGGCTGTGGCCCCACCTTCCATTTGGTCGGCGTTTCATCCGCCGGTCCACTCTCTCCTTGCGCGCGCCCGGATCCTGTGCTCGCTACAACTAGCTTCTTGAGTCCCGACCTTTCCGTACCTGGCCGGCTCTTCGCAATCGCCTATGCGCCTAAGCCTTGCGCCCTACGCTCTGACCCATTGCGCTCTCCCTGCGCCCCGGTCACCGTCGGCCCTCGCCGACTGCACCCTCGCCGGATCCGACCCGACCGACCTCCTCCATTACCGAATCCTCTGCTCGCTGGACCACCCTGCACTTTACCGGCTTGTCTCTCTGCGCCTGCGCTTAGCCGGTCTGCATGCACTTTGCACTTTATTGGTCCGCCTGCCCCTATATTTGTGCCTTGCATCAGTTCGTTCTACCAGTTTGCCTGCGCCCGCACCTTGCGCTCTACAGGTCCGTCTGATCTTCTACTCTTGCCGATCGAGATCTTCTTCCTCCTTTCGATCGAGCTTCTTTCCCTCTGGTGTCTCTCTCCTTAGCCGGTTGGCTTTATCCTCTTTCTCTTTGGTCATGTGACCCAAGGATTCTCTTTCGTTCCAGTTACTTTTGTGCCGGCTTTCGGATCCTCTCTCTCTCTCTCTCTCCGGTCACACTTGTGCCGGTCTTTGGATCCTCTCTTTTACCGGTCACAATTGTGCCGGCTTTCGGATCCTTTCATTTTCTTTGGTCATGTGACCCTTGGATCCTCTCTCTCTCTGGTCACTCTTTTTCCGGCTTTCGGATCCTCTCTCTCTCCGGTCACACTTGTGCCGGCCTTCAGATCATCTCTCTTTCCAATCACTCTTGTGCCGGCTTTTGGATCATCTCTCTTACTCTCTCCGGTCACACTTGTATTGGCCTTTCGGATCCTCTCTCTTACCGGTCACACTTGTGCTGGCCTTTCGAATCCTCTTTCTTTCCTTGGTCATGTGACCCTATCAGAGCTACGGCTCTATATTCTTTCTTTCCTCTAAATTTTTTCTTTGTCTGTGATGATTAAGATCTTCTAGAAGGTGTTAAGTGCTTGCTTCGGCCGGGTGCTTGTCTCCTATGAGGTCTCATACATCTACATCTTTTCTTAATCGATATCTCTCCTTTCGGCCTCCTTTATTGCCGGTTTTCATCACCGTCGGCTTTCTCTACTCCGATCCTTAGTGATCATTGCCAATTCCCCCGGTTGACCTACTTACAGGTTGACCAGGTTCCCCCGGTTGTCCTGCTTGCTGGTCAATTGGGTTTTCAGGATGATTTGCTTGCAGGTCGCCCTAACACTATCTTTCCTTTACCGCATAAAAAAAGGGATTATTTGATATATTTTTTCTTTATTTCTTTTTTACTTTCTTTTATTAAGCAAACTGATGTCGGTTTATACCTTACAATAGTTTGACGGGGGTATTAGATGTAGTGTACGTGTTAGTATTCTATTAGTCCCACGGTCATCCCACCTCGGTTATGGTAATGTAAAGGTGTGCGTTCTCTCTCTATATAAGAAGTGGTAGTCTTATGTAATGATGATGAGAATGATGAAATAATACAAGGAGTTTTTCTCCCCAAACCTGTTCTCTCTCTCTTTCTTCGTAACACTTCAAAAAAAAAATCAAGTAAATGGTTTGAGTTACTTGTAAATCTCTTCTTTAACTTTTACCACGTGAGAATTCCACTACCTCTAATTTACTTCGTCTAATGATTTCATCATTTCTTAGTTCTCATATCACAACAGACTTTGGCCACGTTAGAATTCTTCGACTTTGGCCACGTCAGAATCTCACTTCTCTGATTAACTTCAAGATAGAAGCAAAGATTCAAAAATATAATTTTTATTAGCATTTACTCGTCAGTTTACTTAACGGAATGGATTTACTTTTACATACTAGGTGGATCGGAGATACAAACACACCTATTGGATCGAGGTGGTGTTGGGCGACAGAACGTTTCATCCGATAAGGAGAGGAGTACGGATCGGAGTTGAGCTGCGGAGAGAGAGAGAGACAAAGAGCACGGAAAATGAAAGATGATAGCAGAAGCCTGTAATGGGGCAGTAGCCTAGGAGAAAGAGCATTCCTTTTATCGTGCATGCATGCATGCATGCAGTGGACCATGGTCTGGCCGCCCATCCCATCACCGCTGCTCCTGCGCCTGTTATCCGTCTCCCTCTCTATCTATTAACTCTTCACCTCGGTTCCTGCACCTCCTTCGCCAGTTCTCGAACTGGCACTCGATCACAGATGTTCATTTGGCTGCCCGTTGAGGCTGTGTACGATCCACCGGTCGAGCGGTGTGCAGCGGCCGGCTGTGATCGTGCCACATCAGGTTGGTCGAAGGAAAGTTTAAGAACATAGGTAGGGGAGGAGGTTGCTGCTAATAAAACAAAACCGCATGCAAGAGAGGTCGGGGCAATATTACAAACTTCGGGTGAGGTGGCTGTAATTTTTTTTTAATTGTTATCCAATTTATTTTACCCCCACTTTTCTTATATTGCACAAACATGTACACTCCTCCAAATTCTAAGTTAATTTTGGTTAGGTCCACGATAAACAAAAATAAGTTAGTTTTAATTAAAATATAGGAAGACTTAGTCTTAAGTCCTTTTAACAGATGTCATATTAGCTAAAGGATATATAATATTTCAATATTGCATCAAGTTCCTCAACCTTAGTTGTCTCCTCATGTGCTACAGAAAGAGTATCCATTCGTCTCTTGAAAGAGTATCCATGCATTCGCTGGTTGACACTGTGCATGTAGCGGTTGCTACAGTGATTTCACTATAGCTGCTACAGTGATTTCACAGTAGCTGCTATAGTGAAATCACTGTAGCAAGAGTATCAATTTGATTTGGTAAGAGTATCAATTTAGCGAATTGTCTGTTACTACAATGATTTCATTATAGCAAGATCGAGTATCAATTAGCTGAATGAATACTTTTTCTAAACTCTTGTTACGTTAAGATCACTTTAGAAACCGTAACATGCACAATGTCACCCGATGAATAAATACTCTTGTTGATTGTGGGTGCAAAATCTAGCTAACGCTTGACAGTGGGACCCGCCAGCCCTGCTTGGGGCCTGCGAAAATGACGGTGGGATCCGTCAGCTCTGCCTAGGGCCCGCGAAGATGACGATGGGATCTGCCAGCCTTGCCTGGGGCCCGCGAAGACGACGGTGGGACTCGCTAGCCTTGCCTGGGGCCCGCGAAAATGATCGTGGGATCCACCAGCCCTGCTTGGGGCCCACAAAGATGACAGTGGGACCCGCCAGCCCTGCCTGGGGCCCGTGAAGACGATGGTGGGACCCGCTATCCCTGCCTTGGTCCACGAAGACAATAGTGGGACTCGCCAGCCCTCCCTGAGGCCCACACATACTATCTGGAGTCTGGTAAATCCTTTCGGGTATTTATCAAAACCCTCGATATTCTCAAACATCTATAAATAGTAGACCCAACAAATATTTAAGGACGGACCAGATTTCATTATTCCATATTTCACTTTTTGTTTTCCAGAGCTCGATCATCGAGCCTTTTGATAATCAGACTCTAGTCAAGCCTACTCCACTCTCTGTCGACTTATATAAGCACTCCCCGGCCTTTCGAGAGTAGCACTATTTCTTTCAGAGTTAGTGGATTCAAAGGTAGTGTCTTACCACATGGAAACGTAGGCTTTGGCCGAACTCCGTCACCACCCTGTGTAAACTCTCCATCTCTATCTCTCTCTACTCAATAGCGTCTGAGCGACAGCTCAGCACTCCAAAGTGCACTGCACTTATAATTCAACCCTCAATCGACTATAAAAGGGAGATCGTACAGTGGTTGTAACCCCCCTAATTTGGTGCCGTTTGTGGGATCCTTCTCTATCGACTTGCGGCCTTCGAGCTTTCCAGCTCATTCGGTCAAGCAGCAACTACCGATAGCTTGAGCAACCCATCTGTCTTCGTTGCAATTCCAGAATGACGAAGACATGCCCGATGGACAGCCAAAAAGAAGTTATCTAAATCAAGATGTTCAAACATCGGGGGTGAATCCTCCGACGTCAGTCGCCGATAGCAATAACGGAGCAAACATCCACTGGTCGTGTGATCGTCCTCTGATCCCTACGTCGGGAGTGATGTTCGAAACTATGACCAACAACCAAGGGCTTGGAGACAGCCAACCCTCGGGCATCCTCCGACATTGCGGATCATCCAAGGATTTAATCGACAACAAAGGGCTTGGAGATATCTAACCCTTGGGAATCCTCTGGTGTTGTGGATCGCCTAGGTATTAAACCGTCAATCGAGGGCTTAGAGACAACTAACTTTTGGGCATCTCCGAGCATCAGAGATTGCCCGACAAAAATTCCAAGGAGACAGTCTTGGCACTCAAAGACAAAGTTCGAGGTAGGTGTCTTCGCCTCGGTACTCAATAAGTCTAAGGAGACAGCCTTGGCACTTAAAGACAAAGTCCGAGGTAGGCGTCGCCGTCTCGGCACTCAATAATTCTAAAGAGATAGCGTTGGTGCTCAAAAACAAAGTCCGAGATAGGTGTCGTTGTCTCGGCACTCAAAAAGTCCAAGGAGATAGTCTTAGCACCCAAAGACAAAGTCTGAGGTAGGAATCTCTGCCTCGGCACTCAAAAAGTCCAAAGAGATAGCGTTGGCACTCAAAGACAAAGTACAAGGTAGGTGTCGCCGCATCTGATCTAAAAAAATCCAAGGAGATAGCCTTGGCACTCAAAGACAAAGTCGGAGGTAGGCGTTATCACCTCGGTACTCAATAAGTCCAAGGATACAGCCTTGGTGCTCAAAGAAAAATTAAAGTCTGAGGTAGGCGTCGTCGCTTCGACACTCAATAAGTCTAAGGAGATAACCTTTGCACTCAAAGATAAAGTTCAAGATAGGCGTCACTGCCTCGGCACTCAATAAGTCCAAAGAGACATCCTTGGCACTCAAAGAAAAAGTCCGAGGTAGGCGTAGCCGCCTCAACACTCAATAAGTCCAAGGAGACAGCCTTGGCACTCAAAGATAAAGTCCGAGGTAGACATCGTCGCCTCGACACTCAATAAGTCCAAGTAGATAGCCTTGGCACTCAAAGGCAAAGTCCAAGATAGACGTCGCTGCCTCGGCACTCAATAAGTCCAAGGAGACAGCCTTAGCTCTCAAAAACAAAGTCCGAGGTAGGCGTCGCCGCCTAGACACTCAATAAGTCCAAGGAAACAGCCTTGGCACTCAAAGACAAAGTCCTAGGTAGGTGTTGCTGTTGGGATTGATGTGTTCTAAGCTTGTAAAACTTTATGTTTTAGTCTAATAAAGATTGATAGTTATTATTATATGAGATGCATATAGGTGCGTAACATAGTTACGTGTTCTTTAGGGAACAGAGAGCCCTGGTTATATGGTAGTCCACTGAGTTGAAGACTAAGTGGATTGGTCCCGTATAACCTAAATAAGTTCGCAGCTATGATCAGGTTGGTCGCCGCATCATGATAAGCTGTTGGCGATGACAGTTCATGGGATATCTTCACCATGGTCATCACCAGGCACAGTGTCTGTGGCTGAACGGAACTAACACGGTGTACAGATCAGTGAGCAGACACTGGTACACTAAGCCGTGTTTCTGCTTAGGGTAAAATGGTCCTAAACCCTGAGGAACCACGTCTGATGGACTAACCAGTTGCGTGGTGCTTTGGCACACCAATGTGTGAGGATCCATATACAGTGATCCAAAACCACGGTGTACTGGGTTACCCGGCTGGCGTTGCATTAGCGTGTCACTCCTGCAGGTCATCCACACCCCTGAAGGGAGGTGCGTTCCTTGGTGTGACTTACACTGTACCAAACCCAGGCCTGGTGGTCATCAGTTTGACTGTTGACCGGGTTCGATTACTCGACGGGGTAATCAGAGGTACGATGTATAGGTCAACCTGGAAGGAACCATGTCATATGATCATTCGAGTCTGACGGTAGTCTTCACCGCTCGAAGTGAATCATGGCATCAAGTGGAGGGACAGCGGGTTTACCACAACTAAGCGGAGAGCAGGGGTATGATGGAGAACATAGTAAGTCTGGGTGAATTGGAGTGCAGCCTGCGTCGCACTCTGGGTGGCTACGCAGGTTAACTCGAGCTCAGAGGATCGATGGTACACTCGGGTAGTGTGTCGATCGAGCTTGAGTTGGAAGCCATGAACCCCGGTCCCTGATGGTTCCACCTTATCAACATTATGTACGGTTCTTGAACCGTCTCCTCGGAACACCATAAGCATGAGGAAGAAAGAAGTATACGCTCCGTGTGTGCTTGGCACTAGAGCACGGTAGATGCGTAACTACATACGAGTACTAAGGGTTGAGCCCGAGACTAGTTCGGAGTTGTATGTAGTAATCCCTAGCCATAAGTGAACTTCGCTGCATAGGTGCGATGCACCGGGGTATGTTGCGAGTTGACTAGTTGACTTTGCTAGAGGCACCCTCCGGTGGCCTCAGTTAATAGTAAGTAACTAGTAGATATCACTTAAGTAATGGCCGCTAGGTATCGCACGCTAGAAATGGTCAAAATGAGGCGTCGGGGCGTTTTGGTAAAAACCTCACTCTGCCGGACCTCACTGTTGGCCGACCCTAGTGATAGAACACCTTGCTAGGGCCGGCCCTATGATGTAGGGATAAGAATCCCTCATCTATAGGGCCGGCCATATGGATAGGGATGGGGCGATAAAACGGTTAAGATCGAGCCCTAAAAAGTGGGAAAACGGATAAATACACGGAGAGATAAAAAGAAGATAATGAAGAGATAATGAGAGGGGGTTATTATCCCCTTGGATCCTTATCCAAGGGGGTTGGCCAGCCCTATAAAAGGACCTATGGGCGCCGGCCCCATGGCCAAGAAAATCCGAACCCCCCCTCCTCTCATCTCTCTAGTTCTCTCCCGATTTATCTCCCGTTTCCCGCTTGCTACTTCGTCTTCCTCGCGTGGAGTTCTGAAGAAGGAGAAGGGTCGTTCTTCGGAGGCACTCAGAGATCCGAGAGCGACGTTCCGTGCATCGTGTGAGATCGGGTGAACAAGAAGGCAACATCTCCATTCGTACCGTCGGCATCTTCGCGAACGATCTTCCGTCTCCATCGACAAAGAAGACAATTCTCCGCGATTAAAAGATCCGTACGAAAGGTATGTGTAATCTAACATGCAGATCTAGCGAGCATTATGATTTGCATTCATGCTAGTTAATCATTACGCTAGATTGCCGTTAGGGGTTTTCGATTCTCGTGCATACACATGCACACATATGTAGATTAGTTTCTATGAAAAGTTAAATAGTGTAACGTGCACCATGAACGGTCTTTCGACCGCCAAATCGCTTTCGCTGCGAGCCTCTGACCCGGATTAACTTCCAACAATTGGTATCAGAGCCGCATTAGTGGTGTGCGTTTCACGTTTTTTCATGAAACCAACATGTGTGCGCATGATGAATGCGTGAGATCATCGGGGTTCTTACGGTTAGATCATGCATATGTATAGATTGTGCTTGTTCTATTAATCATTCTTGCAGGGCGCCGCTATAAAAAATCTAGATCTATGCTTTGTGCTTGCTACCGGGGGTCGGACCCCGAGTTAGCAATTGTATGGATTTGCTTTCTGTGTGTGGATATGTAATTGAGCCTTAGATTGGGCGAGTGATGGGGGTTGACCATCCTCGGTTTCCCATGGCCTTTTTCTAGGTGTGTTTTCTTTTCTTTCTAGGAAATTGTGTACGACCGAGCACTTGCTCGTAGCGTACTAGACTTTTTCGGTTACAGATCAAGAAGAAAGATTTGCCAAAGAAATCCACCATCGGGAGCGGAAGCGGAACCCTGGAGGATGAAGACGATCCGGCAAAGTGTTCGCAAGCACGATGAAGGAGCCGGACCGAGGAACCTTGCGAAGAAAGCTAGAGGCCTGAGCTGTACTAATTAGGTTCAGGGGTCGGACCCTGAACTTAATTCAGTTTTAATGGTTGCTTTCTTTAATTAGTTCTTTATGCTTCATATCGAACCCCGATGAGATAATATGATTATCTGTTTTCAGAGGGATGCCTTTCCCCTCCGTCCAAGCGACTGTTTGAGGTTAGGATCCCGCTAGATAACGCCTATTATCTATTTGACTTTTGATGTTAGTGGGATCCCATCACATATGGTTATCCCACCATTAGGTCAACACCCGATTAGTCGGGTGTGCCTATTTGGCCAGCATCGAAATCAAAGATGAGATGGAGATCCATTGAACATCAATTGTCAAATCTATAATTAAGGCGCCATGACTAGTGGGAGTCCTTTCCAGTGAGTCTGACTCTAGGATTAGCTCCAGAGCATTAGCGTGATAACCAATTTTGCAAAGCATCGATATTCTTGGAATATGTAATGTGACCCTTGAATGGAGAAATCTACTTGAGGCAGGGACTATGGTATTCCGAGAGTGATTAATGCTAGGCGAAGGGCTTGAACGCTAGTGGGAGCATGGTGTGACCAGGGTCTAGTATTTAGGAGGTCGCTATCTTTGCATTTACATAAATTCATACTCGCAAAATAACCCTCAGAATAATAAGGGATGCAAGAGAGGACTTTTATAAGATCCTCTGGCCTCCACGGCCAGTCATTTTGTGTTTGGGTGGGGATGCATAACTTCACACCCCCTAGGGTGGGAGCTGTGTGTTTCCATGCCAAATTACTTAATGACCTCCCTAAGGATATGGCGATTACGAGGCCAGGAGAGAAGGGCTTTTCATCCCACCCTAGTGGGGGCCGTATGAACTCCCGTGTCGTAATTGCTTAGGCTCGTGGGTAAGCATCCTAAGTACACGTGAGGTATTCATTGCGAAGACAACGGTGATCACGTGGTACTGGCCGAAAGATAACCATGGTCCATCACAGCCCTTAGTTGACAGATTTGGATAGGGTCAAGGAAAAGGCCCGTGTAAGCGGATTGACGCTGTATGATGCCCCCTAGGGCAGGTACAGTCGATTCCGAGATCTTACATACATGGTTAATTAATCCATGGTAATGACTTCGCTTGAGGGTAGCGTTGACATATGGATATAATTAGCTTGTTTTAAAAATCCATAAAATAAGTTTTTTATGCATACTCATTATTCAATCTTTATTTTCAGATGACTAAATTAGACCCCCTGTCCGCTATCCTAAATGACCACAAACTTACCGGTCCCAACTATGAGGACTGGAAGCGTAACCTGTACCTGGTCCTAAGGATTGGTAAACATATGACAGCCCTGAATGACCCTAAGCCAGATTTGCCAGGACCCAATGCCACAGAGGCACAGTTAAAGGCATTCACTGACTGGAAGGAATCTAATGAAATATGTAAATGCTATATTATAGCATCCTTGCAAACAACTCTGCAGAAGCAAGTCGAGGAGATGCCCGACGCTTCTGACATGATGTTGTACCTGAAGGAGATGTTTGAAGGTCACAATCGCGTTACGCGATACCTTACCATCAAGAAACTCGTCGGCACTAAGATGTCCAATGGGACGCTGGTTCGGGAACACATGATGAAAATGTTTGGGTTCCAGAACGAACTAGCTACCATGGACATTGTGCTAGAAGGCGACACTACAAGAAATAGGGTCTTTACCGACGGACATTATTATCACCGTCGGTAATAATACACTTTTTACCGACGGGGAAAATAATATCCGTCGGTATTATAACTTCAATTTTTTTAATTTTCTTTGCATATTTATACCGACGGTATACATATATACCGTCGGTAATATACTTTATACCGACGGTTACATATAAACCGTCGGCAAAATGTCATCATCGTGATATTGTACCGACGGAAATTGTATTTCCGTCGGTATAACCAATGTTACCGACAGCCATAATATCTCCGTCGGCAATATACCGACGGTAATAAAATGTCCGTCGGTAAAATTGTCCCGACGAAACTCAGTGTAAAAACCGAGCCTCTGGAAAAAAGTAGGAGGTTGAGTTCCGTCGTGCTATTTACCGACGGACGTGAAAGTTCCGTCGGTATAACTAATTATACCGACGGTATTTATATGTCCGTCGGCACAATACCGACGGTAATTTAGTTTCCGTCGGTAAAATGTCCCGACGAAACTCAGTGTGCCAAACCGAGCCTCTGGAAAAAATTGAACTTGTGTTTTCGTCGGGATTATACCGACGGAATTTATATATCCGTCGGTACAATACCGACGGTAATTAAATTTCCGTCGGTAAAATGTCCCGACGAAACTCAGGGTGCCAAACCGAGCCTCTGGAAAAAATTGAGCTTGTTTTTTCGTCGTGGAGTTTTACCGACGGATTGTTATTTACCGTCGGTAAAAAAATTAGTTTTACCGACGGAAGATAAAATGTCCGTCGGCAAAAACCCTGTTATATAACAAAACAGTCGAGGTCTTCTTTGATTCTTCTGATTCGATCTCTCCGGCGCGCGCCCCTCTCTCTCAATCTCTCTCTCTCTCTCACCGACCCGACCCCCCGGCGACCCCGTCCCCCTCCGGCAGCCCCGAGATCCCCTCCGGCCACCCATCCCCCTCCCGGCCACCCATCCCCCTCCCGACCTCCGCCCCTCCCCGGCCTCCCGGCCCTCTCTCTCTCTCCCCCGGCCTCCTCCCCCCCTCCCCGGCCTCCCTAGCCTTCCCTCTCTCTCTCTCTCTCTACTTCCTCCCCTCACCTGTCTCTCTCTCTCTCGATCCCTTGCACCTCCGGCCGGCCACCCATCACCTCCCTTGCACCTCCGGCCACCCCTCCGCTTTCTCGCGCCACCGACTGCGACACCAGTGCTCCTCCTCCTTCTCGAGGCCTGCCGACCATCGCTGGTGAGCTCCTCCTCCCCCTTCGGTTAATGTCACTAGTAGGTTTCAGCCACCAATTGTATGCTGTCAAGTTAATCATGCTGGCGGAATAGGAAAAACCTTAAGGCTGAATAGCATTTCTCTAATTCTTATGGCTCCATTTGTTAAGGGCTAAATATTTTGATAAGTACTTTGTCAAGTATTTTAGAATTATGTAATAAATGTTTTATTTGGCTTGAAGTACGTATCTACCATGGTGGTAAATATTAGGGATTTTTTTGTTCAAAATATTATTAATTTTTTAATTGAATAGTGGTTTATCAGTAGTATTTAACACACTAGTGCTCTAACAGCCATGTGACAGATTAATTAGTGCCGTAAAGTGGTGTCACGTTATTCGCCGAGTCGACTCGAAACTCGGCCGAGTCGACTCGACTCGGCTGAGTTTCGATCCGACTCGGTCCAAAACTCGAGTTTCGATCTGACTCGGTTGAGTTTCGATCCGACTCGAGTTTGTCGGGTTTTAGCCGAGTTGTCGTGTGTACTCGACTCATTAAGGTTTCGAGTCGAGTCGAGTTTTCGTGTTTTAAAACATTGAATTTTATCCTATCAAAACTGAATTGAATGGGGGAATGGGGGGCAAAATGTAGTTTTTAGACTAGGGTGAGCGTCGGTTTTGTCGGTCGGTTTCGGTGTGGGTTTTGTCGGTTATATTTTTTTCGGTTTACGAAAAATCAAAACCGAAATCGAAACCGAAACCGAAACCGAAATAGTCGGTTTTTGTCGGTTCGGTGTGATATGAGGTATGCTAAAGCCATAAATCTACTCGAGCGACAGAGAGAACCGTCAGACCCCAAGTGTTTACTTGATGAGGCTCCCTGACTTGTTGACTTACTGTCGCATAACTTTGGTGCTATGCCTAGCATTCGAACTATCAGCAGTTCAAATGCTGGCCAGCAACCCTAGGTTTACTATGTGACTAGTCTACTCATCATAATACACTCATCCATTAGGGATGTGGATGGCCTGTAGAAGTTTTGGTTCGGTGTTCCATACCCGGGAACCAAAACCGAAATTGTGCGGAGTCTTATAACATTGTTTGAAATTATATGTCAGGTGTTGTATAGCCAGATAGACGAAGATGTCTTCGATCGATAAGAGTTGGATGCGTAATTCGAATCGCATGAGCCAAGAGTACAGAGAAGGAGTCAGGAAATTTCTGGATTTTGCATTTGAGCGTCTTGCACCGCTTGATGGAAAAATTGTGTGTCCCTGTATAGACTGCGGAAGGGTGATTAGGAAGGTTCGAGAGGAATGTGAGGTTGATCTGGTAATGCGTGGCATTGACGTTACCTATACCCGTTGGTTCTCGCACGGTGAGGAGCTAGATGCAGTCCCCATGGCAGCTCACGGTGAAACTTCAAACACAGTGATCGCTGATGATAATATTAATACAGACGATGACGATGACATGCAGGGTATGATACATGATTTGCAAGGTGGAATAGGCACGGAAACACCGTCAGGTGATCAGCCCAATATCGAAGCGGACAAGTTCTACAGATTGCTTAAAGATGCCGAACAACCTCTATACCCGGGGTGTGAGAAGTTTTCAAAACTCTCTTTCACTGTAAAGCTTCTTCATTTGAAGTGCCTCAATGGTTGGAGTAATAAGTCATTTAATATGTTGGTAGAGTTGCTGAAAGAGGCTTTTCCTATGGGTGAGACAGTACCGAAATCATTCTACGAGGCGAAGAAGACAATTAAAGATCTCGGTCTGGGTTATGAGAAAATTGATGCATGCGTGAACGATTGTATGTTGTACCGGAAAGAGTACGAACATGCGCGGTCATGCCACATATGCGGAGCAACGAGATATAAAGAGACGGATGCCGAGTCTAGTACCAGTCGAAGGAAGAAAAATGTATCTGCAAAGGTTCTCCTATACTTCCCGCTCAGGGACAGGCTTCAGAGGTTGTTTATGTCATCGAAGACTGCTGAGCACATGAGGTGGCATGCACGAGAACGTACAGATGACGGGATTATGAGACATCCGGCCGACTCTCTGACGTGGAAAGATTTTGATCATACATATCCTGAATTCGCATGTGAAGTTCGCAACGTCAGGTTAGGGCTTGCTAGCGATGGCTTCAATCCCTTTGGGAATATGAGTGTGTCGTACAGCATTTGGCCAGTTGTCCTAGTTCCATACAATTTGCCTCCCTGGATGTGCTTAAAAAAGCCATACACAATGCTCTCCTTGCTTATTCCCGGACCCAGGTCGCCTGGTAATGATATTGACGTTTACTTGCAGCCGTTGATTGAGGAGTTGAACGAGTTATGGGAAGTTGGGGCCGATACGTATGATGCCTCGTTGCGCCAGAATTTTCGGATGCATGCGGCACTTCTATGGACCATCAACGATTTTCCTGCATATGCCAACTTATCCGGGTGGAGTACTAAAGGAAAATTGGCGTGCCCTACATGCAATAAGGAGACAGATTCATTACGATTGAAGAACGGAGGCAAGTTCTGTTATATGGGCCATCGAAGATTCCTTGTTGACGGCCATAAGTGGAGGCAGAACAAAAGAGCTTTCAACGGCAAGAAGGAACTTGCAAAGGCCCCGGAGCAGCTTTCGGGGGTAGAAGTCTTGTGCGAATTGGATTAGCTTGATGCCGTGGCACTTGGAAAAGGTAAAAAGAAGAGAACGCATGAAGATTCTACGCGTGAGCATAACTGGAAGAAGAAGAGTATTTTCTTTAAACTACCGTACTGGAGCAGCCTACTCTTGCGGCATAACTTGGATGTCATGCATATTGAGAAAAATGTGTGTGACAACATTATAGGAACACTGCTGAATCTCGACGGTAAGACGAAGGATAATCTTAAATCTCGTCTCGATCTTAAGGAGTTGGGCATCCGAAAATCACTTCATCCCCAAGAGATTGGGGATAAGTATGTGTTGCCAGTTGCATGCTACACCATGAGCTCACAGCAAAAGGCAGCCTTATGTGCATTCCTACGGTCTGTGAAAACGCCAGACGGTTATTCTTCGAATATCGCACGATGCGTGCAAGAGAACGGCCGGAAGTTGTCTGGATTAAAGAGCCACGATTGTCATGTTCTTATGCAGCGATTGTTATCTCTTGCTATACGTGGGAATTTAACCGAAGAGGTGTCCGGTCCGTTAATTGAGCTCAGCACTTTTTTCAGACAGTTGTGCTCGAAGGTACTTAGAGTGGACCAACTTGAACAGATGGAGAGGGATATTGCGCTCACATTGTGCAAGTTAGAGATGATATTTCCACCTTCATTCTTTGATGTCATGGTGCATTTGACCGTTCACTTGGCAAATGAGGCCAAACTCGGCGGCCCAGTTCATTACTGGTGGATGTATTTTATCGAGAGGTAATCGTCTCGTCTCATTCGCACAATGTATTTGATCGTTCTTGATATATTCATACAAATATTTTTTTCTCAAATTAGGTACTTGCGAACATTGAAATCATATGTTCGTAATAAAAGTCGTCCGGAGGGATCAATTGCTGAAGGATACCTAGCAGAAGAATGTCTAACATTCTGCTCAAGATACCTACATGGTATAGACACGCGATTCAATCAACTTGAGCGGAACTATGACGGTGGTCCAATAGACTTCGATGGGGGTCTGTCTATATTTGCCGAAATGGGTAGACCTGTAGGAGGAGGCAAAACCCGTCGATTGTCTGTAGATGAGATTCAACAGGCACATATGTATGTGTTGCGCCAATGTGATGAAGTGTGGCCATTCATTGAGTAAGCATTTTACGATCATTTACTCATTCTTTCAGTCCATTCATTAAGTATATGTGCTAATTATAATCTAATTCATAACCGGTAAAACAGGAAGCATAAAGCCATCATTAATAATCGGGGTATTCGAAATGCTCCCCAAATTCATGATCGTGAATTCCCATCGTGGTTCGAGAAACACGTAAGTATTCACATCATTACTGAATTTCATTGACATCCATTACCGAACAATAATTATGTGTTCATATCATGAATGTCGTGTGGTTATTATAGGCACAGGAGCTGCACGACAACCACGATCCGCTGATGAATAAGGATCTCTGGCGCTTATCTTGTAGTCCTTTGCAAGACGCAATATCGTACGATGGTTATATCGTGAACGGTTATAGATTTCGGACGAAAGATAGTGAAAAATCACGAAGAACCCAAAATAGTGGGGTTGTCGTCAACGGTGAGCAAGAAGAATTAGAAAATATCGACTTCTACGGCGTCCTCAACGAGATTCTCGAGATTAAATTCCTTGGCCAAAATCGGATCGTATTATTCAAATGCGATTGGTATGATGTTAATAATCGCGGGACTGGTTATAATGTCGACAAATACGGTTTTATCAGCATCAACACTGCCAAGAGATTGAATACCCAATATGAAGATCCATTCATTCTTGCCTCTCAAGCGCAACAGATATTTTATGCACCGGATAATACCTCTCCAGGTTGGCAAATTGTAGTCAGGTCACCACCCAGAGATTTTTACGACATGGGAGATAAGGATGCGGGGGTCGTCGATGATGATTTGGATGCATACCAGAATGATGAGATAATCATTGTCGACGCAGTGCACGACGAAAATGAAGATGTCGACAATATAAACTGGACAGCGAATGCAGATCAAATAATAGAAGAGGGAAGCGATGAGAGTGACAGAGATGAGACAGAAAATGACTAGACCGTATGTAAATCAAATTGTTTTATATTTAAATCAAATTGTTTCATATATAAATCATATTGTTTCATATGTATATCATATTGTTTCATATGTAAATCATACCGTTTCACCGATTCATATGTAAATCATACCGTTTCATATGTAAATCATACCGTTTCACCGATTTACGATCCGACCGATTCACCGATTTAGAGTCTAAGAGTTGGAAAATCATAAGTTAGCGTGTTTCGGATATGAAATAGGTTTCGATTCGATCGGATCGTCATCGGATCGGCATCCGATAATTCGAAGTTGGATTTATTCCGTATTTCGGACTTGCGAGCGGGTTCTAATTGGATATTTGACCAATTTACGCTCCGATTCATCGATTTAGAGTCTAAGTGTTGGAAAATCATAAGTTAGCGTGTTTCGGATATAAAATAGGTTTGGATTCGATCGGATCGTCATCGGCTCGGCATCCGGTAATTCGAACTTGGAATTATTCCGTATTTCGGACTTGCGAGCGGGTTCTAATTGGATATTTGACCAATTTACGCTCCGATTCACCGATTTAGAGTCTAAGTGTTGGAAAATCATAAGTTAGCGTGTTTCGGATATGAAATAGGTTTGGATTCGATCGGATCGTCATCGGATCGGCATCCGGTAATTCGAAGTTGGAATTATTCCGTATTTCGGACTTGCGAGCGGGTTCTAATTGGATATTTGACCAATTTACGCTCCGATTCACCGATTTAGAGTCTAAGTGTTGGAAAATCATAAGTTAGCGTGTTTCGGATATGAAATAGGTTTGGATTCGATCCGATCGTCATCGGCTCGGCATCCGGTAATTCGAACTTGGAATTATTCCGTATTTCGGACTTGCGAGCGGGTTCTAATTGGATATTTGACCAATTTACGCTCCGATTCACCGATTTAGAGTCTAAGTGTTGGAAAATCATAAGTTAGCGTGTTTCGGATATAAAATAGGTTTGGATTCGATCCGATCGTCATCGGATCGGCATCCGATAATTCGAACTTGGAATTATATTCCGTATTTCGGACTTGCGAGCGGGTTCTAATTGGATATTTGACCACTTTACGATCCGATTAACCGATTTAGAGTCTAACTGTTTCATATTGTTTCATATTGTTTTATATTGCGAGCGGGTTCATATTGTTTTATATTGTTTCATATGTAAATCATACTGTTTCATATGTAAATCAAACTGTTTCATATTGTTTCATATGTAAATCTTAAATCTTACTGTTTCATATGTAAATTAAATTGTTTCAGATGGCATCACGGTCATATGTTCGTAGAGGCAGAGGCAGAGGCAGGGGTAGGGTAGCTGAGAGCACTCCGGCTGCCACCCCAGGGTCCGAGGCTGAGCCGTCCGGATCTGGTAGTGCTGTTCCTCTCTCCACACCAGCTCCTGCTGTGGTCGCAGCCTCCGGAGCTTCGAGCACTGCTCAGCACTCGGCTGCAGCGTCTACGCCCACAGGTAATGTTTAGATCTAAAGTTTTATACATGTTGTAAATACTTCTTCAGTACTGATGTATATTTTATTTGCAGGGTCGACCAGGTACGTAGGCGACCGGGGCGTGACGACGGCCCGGCGCTTGTCGGCCTTACGCGAGCCGCTGTCCCTACAGTGGAGCGGCCATACCTTTGTGGGCGAGCACGCTTCTGACGCCGCCACGTGGGTCGGCATGATAGTACGGGAGGAGAGGAATGCCCCGATTGTGGGGTTAAGGGGGTGGAAGAACATTGATGCATCCTATAAGGAGAGGATGTATCAGCAGTTTTTGGTACGTTAGTTTCATTAAAGCATTTTAGAATAATATCGTACTTCTTTATAATTTGATTTGATAAAATGACTTGTTTCTAAATTGATTTTACAGGAGAAATTTAAATGGGAGAACATGGAAACCGACACCCATCGGGAGGACTTGTGGAAGACGATGGGTGAGCGGTACAGGGATTACCGTCACGAGCTCTACAAGCTCTACGGTTACTTGGTCGGCCAGCCGGCTGAGGAGGTACAGGCTGCGGCTGGGACGAGAGACGCGCCACCGCTACACATTCTACAGTTTTTGGTCGCTCACTGGGCCACCCCTAACTTTCAGGTATAATTATAATTTTGTTGATTCGTACTTGTTTTAATGTTATACTAAAAATTTGTATTGATGTTTCAAAATTTAATCGATTGCACAGAATAAATCTGCTATAGGCAAGCAGAATAGAAGTGCCTCGACGACACCTGCTCCAGTGAAGGGGAGGACCTCCATGCCCCAGCTTGCCCAGCAGCTGGTAAATGATACAAACATTGTTATTATTTAAAGCTCTATACATGTTATATTAACTCGTCTATTTATTTTATATGTCCAACAGACACAGTCCTTGGGCCACGAGCCTAATAGGATTGACCTTTTTGAGGCCTCTAGGAGGCGGCGTATCGATGGGGCATTTCTGGACGACAGGGTTGCCTCGCAAGTGGTAAGTAATTAAATTACTGTTAATATATTCTTATACATATGCCATAAAATATCATTGAATATCATTGGTTGTTTTTATATAGGAGAGGATGCGACTTATGGTGACCCCGTCGGGCGAGGCCGGCTCCTCCTCCAGCTCAGTATCTGTCGACTCAGCGATGGATACTGTGCTGAGACCTGCCACGCACGGCCGTGTCCTCTGTACGGGCCTTGGAGTCACGCCCTCCTCCTACTTTGGACGAGAGGGTATGCGCTCGAGGGCACGGGACACCCAGACCGGTGCTATCACTCAGCTGCAGTCTGCGCTAGACGCGGAGCGAGAGCAGAGGCAGGCCCTCGAGCAGAGGATGGAGGCGGAGCGAGAGCAGAGACAGGCCCTCGAGCAGAGGGTTGAGGCGGAGAAGAAGGCCCTCGATGAGGAAAGAGAAGCTCGCAGGGAACTGGAGCGTAAATTTAATGAATTCATAAGCCGGTCTAGCGGTGGCTCATCCTCATGATCAGGTACTTACTAATCTTTATAATATTAGCAAAAAATATGAATCTTACTAATTTGAGTTTTGATCATATTATCACACTTATGATTTTCCAACACTTAGACTATAAATCGGTAAATCGAATCGTAAATGGTCACTCTCTCTCTCATGGTAATGATGTAGCCTCTGTTTTTCTTTTAAATACGGAATAATTCCAAGTTCGAATTACCGGATGCCGATCCGATGACGATCGGATCGAATCCAAACCTATTTCATATCCGAAACACGCTAACTTATGATTTTCCAACACTTAGACTCTAAACCGGTGAATCGGAGCGTAAATTGGTCAAATATCCAATTAGAACCCGCTCGCAAGTCCGAAATACGGAATAAATCCAACTTCGAATTATCGGATGCCGATCCGATGACGATCGGATCGAATCCAAACCTATTTCATATCCGAAACACGCTAACTTATGATTTTCCAACACTTAGACTCTAAATCGGTGAATCGAAGCGTAAATTGGTCAAATATCCAATTAGAACCCGCTCGCAAGTCCGAAATACGGAATAATTCCAAGTTCGAATTATCGGATGCCGAGCCGATGACGATCCGATCGAATCCAAACCTATTTTATATCCGAAACACGCTAACTTATGATTTTCCAACACTTAGACTCTAAATCGGTGAATCGGAGCGTAAATTGGTCAAATATCCAATTAGAACCCGCTCGCAAGTCCGAAATACGGAATAATTCCAAGTTCGAATTACCGGATGCCGAGCCGATGACGATCCGATCGAATCCAAACCTATTTTATATCCGAAACACGCTAACTTATGATTTTCCAACACTTAGACTCTAAATCGGTGAATCGGAGCGTAAATTGGTCAAATATCCAATTAGAACCCGCTCGCAAGTCCGAAATACGGAATAATTCCAACTTCGAATTACCGGATGCCGATCCGATGACGATCGGATCGAATCCAAACCTATTTTATATCCGAAACACGCTAACTTATGATTTTCCAACACTTAGACTCTAAATCGGTGAATCGGAGCGTAAATTGGTCAAATATCCAATTAGAACCCGCTCGCAAGTCCGAAATACGGAATAATTCCAAGTTCGAATTACCGGATGCCGAGCCGATGACGATCGGATCGAATCCAAACCTATTTCATATCCGAAACACGCTAACTTATGATTTTCCAACACTTAGACTCTAAATCGGTGAATCGGAGCGTAAATTGGTCAAATATCCAATTAGAACCCGCTCGCAAGTCCGAGATACGGAATAATTCCAAGTTCGAATTACCGGATGCCGAGCCGATGACGATAGGATCGAATCCAAACCTATTTCATATCCGAAACACGCTAACTTATGATTTTCCAACACTTAGACTCTAAATCGGTGAATCGGAGCGTAAATTGGTCAAATATCCAATTAGAACCCGCTCGCAAGTCCGAAATACGGAATAATTCCAAGTTCGAATTACCGGATGCCGAGCCGATGACGATCGGATCGAATCCAAACCTATTTCATATCCGAAACACGCTAACTTATGATTTTCCAACACTTAGACTCTAAATCGGTGAATCGGAGCGTAAATTGGTCAAATATCCAATTAGAACCCGCTCGCAAGTCCGAAATACGGAATAATTCCAAGTTCGAATTACCGGATGCCGAGCCGATGACGATCCGATCGAATCCAAACCTATTTTATATCCGAAACACGCTAACTTATGATTTTCCAACACTTAGACTCTAAATCGGTGAATCGGAGCGTAAATTGGTCAAATATCCAATTAGAACCCGCTCGCAAGTCCGAAATACGGAATAATTCCAAGTTCGAATTACCGGATGCCGATCCGATGACGATCGGATCGAATCCAAACCTATTTTATATCCGAAACACGCTAACTTATGATTTTCCAACACTTAGACTCTAAATCGGTGAATCGGAGCGTAAATTGGTCAAATATCCAATTAGAACCCGCTCGCAAGTCCGAAATACGGAATAATTCCAAGTTCGAATTACCGGATGCCGAGCCGATGACGATCGGATCGAATCCAAACCTATTTCATATCCGAAACACGCTAACTTATGATTTTCCAACACTTAGACTCTAAATCGGTGAATCGGAGCGTAAATTGGTCAAATATCCAATTAGAACCCGCTCGCAAGTCCGAAATACGGAATAATTCCAAGTTCGAATTACCGGATGCCGAGCCGATGACGATAGGATCGAATCCAAACCTATTTCATATCCGAAACACGCTAACTTATGATTTTCCAACACTTAGACTCTAAATCGGTGAATCGGAGCGTAAATTGGTCAAATATCCAATTAGAACCCGCTCGCAAGTCCGAAATATGGAATAATTCCAAGTTCGAATTACCGGATGCCGAGCCGATGACGATCGGATCGAATCCAAACCTATTTCATATCCGAAACACGCTAACTTATGATTTTCCAACACTTAGACTCTAAATCGGTGAATCGGAGCGTAAATTGGTCAAATATCCAATTAGAACCCGCTCGCAAGTCCGAAATACGGAATAATTCCAAGTTCGAATTACCGGATGCCGAGCCGATGACGATCGGATCGAATCCAAACCTATTTCATATCCGAAACACGCTAACTTATGATTTTCTAACACTTAGACTCTAAATCGGTGAATCGGAGCGTAAATTGGTCAAATATCCAATTAGAACCCGCTCGCAAGTCCGAAATACGGAATAATTCCAAGTTCGAATTACCGGATGCCGAGCCGATGACGATCGGATCGAATCCAAACCTATTTCATATCCGAAACACGCTAACTTATGATTTTCCAACACTTAGACTCTAAATCGGTGAATCGGAGCGTAAATTGGTCAAATATCCAATTAGAACCCGCTCGCAAGTCCGAAATACGGAATAATTCCAAGTTCGAATTACCGGATGCCGAGCCGATGACGATCGGATCGAATCCAAACCTATTTCATATCCGAAACACGCTAACTTATGATTTTCCAACACTTAGACTCTAAATCGGTGAATCGGAGCGTAAATTGGTCAAATATCCAATTAGAACCCGCTCGCAAGTCCGAAATACGGAATAATTCCAAGTTCGAATTACCGGATGCCGAGCCGATGACGATCGGATCGAATCCAAACCTATTTCATATCCGAAACACGCTAACTTATGATTTTCCAACACTTAGACTCTAAATCGGTGAATCGGAGCGTAAATTGGTCAAATATCCAATTAGAACCCGCTCGCAAGTCCGAAATACGGAATAATTCCAAGTTCGAATTACCGGATGCCGAGCCGATGACGATCGGATCGAATCCAAACCTATTTCATATCCGAAACACGCTAACTTATGATTTTCCAACACTTAGACTCTAAATCGGTGAATCGGAGCGTAAATTGGTCAAATATCCAATTAGAACCCGCTCGCAAGTCCGAAATACGGAATAATTCCAAGTTCGAATTACCGGATGCCGAGCCGATGACGATCGGATCGAATCCAAACCTATTTCATATCCGAAACACGCTAACTTATGATTTTCCAACACTTAGACTCTAAATCGGTGAATCGGAGCGTAAATTGGTCAAATATCCAATTAGAACCCGCTCGCAAGTCCGAAATACGGAATAATTCCAAGTTCGAATTACCGGATGCCGAGCCGATGACGATCGGATCGAATCCAAACCTATTTCATATCCGAAACACGCTAACTTATGATTTTCCAACACTTAGACTCTAAATCGGTGAATCGGAGCGTAAATTGGTCAAATATCCAATTAGAACCAGCTCGCAAGTCCGAAATACGGAATAATTCCAAGTTCGAATTACCGGATGCCGAGCCGATGACGATCGGATCGAATCCAAACCTATTTCATATCCGAAACACGCTAACTTATGATTTTCCAACACTTAGACTCTAAATCGGTGAATCGGAGCGTAAATTGGTCAAATATCCAATTAGAACCCGCTCGCAAGTCCGAAATACGGAATAATTCCAAGTTCGAATTACCGGATGCCGAGCCGATGACGATCGGATCGAATCCAAACCTATTTCATATCCGAAACACGCTAACTTATGATTTTCCAACACTTAGACTCTAAATCGGTGAATCGGAGCGTAAATTGGTCAAATATCCAATTAGAACCCGCTCGCAAGTCCGAAATACGGAATAATTCCAAGTTCGAATTACCGGATGCCGAGCCGATGACGATCGGATCGAATCCAAACCTATTTCATATCCGAAACACGCTAACTTATGATTTTCCAACACTTAGACTCTAAATCGGTGAATCGGAGCGTAAATTGGTCAAATATCCAATTAGAACCCGCTCGCAAGTCCGAAATACGGAATAATTCCAAGTTCGAATTACCGGATGCCGAGCCGATGACGATCGGATCGAATCCAAACCTATTTCATATCCGAAACACGCTAACTTATGATTTTCCAACACTTAGACTCTAAATCGGTGAATCGGAGCGTAAATTGGTCAAATATCCAATTAGAACCCGCTCGCAAGTCCGAAATACGGAATAATTCCAACTTCGAATTACCGGATGCCGATCCGATGACGATCGGATCGAATCCAAACCTATTTCATATCCGAAACACGCTAACTTATGATTTTCCAACACTTAGACTCTAAATCGGTGAATCGGAGCGTAAATTGGTCAAATATCCAATTAGAACCCGCTCGCAAGTCCGAAATACGGAATAATTCCAACTTCGAATTACCGGATGCCGATCCGATGACGATCGGATCGAATCCAAACCTATTTCATATCCGAAACACGCTAACTTATGATTTTCCAACACTTAGACTCTAAATCGGTGAATCGGAGCGTAAATTGGTCAAATATCCAATTAGAACCCGCTCGCAAGTCCGAAATACGGAATAATTCCAAGTTCGAATTATCGAATGCCGAGCCGATGACGATCGGATCGAATCCAAACCTATTTCATATCCGAAACACGCTAACTTATGATTTTCCAACACTTAGACTCTAAATCGGTGAATCGGAGCGTAAATTGGTCAAATATCCAATTAGAACCCGCTCGCAAGTCCGAAATACGGAATAATTCCAAGTTCAAATTACCGGATGCCGAGCCGATGACGATCGGATCGAATCCAAACCTATTTCAAAATCGAAACACGCTAACTTATCATTTTTTAACGCTTAGACTCAGTTATAGATATAAACCATTTTTTTAACAAATACATGTTAATTGCAGGAGCAGGGCGGCGTCAGGGGATCGATGAGAGCACCAGCGTTGGTGGTGGGCGGGCGTGGTTGAGATAGGGCGGCGTCAGGGGATCGATGAGAGCACCGGCGTTGGTGGCGGGCGGGGGTGGTTGAGATAGGACATGTATCATCTCTCAGTTCTGGATTGTGTAAATATTGTTTTGTAATATATGGTTATTTTTTCTTCTATCTATAATTGTCGGCCGGGAACTGTGGTAATATTTGATAATTTGCTGTAATTTTTTATCAATTTAGGTAATATTTTATAAATTGTGGTAATATTTGATAAATTGTGGTAATATTTGATAAATTGTGGTAATATATTGTGGTATTGAATCACAGGAATTAAATAACATTATTTATGTAAATTTATTAAAAAAAAAAAGATACTTATTACCGACGGAAATAAATTATTCCGTCGGTAATAATATTTTTATTTTTTTTAAATTATTAATGATTTGCCGACGGCATATAATATCCGTCGGTAATATATATAGTATTACCGACGGGTAATATATATATCCGTCGGTAATATATATAGTATTACCGACGGTGATATTAATTTGGTCGGTAATATATATATTATTACCGACGGGTAATATATATATGTGTCGGTAATATATATAGTATTACCGACAGTATAAACTATACTCGTCGGTAAAATGTTTATATATTACCGACGGATTCTTATAGTTCGTCGGCAATACTATATTATATTAGTTTTAAATTGATTAAATATTACCGACGGCGTTCTAATTACCGTCGGTATTAATTATTAATACCGACGGTAATATTTGGTCCGTCGTATTGTTTTCCCCGACGCCTTTTTTCCCGACAGCCAGCGACGGAAATATCTTCCGTCGCTATATAATATTATCGACGAAATTTTAATATTACCGACGGATATTGTCCGTCGGTAATAACTGTTTTTTTTGTAGTGCGAGGTGATGACAGACATCTTCCTCTCGTCACTGTCTGGAGCCTTTGAAGGCTTTGTCACCAACTTTAATTTGAACAAGTTGGCTATGACGAATGCAGAGCTTCTGGGAGCTCTCCAGGCAGCTGAGGATGGCTTCAAGCAGAAGGGCGAAGCACTTCACATGCAACGCAGATCCTTCAAGAAGCCTGGTAAACCTCAAGGCAAGAAACATAAAAGGAAACCTAAGTCATTACCTGTGCAGGACTCTGCTGGGGCCTCTGGGTCTGGAGAATCAAAGAAACCGGGCACGAAGTGCTTCCGGTGTGGCCAGAAGGGTCATTGGAAGAAGGACTGCAAGAAGCCTCAGAATGCTGGTGAAGGTAATCCACAACTCTTAGTTGTAGAATCATTTCTTTCAAGTAATAGTACTTTTGCTAGTTGCATTGTGGATTCTGGATCCACTAACCATGCCTGTAACTCTCTTCAGGGGTTTCGGGAAAGCAGAAGATTGCTTGATAGAGAGGTGACCTTGAGCATGGGAACTGAGGCCGTGGCTGCTGCTGAAGCTATTGGAGACGTTAATCTTAGTTTTTCGAATAATAAGACTTTGACTCTTAGAGATGTCTTTTATGTACCGTCCTTGCGACGTAACTTAATTTCTGTTTCTTCTTTAGTTAATGAAGGTTATTCAGTTTATTTTGATGCTTCTGGTGTGTCGTTTAAACTGAATGGAACTTTTATAATAAGAGGAATGGTTCAGAATAATCTCTATGTTGTAAGTCCTAAATTTGAAAAAGATAACATAATAACTTCAGCATTTAATGTTAATTCATCTAAGCGTAAGAATCCTTCGGAAAATTTAACCCACCTATGGCACTTACGACTTGGGCATATTGCCTTAGACAGGATCCATAGAATGGTGAAGGCCGGGCTTCTGGAAACAGATCCTACGGAGATCCTTCCCACCTGTGAATCCTGCCTGGAAGGCAAGATGACCAAGAGGTCCTTTAAAGGCAAAGGAGTAAGAGCTACTGAGGTGTTAGAGTTAATCCATTCAGATGTGTGTGGACCCATGAACGTCAAGGCGATAGGAGGCCATGAGTACTTCATCACATTCACTGATGATTACTCAAGATATGGTTATATTTACCTGATGCATCGGAAGTCGGAATCCTTTGACATGTTCAAAGAGTTCAGGGCTGAAGTAGAAAAGCAGACAGGTAAATATATAAAAACCCTTCGATCTGATCGAGGAGGTGAATACCTATCTGACGAGTTCCTAGGGTATTTGGTGGAGCATGGGATAAAATCCCAGTTAACTGCTCCAGGTACCCCACAACAGAATGGAGTTTCCGAGAGAAGGAATCGAACCTTGTTGGACATGGTTCGTAGCATGATGAGTTACGCCAGTTTACCAATGACCTTTTGGGGATATGCCCTACAAACAGCAGTTTATATTCTGAATCATGTTCCGTCTAAGTCAGTGCCTCAGACCCCTAGAGAACTGTGGTCAAAGCGAAAGCCATTGCTACAGCATTTCAGAATATGGGGATGCCCTGCACATGTGCGAAGGGATAAGAGGGAAAAGATGGAATCTAAAACCAGAGTATGCTTATTTGTAGGGTATTCTAAGGAGACCAAAGGTGGTCTATTTTATGATCCTGAGGAAAAGAAGGTGATCGTTTCTACGAACGCCTATTTCCTAGAACAGGATTATATTGTGGACCACAAGCCTACTAGTAAGGTAGTTCTGGATGAGCTACTGGGTACTAGAACAGAGAGCGCATCCGAAAGCATAGTGGGAGCTGACATTACAGATAATAATATACTAGATACTGTAGAACCTATTAATCCTGTAACACCACCACAACCTCGTCGCAGTGGGAGAAACATCAGAGCTCCTGACAGATACTATGGAGAAACCTTATTGGTTGATCCAGAGGGTCAGGAGGATGACCCACTGAGCTACGATGAGGCAGTGGGAGCTTCTGACAGCTCTGACTGGCAAAAGGTTATGGAGGTAGAAATTGAATCAATGTCCCATAACGCAGTCTGGACTCTTGTTACACCATCATCCAATATTAAACCTATTGGGTGTAAGTGGGTGTATAAGAAGAAGAGAGGATCCGATGGTACAATAGAGACTTATAAAGCTAGATTAGTTGCCAAGGGTTACACCCAGAGAGAAGGGATCGACTTTGACGAAACCTTCTCGCCGGTAGCTATGATAAAGTCTATTCGGATCCTCCTATCCATTGCAGCCCATTATGACTGGGAGATCTGGCAAATGGATGTCAAGACAGCATTCCTTAACGGGAATTTGGAAGAAGACATTTATATGATTCAGCCACCAGGCTTTGAGTCAAAGGGTCAGGAGCATCTAGTTTGCAAGTTGCAGAAGTCCATCTATGGACTAAAGCAAGCATCTAGAAGTTGGAACATCCGTTTTGATCAGGCAATCCAGTCATATGGATTTACTCAAAACGAGGATGAACCATGTGTATACAAGAGGACTGATAAGACCACAGTAGTATATTTGATACTTTACGTAGATGATATTCTACTCATTGGAAATGATGTAGGAACATTGTCAATGGTAAAGGTCTGGTTGTCAACACAGTTCGATATGAAAGACCTAGGTGAAGCGAGTTATGTTTTGGGGATCAAGGTAACACGTGATCGCCAGAACAGGATTCTCTCGCTGTCACAGGCTGCGTATATAGATAAGGTTATGGCTAGATTTGACATGCAAAACTCCAAGAAGGGTTTTGTGCCATTTAGACATGGCGTAAAACTGTCTAAGGATCAATGTCCTAAGACACCTGAGGAGAGAGCAGAAATGCAGAAGATACCTTATGCTTCGGCATTAGGTAGTCTAATGTGTGCTATGCATTGTACAAGGCCTGATATCTGTTTCGCAGTAGGAATGATGGGTCGGTTTCAGTCGAATCCGGGTCCAGATCACTGGACAGCTGTGAAGTGTATACTCAAGTACCTTCGTAGAACAAGGGACTATGAGTTGGTTTACACTGCATAAGAACTGACGCCGATTGGATACACAGATTCTGACTTTATGTCAGATTTGGAATCCAGAAAATCGACATTAGGTTTTGTGTTTATGTTAGGAGGAGCAGCGGTTAGTTGGCAGAGTGTGAAGCAGAAATACATCGCAGACTCTACCACAGAGGCTGAGTACGTTGCAGCGTGCGAGGCAGCCAAAGAGGCGGTTTGGCTCAAGAAATTCCTTACGGATTTGGGGTGTGTACCAGAGGCCCAGTTACCTATTGTGCTTTACTGCAACAATAGTGGGGCGGTAGCACAAGCTAAGGAGCCAAGACATCACCAAAAGGGGAAGCACATCGAGCGCAAGTTCCACTTGATTCGGCAATTTCAAAAGCAAGGGCGAGTAGCGGTGACACAGATTGCATCTACAGATAATGTTGCTGATCCTTTCACAAAGGCAATACCTACCAAGGCATTCGAGCGACATGTGGACGCGATGGGAGTCAAAACCGTTTTGCTTCGCTAGACCAAGTGGGAGATTGTTGGGATTGATGTGTTCTAAGCTTGTAAAACTTTATGTTTTGGTCTAATAAAGATTGATAGTTATTATTATATGAGATGCATATAGGTGCGTAACATAGTTACGTGTTCTTTAGGGAACAGAGAGCCCTGGTTATATGGTAGTCCACTGAGTTGAAGACTAAGTGGATTGGTCCCGTATAACCTAAATAAGTTCGCAGCTATGATCAGGTTGGTCGCCTCATCATGATAAGCTGTTGGCGATGACAGTTCATGGGATATCTTCACCATGGTCATCACCAGGCACAGTGTCTGTGGCTGAACGGAACTAACACGGTGTACAGATCAGTGAGCAGACACTGGTACACTAAGCCGTGTTTCTGCTTAGGGTAAAACGGTCCTAAACCCTGAGGAACCACGTCTGATGGACTAACCAGTTGCGTGGTGCTTTGGCGCACCCATGTGTGAGGATCCATATGCAGTGATCCAAAACCACGGTGTACTGGGTTACCCGGCTGGCGTTGCATTAGTGTGTCACTCCTGCAGGTCATCCACACCCCTGAAGGGAGGTGCGTTCCTTGGTGTGACTTACACTGTACCAAACCCAAGCCTGGTGGTCATCAGTTTGACTGTTGACCGGGTTCGATTACTCGACGGGGTAATCAGAGGTACGATGTATAGGTCAACCTGGAAGGAACCATGTCATATGATCATTCGAGTCTGACGGTAGTCTTCACCGCTCGAAGTGAATCATGGCATCAAGTGGAGGGACAGCGGGTTTACCACAACTAAGCGGAGAGCAGGGGTATGATGGAGAACATAGTAAGTCTGAGTGAATTGGAGTGCAGCCTGCGTCGCACTCTGGGTGGCTACGCAGGTTAACTCGAGCTCAGAGGATCGATGGTACACTCGGGTAGTGTGTCGATCGAGCTTGAGTTGGAAGCCATGAACCCCGGTCCCTGATGGTTCCACCTTATCAACATTATGTACGGTTCTTGAACCGTCTCCTCGGAACACCATAAGCATGAGGAAGAAAGAAGTATACGCTCCGTGTGTGCTTAGCACTAGAGCACGGTAGATGCGTAACTACATACGAGTACTAAGGGTTGAGCCCGAGACTAGTTCGGAGTTGTATGTAGTAATCCCTAGCCATAAGTGAACTTCGCTGCATAGGTGCGATGCACCGGGGTATGTTGCGAGTTGACTAGTTGACTTTGCTAGAGGCACCCTCCGGTGGCCTCAGTTAATAGTAAGTAACTAGTAGATATCACTTAAGTAATGGCCGCTAGGTATCGCACGCTAGAAATGGTCAAAATGAGGCGTCGGGGCGTTTTGGTAAAAACCTCACTCTGCCGGACCTCACTGTTGGCCGACCCTAGTGATAGGACACCTTGCTAGGGCCGACCCTATGATGTAGGGATAAGAATCCCTCATCTATAGGGCCGGCCATATGGATAGGGATGGGGCGATAAAATGGTTAAGATCGAGCCCTAAAAAGTGGGAAAACGGATAAATACACGGAGAGATAAAAAGGAGATAATGGAGAGATAATGAGAGGGGGTTATTATCCCCTTGGATCCTTATCCAAGGGGGTTGGCCGGCCCTATAAAAGGACCTATGGGCGCCGGCCCCATGGCCAAGAAAATCCGAACCCCCCCTCCTCTCATCTCTCTAGTTCTCTCTCGATTTATCTCCCGTTTCCCGCTTGCTACTTCGTTTTCCTCGCGTGGAGTTCTGAAGAAGGAGAAGGGTCGTTCTTCGGAGGCACTCAGAGATCCGAGAGCGACGTTCCGTGCATCGTGTGAGATCGGGTGAACAAGAAGGCAACATCTCCATTCGTACCGTCGACATCTTCACGAACGATCTTCCGTCTCCATCGACAAAGAAGACAATTCTCCGTGATTAAAAGATCCGTACGAAAGGTATGTGTAATCTAACGTGTAGATCGAGCGAGCATTATGATTTGCATTCATGCTAGTTAATCATTACGCTAGATTGCCGTTAGGGGTTTTCGATTCTCGTGCATACACATGCACACATATGTAGATTAGTTTCTATGAAAAGTTAAATAGTGTAACGTGCACCATGAACGGTCTTTTGACCGCCAAATCGCTTCCGCTGCGAGCCTCTGACCCGGATTAACTTCCAACAGTTGCCGCCTCGGCACTCAATAAGTCCAAGGAGACAACCTTGATGCTTAAATACAAAGTTTGAGGTAGGCATTGCTGTTGTAGCTCGTGGGTCCTGAGTAGAGATTTTTTGTATTAATATTAATAAAGATGACTTTGGTTATTGTTTTAAATAGAATGTTGCTTTGGTATATATTAATTCATGTTGCATATGTCATATTAGCTAAAGGACAGATAATATTTCAATATTGCACCAAGTCCCTCGACCTTATTTACCCCCTTATGTGCTACAGAAAGAGTATCCATTCGTCTCTAGAAAGAGTATCCATTCGCTGGTTGACACTGTGTATGTAGTGGTTGCTACAGTGATTTCACTAGCTGCTATATTGAAATCACTGTAGCAAGAATATTGATTCGATTTGGTAAGAGTATCAATTTAGCGAATTATCTTTTGCTACAGTGATTTCACTATAGCAAGATCAAGTATCAATTAGCCGAATGGATAATCTTTCTGAAGATGAATGAATACTCTTGTTACAGTAAAATTGCTGTAGCAACCGCAACATGCACGGTGTCACCCGGTGAATAAATACTCTTGTTGATGACGAATGGATACTCTTTTCGGAGATGATGTATAATCTTGCTATAGTGTTTTTGCTTTAGTATATATATTAAAATCACTGTAGCAATCGCTATAGTGTTAATCGGCGAATGGATACTGGAAATGAATGGATGCTCTTGCTGGAGGGACAATTTTATAATTTAAAGAATAAAAAAGTCAACATTTTTGGTTAAGGACTTACTGTAAAAGGTGTCCTTCGGGAGGGACTTTAGCTAATATCCTAATTAACAACTTGTATCCTTTAGCTTAAATAGACCTACGGAGGGATTTAGGACTAATTAATCCTAAATTTAACTAGATTCACCATTTCCATGGAGATTAATAATATGAAAACCAAATAAATGAATATTTTAATAATATTATTGTATTTTGGATGTTAGTTAACTAATTGGATCGATATGTAATGTTTTGATAGTATAGAGGGTTATGTGTAAATATTAATTTTATTGAGTTTATATCTAAATAAGGAAGATTGTAGGGGTTGATTTGTAAAAATTTCATGCACATTAAATTATATCTAAAGAAGATACAAGTACTACGAGCCATTTTTTTAGATCCATCAATTCCTGTAAAGTTGGTACTTATCTCGAACGATTTTACGATTTTGGGTTTATAAAATGTACACTTTAGATTCTCGGTTAGAGTTTGGGTATTGAATTTCACCCAAAAAATAATTGGGTAAGGTTTAGGTTTCCTTAGAGTGTGTTTGGTTGTCTGAAGTCGCGTAAAAGTGGAAGAATCGGTGGAACTAGTACGTACTTCTATGAATTGGACTTCAAGACGGAAGTCCAAGTTCAATTGTTTGTTGTCTGGAAGTGGAAAGATTTAGAAATATGGCTTCTACGCCTTCCACCAATTTTTTTGTTTGGTTGTCAGGAAGTGTGCGACTATCGGGAAGTGTGCGACTTCAGAGCTTTTTGGGTCAAAATCACACTTACATGCATATTTGTAGGAAGTGGAGGGCACTGGAATTATCAGTTCCGACTTCGGAGATAACCTTTGTGCAACCAAACGCTGAAACTTATCCACTTTGCCGACTTTCACCACTTAATTTAGGCTGCACTTTCGGGCAACCAAATACATCCTTAAGGAAGGCAAATCCTAACTATCTCTCCCTCGGACTGGAAAACACTAGAGGAGATATATAAAAATAGGTTAAGGCACTACACCGATTCGGAACCAAGGTTTCCACTCAGAGAGAGAGAGAGAGAGAGAGAGAGAGAGAGAGAGAGAGAGAGAGAGAGAGAGAGAGAGAGAGAGAGAGAGAGAGAGAGAGAGAGAGAGAGAGAGAGAGAGAGAGAGAGAGAGAGAGAGAGAGGTACTATAACCATTCATTATTCATTAGCAAGACTATTAAAGGAGGAAGAATGATAAGCATCCGAGAGCACAACACATAGGTGTTGCACATTATTCAGGAAAAGAGCAACAACAGTAGCAGCAGCAACAATAACAGCAGTGAAGGGGCCAGATAGTGAAAGGCATATGAAAAACAAAACGCATCAAGCACCAATCTGATAATTCTCATATCGCATGGTGCAGTCCGTGAGATCAACTGTAGCCCCAATGCTATCGCCACATTCTTTGTTAATCTCTTCTTCAGCTGTGATGAGACAACTGTAGCAATGAGTCATGTCGATGGTAAGGGAGCAGGTAGCGTACCCCCACACATTGTTGCTGTTCCTGTAGCAATTGTAGCTGTCGGCATATCGCGTCCCGTCGATCAGACCGTTAATAACGGTCTGAACGTTCTGACCGTAGACTGGACCGTAGGACGGATTAACATTGTATCTGACATTGTTGCAAGAGTAATAGTTGACCGTCTCCGTTTGAGCAGCGATGAGCATTACTCCCGATATCCCCAGCAGCAGCAGTACCTCCATCATGGCGATTTGCGGAGCAGCGCGAGGAGCCATCTCTCTTCTCTTTGCTTGTTGCTTGCTTGCTCTCCTCTTTAGGGAGCATGCGATTGATGATGAGGTATAAGTAGGGCGGGGAATGGCTTTGTTATTGCTCTTGTGTCCATTGCGTTCAGCATGATCCAGGGCCGGTCTTGGCGATTGTTCGGAGAATTTGCCGATACACTCTTTTTTTCCTCCATATCAACTTGGCTCTCTTTCTTGTTTGATCTTGGTGGCCTTTTCATTTGTATTCAGTGTTTCATGAATTCGATATTTCCATTAGATTGATGCTCCTTTGAAGGGTGGTGGATTTCTACTCCACTAGTTTTCCATGCTGGCTTCCATTCACTCAACTTTGTCGGGGTGCGACTTGGGTCGAGTAAATCGGAGAACCAAAGTACTTTGGAAATCCAGGTTGGTTCGGTTTTCATTCTTCTGGACCCAATTAAATCCAGTTGAGGCTCAGGTAAAACACAAGCTAACCTGGGAACTAGATTTGTTGCTTCTACAATTATTTAATTATTGCGTGTGTACGCTAAAGGTTGAGGTGGAAAATCTAGCTTATTTAGGATCACTTTCTCATATGTTTTTAAGTATTTTTCGCCTCCACCATTTATTTTCATATAGGTGTATTTTTAAGAGTAACGGACAAAACTTATATAACTACATTAAGTTGGAAGAAAAGTATATAGTTCCCCACCTTACATAATTAACATCTTCTCATGAACATTTGCTAACTACTTTTGGATGAAGTGACTTATGAAATCTCTCTCTCTCTCTCTCTCTCTCTCTCTCTCTCTCTCTCTAAAAAAAAAAGAAAGCTCTCTCTCTCATTAATTAAGTGAAAAATCCGAGGCTCTCTTGGTTGGCTCAAACACATATATTGAATGGGACGAGTGTAACATAGTCATTTTATATTGTCCGTCTGGTCTTCCTATCAATTTAATTACGAAATATAATTGGAGGATCAAGTTGTTTGATCAAAATAGGAGTTGAGTGGACATATTGAACTTAGGTATATAGTTCAAGAGGTGTTTTTGTTATTTGCCCTAATCAAAAAGAGCAATTTAAAAAAGACAAGTAAATGTAAGAGGTTAAATTAGATCAAAACCAAAAATAGATAGAACTCAAAATTGTTGAGATGTTGGCTTAGTTCTGGTGAAGACTGAGAAGATGTTAAAGTTTGCTACAACACAGATCACCCGGGATAAATTAGGCTCTCCCGGGCAAGGTTTTTCATGGCGGCAAACTCACAGAAAATACAAAAATTTCATTCGGGTGAGTGCCTGTCTCGCTCGAGCAAAATGTATACAGGTTCTGGGAGGCTGTGTGTTCAGCAATTCTGCATAGGCGAGCCCAAGTCACCCAAACGAGTCCTGTATGGGCTGAAGTTGTTTTGGACAAGATTCTTTACACATTCAATGGATTTTAGAGTTTTCAAGTTCATTATAACGCGTTGGATGAAGAGTTCATCGATGGCTATTTAGGGTCTCTTCTTTGGGGCTTCTCCACGGTATTTTGGAGAGACGAAGGGAGATCAAGGATCAAGATAAGAATTGTTTCCTTGAGTTTGGAGGCATCGGGAAAGAAGAAGGTGAGGGTAGTATCTTCAATTCTAATTCCATAGTGCAATGAAAGAGTGGTGACTGACACCCATAGCGGTATGGTCTTTTCGAACTGTGTGAACAAATATTGTGTCTCTTGTGATTATGTTCTTTTGCTATGTGATTGTTTTGATTGTATCTCTATTCGAATCGTCTTGAGATCTGAAACCCAATGACGCTTCTGCAAGCGATGGGCGGTGCAACCTTGTTAGGGTTATTTTGTGCCAATAATTGGTATCAGAACACTTGTGACGACCAAGAGCCAATAGCCAAGAGCTAAGAGCCAAGACTCCAGAGGTAGAGAAGCCAAGATGGATGAGGTGAGGTGTATAAGGTCACGAGTTAGCCCCACATAAGTTGGAGAGAAGAAGATCCTGAGCTACTTATATAATTTTCCCTTCCAAACATAGAAGACGTGTTTTAAAACCGTGCATCGCTACGGAATTCATAAGAACTCCGTAGTTAAGTGTGCTCGGGCGAGAGCAGTACTAGGCACGGGCAAATCGGACAATATCTTGTGTGTTTGGGGCGGATTTTACAAAATGGTATCGGAGCCAGTTCTCCTCGGGATGCGGGGGGTCTAACCCTACATGAGGACGTGTAACCCTAAGGGGGGGTGGATTATGACGACCAAGATTTAATAAGCCAATAGCCAAGAGCCAAGACTACTGAAGCTGTGATACTAAGATGGATGAGGTGAGGTGAGGTGAGATGTACAAGGCCAAGAGTTAGCCCCACATCGTCTGGAGAGAAGGAGATCTTGATCCACTTATATAATTTTCCCTCCTAAATATAGAAGACGCATTTTAAAACCGTGCGCCACTACGGATTTCGTATGAACTCTATAGTTAAGCGTGCTCGGGCGAGAGTAGTACTAGGATAGGTGACCACCCAGGGAAGTTTCGTGCGGGCACGGGCAAAGTGGATAATATTTTGTATGTTTGGGGCGGATGTTACATGTCGTATCGACGGGGCCAGTTACGAAGGATAGTGAGATGCCCACAAAGATGTTGAAAGCCGACCGAATGTCTTCTAGCAAAGGAAGATTCTCAGAAGTTGTGAACCACCTGAAAGCCATCACAATAGGAAAGAACTGATCGGTCAAAAAGGAGGGGATGATCGGTCGACGAAAAATGATCACCCAACGAGCAGAAGGAGAAACGAGAGCTCAAGAGTCAGAAAGAAGCAGGAGGAGAAATGAAAGTGAGACTTTCAGAAGACAAGGGAGGCCTATTTATAGAGGATCAAGGAGACCATGGGGGAACCGTGAGACAAAAAAAAGGCGGGAGAAACCCGATCGACACCCCTTTGCGCTCAGGGTGCGAGAAACGAGGGGATTCCAAGGATCTGCATGGATACCACATGGCACACCAGGAAGAAAGGGGATTTAATAGTCATTTATGGCACTCAGGGCGCAAGAACCAAGATTCAACCCTGACTCGGAAGTCGAGACGATTCAACCATAACCATCAAGCCTGTCGATCGAGCACCAGACAACTTGATGTGTAAATTGGGGATCCTGACCGGCCGGAAGACTAAGAGAAACCTACCGGTCAAGAGGGGGTATTGTGTGTACCCTTATAAACGGAGGAACCGACCGACCAGTGAGCCAGATAGAAACTGATCAGTTAACTAGAAGAGCGTAGACCGGCTGATCAATCAAGTGCAAACTGACCAACCGGTTGACCAGGAGCAAGCCGATCGACAAATCGACCAAGAGGGAGTCAATCGATCGACTAGGCCAAGAAGGAAGCGACTGGTCGATCGAACAACAAGGAGCCTATCGGTCGACCAACCAACCAACATAGCAGATTAGCAATGGAATCCCGATTCTTCCGCCCCAAGGCAGCTTTGGTATCCACACAAAGTTTGGCTCGAGAATCACGCATCAAGATCCTTCAGTAGTTATTCCTGGGAATTTCTGCCGGGTGACAATTATAGAAGGACAGCTCACGCCCCTGAGATTTTCGGTCAACCAGTATGGCAAGAAACATCCCTGATCATTACTACCAAGTACTGGCAAGATAACACGTCACCCATCACGAGGCAGTTACGCAAATTGTGGGACACGCTAACAATCCCGTCCCGCTCGGAGCGCTCAAGCTGTCACCTAGCAGCACTATAAAAGGGGACCTACCCTCAGAGAGAATGGGGGGCCGAACCCTAGAAGAGGAGGGGCTGCCCAATCCTTTCTTGAGTTTCCGGAGCTTGAGAAAGAGAGAGACTTGAGAGGTCGGCATTTGGGGAGGCCGGTCCTCTCTGGGTGTAAGCGGGTCAGGGTAAGAGCCTGTAACCTATCTTGCTTATTAGTGCATTCTCGCTCCACCCTGTGATTTTTTTTCCCTTCGATGTTGAGAAGGGATTTTTCCACATAAACCCGGTCTAGTTCATTTTGTTCTATGGATTGTTAAATTGTGCTTTCCAGTTGAACCGCCCCACAACCAGAAAACCCCCTACACTATATATATATATATATATATATATATATATATATATATATATAATATATATATATATATATATATATAGAGAGAGAGAGAGAGAGAGAGAGAGAGAGAGAAAGAGAGTCGTGATACATTGCGACCGGGGTTAACGTGCGGCTTCCGTGCGGCAGGCCGGGGGGTGTATGGTCCGTCCGATCGGTGGATCCAACGACGGGATTCACCCAGACACCAAATATCGCTGTTACTATGGCGGCCACAGTAACAACGATTTTAGTGGTCCGGATGAACCCTAGCCGTTTGATCGGCATGAATCGATCGGCCGTTCGATTCACACCGATCGAACGACCGGGTTTCATCCGAACCACCAAAACCGAGGAGAAAAGGATTTGGGCTGTTCGATTCACGCCGATCGGACGACTGGGGTCCATCCGGACCACCGAAATCGCTGTTACTGTGGCCGCCACAGTAACAACGATTTTCGGTGTCCGGGTGAATTTCGTTCGTTGGATTCGCCGATCGGACGGACCGTACGCCCCCCGGCCCGCCGCACGGAAGCCGCACGTTAACACCGACCGCAATGTATCACTACTCACTCTCTCTCTCTCTCTCTCTCTCTCTCTATATATATATATATATATATATATATATATATATATATATATATATATATATATATATATATATATATATATATAGAGAGAGAGAGAGAGAGAGAGAGAGAGAGAAAGAGAGAGAGACAGAGAGTGGGTCGATCCAGTGAGAAACCCCTTATTTGCGAAACCTTGTGCGAAACCCCCCTAGAGGTCTTAGAATTTGATGAAATTTGGTAGGCATACTACCCATGCCATGTTGATCGTCCTCATAAAATTTTATCAAATTCTAAAACCTCTAGGGGCATCAAATTAGATAATCAAATTAACGGTTTTTATGAACGGTCAATAAATTTTCTAACATTTGATGCCCCTAGAGGTTTTAGAATTTGATGAAATTTTGTGAGGATGATCAACATGGCATAGGTAGCATGCCTACCAAGTTTCATCAAATTTTAAAACCTCTAGGGGGGTTTCGCATAAGGTTTCGCAAATAAGGAGTTTGTCACTGGATCGGCCCTATATATATATATATATATATATATATATATATATATATATATATATATATATATATATATATATATATATATATATATATATATATATATATATATATGAGGTAAGGTGGCCTAGTCCATGGAGTAGGCAACTTACCTACTCCATGGGTTAAATAGATGCCACATGGCACTTTTTAACCGGAGTCAAGACTTTGTCAACCTAGGTTCACCCCTTCCAACAATTGTCAAGAAAAAAAAATTGAGAAAAACACATGCCAAGTGACATTTTTAGCATGCAAAAAAAAAAAATTTTATGTGTGGGGGGAAATTTCCGAGCCGCCTTGATCGGGAACCCCGCCCCACAGCCTTTATTGAATGTTGATGGTTTGTAGAGTTAGAGAGTTGGGAGAGTAGATAGAGAGAGTATAGAGTGATGACACAAGGATTGGTGACGGAGTTTAGTCTTACGACCTACGTCTCCGGGCGAGAGGTGCCACCTGATCTTCACTATAATTTGAGTAAATGAGGGTTGAGCGTTCTCTCGACAGGCCGAGAGAAGCTTCTTACAATGTGTTTGCACAGAGCAATTAGAAGAGTTCAAGAGGAAGAATGGAGGGCTCTGGCTCTGGATCTGGAATCCCTCTTCCTCTGATCGAATGACCAACCCACTCCCTGGATGCCTTGGGGGTCCTTTTATATCGTAGGCATGTGCCTGATATGGCAGTGATGACGTGACGCTAATGATGTGGTACTGGTTCTGGGCCTCCTTGCTAGGCCCTTATTGGGTCGTTGTTCGGGCCCAATAAGGGGGAGGGCTTGATCTGCGAGCCCCGTAGAGTGGGCCCATGAACCCGGGCGGGCTTACCCACTTGGGTCGTTGCGTGGGCCCATGTCGCTCTGATCCGGTCCGGTACAATTTTTGCACCCACAGTTACCCCCTCCCAGTCGGGTCAGGACCCCCTGGCTCGACTGGGATTCCAAAGTGCAAACGCCTCAGGATTCTGGCATGGTTGACAAGGGTCGTCGGAGTCGCGGTTCGTATTAGCAGAGTCTCCTTTTGCCGATGCCGAGACCCTTTTGGCGCGAGCCAAAAAGTCTCAGTTTTGCAAGTGGGCGTATCAGAAGAAACAGTGTGTTTTCCGACCGAGAAGATACCGAGAGGATACCGAGACCCTTTTGTCTTTTCCCGACCGAGAGGATGCCGAGACTCCTTTGCCTTCTGCCGATGCTGAGACCCTTTTGGTGCGAGCCAAAAAGCCTCGGTTTTGCGAGGAGGCGTTCTCGAAAAATTAGTGTATTTTCCGACCGAGAGTATACCGAGAGGATACCGAGAGGGTACCGAGAGGGTACCGAGACCCTTTTGCCTTTTCCCGACCGAGAGGATGCCGAGACTCCTTTGCCTTCTGCCGACGCCGAGACTCTTTTGGGGCGAGCCAAAAAGTCTCGATTTTGCGAGGAGGCGTTCTAAAAAAATTAGTGTATTTTCCGACCGAGAGTATACCGAGAGGGTACCGACACCCTTTTCTTGCTGTCCTGGTTTTGCACAGGAGATCCACGGTGTTTTTATTGTTGCAAGAGATATAGAAATCCAAATGACTTCAAACTAGATTCAAAAGTTATGTATCGGAGTTATTTATATACAGTCCAAATTTCAGCCCAATCGGAGTTCGTGACCAAAAGTTATGGCCGTTGTACCGAAGCTTCTCCGAGCAGATCCGTGCTAGGCTGTTGTAGACACCGAGACCCCCTCCCCTCTCGGTTTTTGACGAAACCGAGGGGTGGGCTGTTGTTGATGCCGAACACCCACCCTCTCGGTTTTCTGACGAAACCGAGAGGTGGACTATTGTTGATGCCGAACACCCCGACCCTCATGGTTTTTTTGATGAAACCGAGAGGTGGACTGTTGTTGGTGCCGATACCCCCTCCCCTCTCGGTTTTTTGCAAAACCGAGAGGTAGGCTGCTGATGGTGTGTCATCACCCCCTCCCCACTCGATTTTTTATGCAAAACCGAGGGGGGGTTGCTCGTTGATGCCGACACACACCCCCTCTTAGTTTTCTGACGAAACCGAGGGGTGTGCTGCTGATGGTGTGTCGTCACCCCCCTCCCCACTCGGTTTTTGTGCGAAACCGAGGGGGGGCTGCTTGTTCATACCAACACACACCCCCTCTCGGTTTTCTGACGAAACCGAGGGGTGTGCTGATGGTGTGCCGTCACCCCCTCCCCACTCGGTTTTTGTGCGAAACCGAGGGGGGGGTTGCTTGTTGATGCCGACACATACCCCCTCTCGATTTTCTGACGAAACCGAGGGGTGTGCTGATGGTGTGCCGTCACCCCCTCCCTACTCGGTTTTTGTGTGAAACCGAGGGGGGGTTGCTTGTTGATGCCGACACACACCCCCTCTCGGTTTTCTGACGAAACCGAGGGGTGTGCTGCTGGTGTGCCGTCACCCCCTCCCCACTCGGTTTTTGTGCGAAACCGAGGGGGGGTTGCTTGTTGATGCCGACACACACCCCCTCTCGGTTTTCTGACGAAACCGAGGGGTGTGCTGCTGATGGTGTACCGTCACCCCTTCCCCACTCAGTTTTTGTGCGAAACTGAGGGGGGGCTGCTTGTTGATGCCGACACCCCATTATTGGGGCTGCTAGAAGAGGCCAAAAAAGTGTCGGTATTGAAAATAGTATGTTTTTCGAATTTCAGCCCCATTTGAAACCGACACTTTTTCGATAAAACGCTGGTACGCGGGGATGTCGGCAAGGGACAATGCTATATTCGAGGGGATTTCTTAGAGATAATCTAGGAAGACGTCGCATGATGGCCAGCCGGTCTTCACCCAATGTATTACCGCACCTGGTTACTGTATTCACTAGGTACTACGGTCACGTGAGGGTGTTGACTTGGCCAGGATCAAGGAAGCACCATTTTATCCCGTGTTACCCACTGTCGACTGAACCAGTGTGGAGACACGCACTGATAGAGTCAGACCAACCACCCCCTGACCGATTTGGAACCGTTAGTCGTCGAAAAAAGGTGATGGCCAGTGACAATCTGATGCTTGGACCTGAGTGACAAGACTAAGCTTGGACTTTTGATCGAATGCCAATACATCGGCGACGACGTCTCGGACTTTGTCTTCGAATGCCAAGGGTTGGGCCTTGGGCTTGTAGAGTGCCAAGGCGTTGGTCGCCTCGAACTTTGTCTTCAAGTGCCAAGGGCTGAGCCTTGGACTTGTAGAGTGCCGAGGCGCTGGTCGCCTCGGACTTTGTCTTCGAGTGCCAAGGGCTGGGCCTTGGGCTTGTAGAGTGCCGAGGCATTGGTCACCTCGGACTTTGTCTTCGAGTGCCAAGGGCTGGGCCTTGGGCTTATAGAGTACCGAGGCATTGGTCGCCTCAAATGTCTTCGAGTACCAAGGGCAGGGCCTTGGGCTTATAGATTGCCGAGGCATTGGTCACCTCGAACTTTGTGTTCGAGTGCCAAGGGCTGGGCCTTGGGCTTGTAGAGTGCCGAGGCATTGGTCACCTTGGACTTTGTCTTCGAGTGCCAAGGGCTGGCCTTGGGCTTGTAGAGTGCCGAGGCATTGGTCACCTCGAACTTTGTCTTCGAGTGCCAAGGACTGGGCCTTGGGCTTGTAGAGTGCCGAGGCATTGGTCACCTCGGACTTTGTCTTCGAGTGCCAAGGGCTGGGCCTTGGGCTTGTAGAGTGCCGAGGCATTGGTCACCTCGGACTTTGTCTTCGAGTGCCAAGGATGTCTCCTTGAACTTGGTGCATGTCAAAGCGGTGACGTCTGCCTTGGACTTATTCTCATCACCTCGGATAAGTATAGTTGATAATTTAGCTTGACCTGGATTGTCAGGAGCATTTTTATCTGACTTTCGCCTTGAAAGGGCATAGCCGAATTGCCTTCGAGCTTCCGACTTGAATGGGTGGAATTGAAGGTCTTTGGTTGACCTGGGTTGCCAAGAGCCTTTTATCGGACTTTAGCCTCGAGAGGGCGTAGCCGAATTGCCTTCGAGCTTCCGACTTGAATGGGCGGAATCGAAGGTCTTTGATTGACCTGGGTTGCCAGGAGCCTTTTTATCGGACTTTTGCCTTGAAAGGGCGTAGCCGAATTGCCTTCGAGCTTCCGACTTGAATGGGCGAAATCGAAGGTCTTTGGTTGACCTGGGTTGTCTGGAGCTTTTTTATCGGACTTTAGCCTCGAGAGGGCGTAGCCGAATTACCTTCGAGCTTCCGACTTGAATGGGCGGAATCAAAGGTCTTTGGTTGACCTGGGTTGCCAGGAGCCTTTTTATCGAACTTTAGCCTCGAGAGGGCGTAGCCGACTTACCTTTGAGCTTCCGACTTGAATGGGCAGAATCGAAGGTCTTTGGTTGACCTGGGTTACCAGGAGCCTTTTTATCGGACTTTAGTCTCGAGAGGGCGTAGCTGAATTGCCTTCAAGCTTCCGACTTGAATGGGCGGAATCGAAGGTCTTCGGTTAACCTGGGTTGCTAGGAACCTTTTTTTTTTTTAATGCCTTAACATGTTGGAATCGAACTTCGAGAGATTTGATTTTGAGAAAAAAGAGATACTTTATTGATACAACAAAGTAGCGATTACACTTTTTCAGAAGTTGCCCAGCGGACGTTACGATTATGCATCCATGTATTACATTGACTTTTTTTCTCCACTGCTGCTGCCTCTTCTACTCTCGACCTGGTTCCTTATTAGCGAGGTAGCCATCGAGCAGCCCTTCTTAGATCAGGTCTTCGATGTGATGCTTTAGCTTTCGACATGTAGAGGTTGGGTGGCCATGGCTGCGATGAAACTCACAGTAGGCTATCGTATCTCCTGCCTGGTCGGAATTTGGAGGGAGAGACTGTGGCCACTTGCAAAAGGGCTCGTTCTGCAAGTAGGCGAAGATGTCTTCAATAGAGGTGTTCAGCTCAGTGAACACCCTTTGCTCCCTTGGAGTTCGCCTCTTTTCTGCTGGAGGGGCTTTCGGATCTTCATTGTACCTTTTGGCCTGGGCCTTTTGTCGGACGCAGCATGGGCAGACTTCATGTAGCGTGTTTCATTCGAAGCTTTATCATCTTTCTTATGTCGGGAGTCACGAGACTCGCGAGGTTCGCGTAGTCTTCTGGCTTGCTGATTGTCTTCCACCTCTATCTACCGCTGTACGCGCTTGAACATTGCCTCTAAGGTACTGGGAGGATACCGGATGAAGTCGGTGTAGACATGGAGCTCTGACCGGATAGCATTCTGGAATGCCAGCATGATGGCCTCCTCATTATGGGACCGACCGGTGAGCTCAGAGTGCTTATTATGAAACCTCATCGTGAAGCTCCTTAGAGACTCATCGGAGCCCATCTTCAGCCGGTAGAGTGTATCCAGCTTCTTTTCCGGCTTTAAGTTTAGCCGGTAATGGTCCATGAAGAGTTCAGCCAATTCTTTGAATGTGGTCACCGTACCAGTAGGCAGTGTGTAGTACCAGTCGAGGGCAGGTCCCTCGAGGCTTCCCGCAAACATACGGCAAAGAACATGGTTCTCATACTCGTAGGGCGTCAGGGCCTGCTTGTAGGCTAGGATATGGAGAGCAGGGTCTCTCTGGATGCAGTTGAACTTTGGCAGGCTCAGTGTTCGCCAACCCATAGGAAATAGTGTTGCAAGAACCTTGGGATGCAGTGGCCCCACCGAGGTGATTAGCTGCCTACGGTCTTGATGGCGGTGTCCCACGTCGGCAGTATGCCTTAGTCGGTTGAGCAGCTCACGGGCATCTGTTGCTTTCGTGTGCGAAGGGATAGAATGTCTAGTAGACCCTGTTGACTGAGGTGATCCTTCTCCGCGATAGCTGGGTGCACTGTTGACGTCGAGGCGATCCCACACCGTTTGCCTTGGTGCTTGTGTGGATACCTGACGTATCTCGATACGCGGCACATGTGGTTCTTCAAGATGATGACTCACGGCTGGGCAAGTCCTTGGTTGGTCTTCACCAGTAGCTAGAGAGTTGTGGGCCACAACCCCCACTCTTTCAGCCACCTTCTTTAGGGAATCCCTCTCTTGCTCGAGGGCCGCATTCTTCTTGAGGAGATTTAGCAGCTGAAAATCAGCAGTCGAGGTCTCGTATGTAGCCTGAGGCTTGCTCCCTTGAATAGTGTGTTCTTTGCCAGATCGATGCCTCGGGGATGACGGGTCTCGCTGATCACTGTGCCCTTCTGGATGGCTGCCTTGCGGCCCCAGCTGCTCCCGAACATTTCTTCGATTGGTTGCAACCGAGACTTCTTGTTCTTCTTCGATCAGCATATCGTTTGTTCGTTCAGCACCCGCCTTTGGTGGGTTGGTGCTGGCCATCACCATCGAGCGTGTTGATGTCAGCGTGATAAAGGTGTTGATGTTGATTTGGATGAGGACTTGTGGCTCGTCACCGCAAGTTGAATAGGAGTCGGTAGAGGTGTGGGTAAGACCTCTAACAATATCCCACAGACGGCGCCAAAGATTATGGGGGGAAATTTCTGAGCCACCGTGATCGGGAACCCCACCCCACAGCCTTTATTGAATGTTGATGGTTTGTAGAGTTAGAGAGTTGGGAGAGTAGATAGAGAGAGTATAGAGTGATGACACAAGGATTGGTGACGGAGTTCAGTCTTACGACCTACGTCTCCGGGCGAGAGGTGCCACCTGATCTTCACTATAATTTGAGTAAATGAGGGTTGAGCGTTCTCTCGACAGGCCGAGAGAAGCTTCTTACAATGTGTTTGTACGGAGCAATTAGAAGAGTTCAAGAGGAAGAATGGAGGGCTCTGGTTCTGGATTTGGAATCCCTCTTCCTCTGATCGAATGACCAACTCACTCCCTGGATGCCTTGGGGGTCCTTTTATAGCGTAGGCATGTGCCCGATATGATAGTGATGACGTGGTGCTGATGATGTGGTACTGGTTCTGGGCCTCCTTGCTGGGCCCTTATTGGGCCGTTGTTCGGGCCCAATAAGGGGGAGGGCTTGATCTGCGAGCCCCGTAGAGTGGGCCCATGAACCCGGGCGGGCTTACCCACTTGGGCCGTTGCGTGGGCCCATGCCGCTTTGATCCGGTCCGGTATAATTTTTGCACCCACATTATGCTGCACAGTTTACTGTTAAATTTGCTACAACTTGATCGGGTTGTTTTAGATTTTTTCCTTCAGATTTTTTTTAATAATCCTAATCTATCCATAATGGATTGACCATACATTCACAAAATACCTAATTAAAAAGTGCCATGTGGCGTCTATTTAGGCCGTGAAGTTGGTAAGTAGCCTACTCCATGAAGTAGACTACCCTTTCCATATATATATATATATATATATATATATATATATATATATATATATATATATATATATATATATATATATATATATATATATATATATATATATATATATATATATATAGGATCAGGATCAACAGCCAACACTTTTGGTGCCAATACCGGTGCCAACATATCAATAGAGGTTCTTAGAGGTTTTTAAATATACTGAAATTTGGTGAGGATGATCCCCTACCAATAGATAGCAAGTCCACAAAAAATTAGAATATTCTAAAATTTCTAGATGATTCAAATGTGAAGAGCTTTATTGACCGTCCAAGTCAACCGTTAATTTAAAGATGATCATTTGATGCACCTAGAAGTTTTAGAATGTTTTAATTTTTTGTGAGTATGCTATCTATAGTAAGGTGATCAACCTCACCAAATTTTAGCAAATTTCAAAATCTATATGAACCTCTATGAATGTGTTGGCACCGGTGTTGGCACCATATGGATGCAGCATGCGGTGCGTGCAGTGTCGCACCGCAGCCTTCTTATGCACCGCAGTGGGTGCATCAGACGGCTGCGGTGCAACACCGCACGCACCGCACGCCGTATTTTATCATTCCCCTCTTTCTCTCTCTCTCTCTCTCTCTCTCTCTCTATATATATATATATATATATATATATATATATATATATATATATATATATATATATATATATATATATATATATATATATATATATATATATATACGAGCATGCTATAATGCGGCATGCGGTAAGTGCGGCACTGCACTACAACCGTCTGATGCACCGCTGCGTGCGTGCGATGCACACAGCGGGTGCATTAGATGGCTACGGTGTGGTGCTGCACTTACCGCATGCCGCATTATAGCATGCCCATATATATATATATATATATATATATATATATATATATATATATAGAGAGAGAGAGAGAGAGAGAGAGAGAGAGAGAGAGAGATAGAGAGAGAGAAATGCTAAAATGCGGCGTGCGTGCGGTGTCACACCGCAGCCGTCTGATGCACCGCTGCATGCATCGCACGCACCGCAGCGGTGCATCAGACGGCTGTGGTGCGGCGCCGCACGCACCGCATGCCGCACCCTAGCATCCCTTATATATATATATATATATATATATATATATATATATATATATATATATATATATATATATATATATATATATATATATATATATATATATATATATATATATATATATATATATATATAGAGAGAGAGAGGAATGTTACAGTGAGCTATGAGCTACGAAGGGAGAAAATGAGCTACTATCATTTTGACCACCCTAGAAGTTTTGGAATTTCATAAAATTTTTTGGGTGTGTTGTCTAGGATAACATGATCATCCTCACCAATTTTTAATAAATTTTAAAACTTTTAGAGTTCTCAAATGGTAGAAGCAAAATTAACGGTTACTACGGACGGTGGATAAAGCTTCTACCATTTGATGACTCTAAAAGTTTTGGAATTCCTTGAAAATTGGTGATGATGATCATGTTAAACTAGACAACACACCCACCATTTTTTACAAAATTCCAAAACTTCTAGGGTGGTCAAAATGATCGTAGCTCATTTTCTCCTTCCGTAGCTCATAGCTCACTGTAACATTCCCCTATATATATATATGGTGCGGTATGCGGTGCGTGCGGCACTGCACCGCAACCGTCTGATACATTGTTGCGTGCATGTGATGCAAGCAGCGCGTGCATCAGACGGCTGCGGTGCAGTGCCGCACGCACCGCATGCCGCAGGATAGCTGTGGTGCAGTGCCGCACGCACCGCATGCATCAGACGGCATGCGGCATGCAGTGCCGCACGCACCATATGTCGCAGCATAGCATGCCGCACCATATATATGGTGCGGTTGCGGTGCAGTGCCGCACGCACCGCATGCCGCAGCATAGCATACCGCAACCGTCTGATGCATTGCTGCGTGCATGTGATGTATGCAGCGCGTGCATCAGACAGCTGCGGTGCAGTGCCGCACGCACCGCATGCCGCACCATATATATATATATATATATATATATATATATATATATATATATATATATATATATATATATATATATATATATATATATATATATATATATATATATATATATATATATATATATATATATATATATATATATATATATATATATATATATGCATGGATACTCTTACTTGTGTTATGATTACTTATGCAATTACACACCACTTTTTACCTACCCTAGAGGTTTCATAATTTGATGAAACTTGGTGGGGACGCTATCTATTGCAAGTTGATCATCATCACCAAAAATCATCAAATTCTAAAACTTCTAGGGGCTTCAAATATTAGAAACTTTATCGTCCCGTTCATTTTAATCGTTAAATTGAATAGCATATTTGATGCACCAAGAGGTTATAGAATTTTATAATTTTTGGTGAGGATGATCAACTTGCCATAGATAGCATCCCCACCAAGTTTCATCAACTTCTGGAACCTCTAGGGTAGGTAAAAGGTGGTGTGTAATTGCATAAATAACAATTCCATAAGTAAGAGTATCCATGCCCATATATATATATATATATATATATATATATAATGCGGCATGCGGTAAGTGCGGCACCTCGCCGTAGCCGTCTGATGCACTATTGTGTGCATGCGATGCACGCAGAGTGTGCATCAGACGGCTACGGTGCGGTGCCGCACTTACTGCATGCCGCATTATAGCATGCCCCTATATATATATATATATATATATATATATATATATATATATATATATATATATATATATATATATATATATATATATATATATATATATATATATATATATATATATATATATATATATATATATATATATATATATATATATATATATATATATATACTAGTAATGCCCGTGCCTGTCGGCACGCAAAAGATTTCGAGGGCGAGGACAATATTTCGAGGCAGGTGACAATATTTCAAATGTGGCAAAAAATATTTCGAGAGTGGCGGTAATATTTCGACGGAGATAACAATATTTTGAGGGTGATAACATTTTTTGAGGGGAGATAACAGTAGTAATGTCCATATCTGTCGGCACGAACATTCGGCGAGGGCGTCCAAATTTGACGGGAGCGTCCACATTATGTGAAGGCGCCTATATTTCTTAAAGTCACCCACATTTGGCGAGGGTGGCTACATTTGTTAAAGGCGTCCATATTCGATAAGGACACCCCCATTCGGTGAAGGCGCCAACATTCGGCGCGAGGGTGTCTATATTTTTCCATCGCGATCATTTTCAGAGAGGGTAACCATATTCGACCGGGGGCGGACACATTTCAGTAGAGCACCCATATTTATCACCACTCAGACAACCTTCTTCGAAGACATTGGCACTGCAGCAGCCGCCTTCGGCGATAATGGATACTTGGCCACCCTCACCCTCAATAAAATCAAGTTTGACGTAGAGCGCATCGGCAAGATGCAAACTCCACCCTCACCCTCTCCCCATCCGCCTCACATATTGGATCAACAAAAAAAAGAATAAAAAAACGACATCCAATTTTGCATAAAAATTTGAATAATCAACAGGTCAAGACTAACAAACCATTATAAAACCATTAGTTGTCCAATGATCTACTGAGCTTTACTGAATCTTCACTAAATGTACATTCATGCGACAGAGGCAATTTGTACAATCCGATAAGTACAAACTATGAAGCATATGAAATGATGCACCGGGTTGATACGCACAGAAGCTAAAAATATTCTTCTTAACCCGACAGTAATAATTCTGCAGAAATTACTGGAAACCGAATGTGATGGCAGAAAAACAGAATTGAATCCAATGACAACTTCAAATGTCAGAGAAAATTACAACTTCAAAAGAATGTAATAACATAAAATTACAACTTCAAAAGTACAGGTGCCTCTTTGGCAAGTGTAGTGGAAAGTCAATACTCTAATAGAACTGCAAACAAAGTGGGATCAGGTTTCCAGGTGCCCACTATGGACCAACTATATGCCCCAAATAGACAAAAGACTGATTCGGGTAGCCAGTCTCTAGCAAACCAAAGAGATCCTTCTTTAGGAAGGAATTACCTAGTAACTTCTTTCGTTGGTTTTCCGTATCAAGAAAACCTTGAAGCACTGCTTGCACTACATTATGATACAGAGAACCATAGCTTTTCATTGGAGAAGAATATACAGAAATACTCGTCACATCAATTGAATTATTCAGCTATAAATTAGAATCATGACAGCATGGAAATAGATAGTGGTACAGAACTGAACATAGTAAGTGAAGATCTTAGAGTTGGAGGTGTAGTATATCCATGTTTATCAGGATCACTATATTCCATCCGTAGAGATGCTCACTTTTTGCACCACATAAGTGTTGATATCTTCACTAAATTTACATTCATGCGACGGAGGCAATTTGTACAATCCGATAAGTACAAATTGAGCTATCTTTGTACATTCATACGATTGGAGCTTATCAGATTTGTACAATTTAGTTTGACAGTATTTTTCAATCCGATAAGTACAAATTGTATGAATGGACAAAGAGGGTATTAATAACCCATCGGTTGCCCTGGTTCATCTTTATTGGTATCCCCCGATTTCAGCACTTGTGCCCCCCTTAAAGAAAATAGAAATCTACTATAAAAAAAGAAGAATAAAAATCATAGTGGTCAGGTTATTAGTTCTCCTGCTCGAATGTAAATCTTTAAGTCATGATTTGAGAGTATGAAAAAAATTTCAAAAATTTGGAATCTAAACTCATGGTTTTGATTGATACGAAGAATTTGGAATCTAAACTCAAAAATTCATACTTCTTTTATAGTTTTTAAATTGGATTGTAAACTCAAATTGGGTTTGCAATTTTGGACCCGACACAATATACTTATAAGCATCTTATAAGATGAAATTTTGCAATTTTGGAACCAACACGATAGTATCTTTTAAGATGAAATCTTTTATACAATTTTAAGATGAAATTCCATCCAATATGCAATTTATTAAAGGAAAAATTGAGAAATTAATCACCTCGATCCGTCTATTTTGAGATTCACCTTCTCTTCGCCCTTGATGGTGAACTCGGAAGCCGGTTTGGGAGGGCCGCCAATCTGCAAATCTCCCGGCCGGCTGATGCCACCGTATTGGACCGGCACGAACTCCGGCCAAATAAATCTGAAAGAACAAAGCAATGACATGGTACGTGAAGAAGTATTGAAACGAACATGTTACAACATTAATGTCATATGGTAAACGATGTTGAATTCATTCCCGAAATGGGGGAAGAAGACCAATCGCCAGTCAGAAGCCGTTCAGAGAGGGGGAGGAGGAAGATACATAGCTGAGGCAAAGCATGCTGAAATACCACGGCACGTTGATGAAAACCTGCAACCCAACAACCCATCCAAGATTATCAGATTTGATCCAACATAAAAAAACTCAGGAAAAGAAAAGGATTGAAACCTAGTTCATGGATTTGCAGGGATCTAAACAAAAGAACCCATTAATGGGTTTCATGGTTTTGCAGAGATCGGTGACCAGAATGATGAAGTTGACGCCGCCGGGGCAGAGCTCTAGGAGGCGGACGCCGCTCTCCATCACCTGGACGCACCACTGGAGGAAGCAGCAGACGGGGTGGCCGACGCGATCCCAGCCGTGCATTTAGGCGACCATCCCCTCCAGCTCCTTGAAGCCCAGCTCCTCGTGTAGGCCGGCAAGATGCTAGTTGCGAGCAGGCGTAGAGCGTGCCTCGCCGCCGTCAGTTACTGTTGTTTGGTACATTAACGGTAGGAAATTGTGCTCTAATTCGTAGCCCGGTGGCTGCGATTCCCAGCAGGCCAAGCTTATAAGGCAGCAGCGTGCCCGCAAGGATACGGGCGATGGCGACGACGATACCGCGGGGAAGCCAGAGCAGCACGACGATTTTCCCTTTCTTTTCCTCTCTCTTTCTCCCCTGCTCCTGCTCCCACTCCATTTCTTCTTCATGCTTGCAGTTCCGGGGGGGCATAATGAGGTCGGAATGGCTGTGGGTTCAGAAATAGAGAGAGAGAGAGGGACGTGTAGATCGGTAGATCGGGTGAGATTTTGCCGATTGTCGAGTGAGAAAGAGCCAGGGGATCGTGGAGATCATTGAGAGAGAGAGAGAGAGGGGGCGTGGAGATCGGAAAGAAGAACTGAAATCGGGCCGGTAGAGAGAGAGAGAGAGGGATGTGGAGATAGGGCCGGGAGAGAGAGAGAGAGAGAGAGAGAGAGAGAGAGAGATCGTGCAATGCAAGCGCGGATGAGGCGGGAGAGAGAGAGAGAGAGGGGTTGGGGACGTGTAGATCGGGAGATCGTGTGAGCTCAGGCCGATTGACGTGGCATAGATCACACAGCGTTTCTTTGGAAGCCGATTAACGTGGCAAATTATCATAGCGTCCATTTGTCTGGTGGTAGTGTTTGATTGAGATTCACCGGTTGGGCAACGGACGGTAATCACGAATGCGATTCACCAGGACGTTAACCAGGAATGCAATTTTGGAGAAAGGATTGTGATAACTACGCTGAAAGATCTTGGCCATCAAATTCTCTAACCGTCACTTATGTTTGAATCGAACGGCTCTCTTTATCCATTCGTAGTGAAATATTATATAGATATATATATATATATAGCACCTCAAGCATTGTTTGACCATCCTAAAAGTTTTGGAATTTGATGAAATTTGGTGATGTTGTTTTCTAGGGTAAGATGATCATCTTCACCAATTTTCATCAAATTTCAAAACTTCTAGGGGGTTAAAATGGTCGAAGCAAAATTAGTCGTCCGTAGTCACCTGTTAAAATCTGCATATTTTGCTTCGACCAATTGACCCCCCTAGAAGTTTTGGAATTTGATGAAAATTGGTGAGGATGATCATCTCACCCTAGACAACACCCTCACCAAATTTCATCAAATTCCAAAACTTGTAGGGGGGTAAACAAGCGAGAGGTGCAGCAACAATGCTACATCTCGGGTGCAAGCTCCCCGCCCCCATATATATATATATATATATATATATATATATATATACTAGTGAAAACCCCGTGCCCAAGGACACGGAAAAGATTTCGAGAAAGATAAAAATTATTTTGAAGGCGTCGACAATATTTCAAGGAAGGTGATAATAATTTGAGGGTGGCAACAATATTTCGACGGATGTGACACTTTTTTAAGGTTGTCAACAATATTTAGAGAGTGATAAAATTATTTCGATGGAGGTAATAATATTTAGAGGATGAAAGAGGATGGAGTTTGCTGGAGGAGGTGAAAGGACTCCATGTTCTTTTCTTCCTTTGATCCTCTTATTTCTTTGATCCTCTTATTCCCTTTCCCTCTATGTCTTTCTTGGATAGCTGGATCAAAAATAAAACTTGGAATTGTTGTTAAGTATCATTAAAAAAAACTCGAGTGTTGGGGGCATCCAAAATTTTTTGACAACCTCCCTCAAAATTTTGAGGGCGTCAACACCCGACCGGGGAATCATAAGGCTTTATTGGACTTCTGCATCATTTGATTCAGAACAAAAAGAGCTTTGGAGCACAATTCTCTCTCTTGCAGATGGGGGATTCTTGCAAAGTATCGAGGCACGGGCACCGAGGGAGGCGGGGGCTGCGAGCACCGAGGGAGGCGGGGGCTGAGGGAACATTCGGTTGGAGGTGGCCAAATATGTCAACGGTGCCCACATTCGTTCGAGATATCCGTTGTATATTTTGTCTTCTTTCTGAATTTGAAGTGCTGAAGCCTGAATGCATCTTTTAAATATGAAATGTTTGGAGCGTCTGATAGTTGTCTGTGTACAGCAAGGTGACCCTATTGAAGAACGTTTCAAGGACTGGACAGAGAGAGGACCTTCCATTGAACAACTCTTTCATTGTATCAATAGCTTCAGAGAGGCAGCTTTGTCTAATGATCCTAGACTTGATCACATTGGCATGGCAGAAAAGCAGAAGGTATGATGTTGCTTGCTCCTGACTGTGTTGTAATCTTTGCATGGTTACACCTTCTTGCCATTAGCTTAACAGCAGAAAAAGATCTAAATGGTAAAATTTGTTGAGGTCTAATTCTGGAAAGCTCTCGTTTTGTTTCTGTTGGGGTTATAATTCTCTCCCTGGACAATGGTCACCACTGTACCTCTACGGAGGCAAAGCAGCCAATCTGTTTGACATACTGAGCGTAAGCTCGGCATTTGGTGGAGTTGGATCCGATCTTAAGGGTATATAGGTTCTGCAGTTGTACTTATTCCGGTTTATCTTGTAAAATAGGTCATTAATGAGTGTGGGGAAGCTGAGGCTTGGTTGAGAGAAAAAATGCAGCAGCAGGATTCCTAGCCCAAATATGCCACTCCAGTTCTGCAGGCAGCTGATGTGAAAAAGAAGGCTGAGACAGTGGACAGGTAATATATTAATTATTTATCTGGAAATTTAGCTCCCATATGTGGTTTTGATGAAAATTCCATAGTTACTCATCGGGCATGTTTTCTCATTCGTTTACCAAGTCACTTGTTCAGTAGATACTATAAGTTTACTGCTACTTTTCCAATTCTTATTTTTTCATGAGTACACATGCGGAGTAATTCTGTAAAAAATTTTATTCTCATATTATGTCATAATTCGAATACTTCAAATACTCTCCATACTTTTTTTTACCAAACTGGCTCACATTTTCTTGCCCAAGTTCTGACTTTTCACCCAGTTGTATTGTTCTTGAACACTGAACTTGGTACATTATCCATGCCATCAAGTCTTCTCCCATGATGGGGTTGGATTTAAAAAGAATTCTCTGGCCGGCTGTTAAATTGACCATCGAAGATTGTTGTCGGAAACCTGACCAAGGCAACTTGGCAAGTGAGGGGACAAAACCCTACCTTTTTATGCATTTTAAGCTCATGCAACGAAGTAGCAACCCTCCAATGCCCCCCTAGACTACGAAAGAGTCTAGGTGAAGCCAAAATCACTCCCATCTCTGTGGCTTAAGTTAGAAGCCAAAGAGCTGAATGAAACAACATTCTCAGACTATTGACTTTGTTGATTTGTGATCCAGCATCTTGTTAGAAGAACATGACCATTGTGCGTACCTCTATTTCCATCGTTTTACACTTCAATTTTGGTTTAATCCATTTGTTTGTACGTCGCAGGCGAAAAGGAAACCATTGTTGTTTCAGAACCCATCCTTCAATAATCAACTGCTCTGGACACCATCTCCATTCCTAGGGAATAATGCCCTACAGAAGGATAGTCTTCATCGCCTGGATGGAAGATTGGGTTAAACAACACTTTCTAAATAATCGAACATCACTATATAGCAGGAAAATAATAGTTTCTGACTAATTAAAGATTGGGTCATTAGAGGAAATCGAACGTCACCATATAGCAGGAAAATAATAGTTTCTGACTAATTAAAGATTGGGTTAAACAACACTTTCTAAATTCAACAAATATGTTGCAAATTGAGATATTGAAAAAAGGGTCATTAGAGGAAATCCATCGTCACCATATAGCAGGAAAATAATAGTTTCTAACTAATTAAAGATTGGGTCAATCACTTGGAACATAATAGTATATTTTTTTATTTCTTTTTGAAGTAGATCCTATTTTAAAGTAAATGACTAACCGTAGAAACGATGTCAACGGGTACTGCTGCAGAGACCACAGCGACCACGGGCACAGCGGGTGCAGGTGCAGGTGCAAACTACGACATGAAATAAAATAAAATTATGTTATCCACCTTTGTCTTAGCAACACTAAGTATTCATTTTCATTAAAGAAAAAACAATTAAATCATTTTCACTTAGAGGAAGATGAAAAATATTTTGAAGGGAAAAAAATAATTATCTATGCCTCAAACCTTTATCTTAGCAAAGTACGACAATTGGATTGGTTGACAGATTTGTAAATTTAAAACTGACTAACATATATATAGGCATGCCGCATTATAGCATGCCGATCAGAGAAGCGAAAGAAATTCATTTCTTACACGAGATGACTGAGATTATATTTCACTCATAATTATAGTGTCTAACTTCATTTTGAACTTTATGTTCTGTCAAGCTGGGGACTGGAATGAGAATCTTGATTTCCAAAAGGAATCCTTCTTTAGTATCTTGATTTCTCAGTTCATACCAAGACGTTTGGTTCTCTTTGAATGTAATCATGTATTGCCAAATTTTGCTATATCTTTGATTTTCTGGTAAAAACCTGCTCATTTTGGTCAATTCATTTTAGGTGAAATCTGTTGTACTTAATACTTTGAATCGGGCAAGATTCACAGATGTAGTGGAGTCATTCCTTAACACTTGTTAGTTGAGCCATTTTACTTTGCTATACTTGTTGATTTTCTTTACTTTTGTTTTAAAGCATGTACGTACTTCTAACCAATTGTCACAAAAAGATTTTCAAAAACTGTGCAAAAATCAAGTTAATGTAAATGAAAGCAAAAAACTTTAAAATATAGTGGGCCAATTCACATTCACTTTGGGAGTGGGCCAATTCACATTCACTTTGGGTTAAAGCCTTTATTCCTTCACTATTTGCATATTGTGTACTCCCATTATCCCATACAGCTAGAATTTGGTTAGTGGATAAATAACATATATATCTTTATGCCATATTAATTTGCTTGTATCGTTTGTTTATCATGTTCAATCAATTAATGCTAATACTTAGATTGAATAAGTTGCTCAAGTTTAAAATGGAACACATGCCGTTTTTAGGTACTATAGGCCCCTGATTCAAACATTGGCTACAATAGTTAGACCATCTTCTTATTGTTTACAACAACCAAAATGTGTTTGTTCTTATACGATGGGAATCTATGTCGATTACAAAAATCCATCAAGTCCGAGGTTCTTGACCCATAGATTCTCTAAGTCAGTTAACTTTTTTGTAAATGAAAGACATAAGATTTTCTTGGTGTCAATCTCTAAGTCAGTTAACTCTCTAGTTACTTGCTGTTGATAGTATTTTTTATTAAATCGTATATCATAAGTTCCATTCGTATGATTGTGGATCCTTTCCTCCTATTTCTCCCTACCAAAATAATCTGATTTTATTTGCCTACACGTATCCTCATGCTGACATAAGCTCTACTCCAGCCCTTGTACTTTTTTCGAACACCCACATCAACATCCTCATCTTTGTCGTGGTCTTTCTAGTGTGCTTGAACCCTCTTTACAGCCCAACATTATGAAACATACCACATTGTGGGTCATACTATGATCTTGTAAAATTCACCTGTGAATCTTAGAGGCATGTAAATGCAGAGATCACATGACAGGCGCAAAGCCCCTATCCACTCCATCCACCTGTCTTGAACTATACCCCACGCCACCCGGTTATGTATAATAGATCCAAGGTACTGAAAATGATCAGATTGTAGGCCATCAGTTAATAATTTTTTCTTAAAAAAATCAAATATCAGAATGCATAAAGGATATGCATATATGGATAGCTAGGTAAATAAATTGAGTAGAAAAAAATATGACACAATAAAAAATCTAATATTCCCTATACTTTTGTTAACAATATAGGAGAATTTTGTTAAGAAATTGAGTAGAAAAAAATGTGATACACAATGAAAAATCTGATATTCCCTATACTTTTGTTAACAATATAGGAGAAATATGATATTCCCTATAATTTTGACTCACTCTAGTTAAGAGGTTTTTATCAGATTTTCTGGGTGTCAATCTCTAAGTGAGTTAACTTTTTTGTAAATGAAAGACATAAGATTTTCTTGGTGAAAGACCACAGATGGAATAACTACACTAACAGGTGAAGCATTAGCCATTCTTGAGGTTCTGAACCCATTACATAGGTGATAGGTCTACAGATTTGTCTATAAACGACTGACAAAAATATGATCTATAAAGGACTGACAACAAAGTTAACTGACTTAGAGATTGACACAATGAAAAATCTGATATTCCCTATACTTTTGTTAATAATATAGGAGAATTTTGTTAAAAAATTGAGCAGAAAAAATGTGATACACAATGAAAAATCTGATATTCCCTATACTTTTGCTGGAAGAACAGAGGGATGAACATGCAAATGGAGCATAGTTCAAGGGGTTAAGTTCCAAAAAAAAAAAACACTCGAGGGACCAATGTGAAATTAGGTGTATAGTTCAGGGGACTTAATTTATAAGTTACCCATAATTTTTTAGAAGATTAGACAGTAGATGCGAATATTGATGTTGTTTTTATTTTCTTTGAGTGACCTTTGAAGTTGAGCAAGTACATGCATTGTTTTTTATAAGTACTAATGAAATTCTATTCTCAAAACAAATATCTGATAGTAACATTTGAAAGTTATCCAATAGATCAGTAAAGAGTCTTATGTGTTGTATATTACTTTCTTTTACTCTGAAGTTCGGCAAATCTTACTCAATACTCGCCAGCTGATTGATCCAAATATGTACTGGTTCGCAATTCCAAATATTGGGCCCATACAGAAGGGTCTTTCACAGGTATTTTCTCATGAATGGGAGAATTTCCAAGAGGTTAGAATTTCTGATTGAAGGGTCTTAAGAGGTTTTTATCAGATTTTCTTGGTGTCAATCTTACTGTAGACTTGCCAGCTGATTGATCCAAATGTGTACTGGTTCGCAATTCCAAAAATTGGGCCCATACTGAAGTTGTGCAAGTACATGCATTGTTTTTGTGATTTTACTCTTTTTTATAAGTACTAATGAAGTTCTATTCTCAAAACAAATATCTGATAGTAACATTTGAAAGTTATCCAATAGATCAGTATAGAGTCTTATGCGTTGTGTTTTACTTTCTTTTACTCTGAAGATCGGCAAATCTTACTGTAGACTCGCCAGCTGATTGATCCAAATGTGTACTGGTTCGCAATTCCAAATATTGGGCCCATACTGAAGGGTCTTTCACAGCTATTTTCTCTTGAATGAGAGAATTTCTAAGAGGTTAGAATTTCTAATTGAAGGGTCATAAGAGGTTTTTATCAGATTTTCTTGGTGTCAATCTTTAAGTGAGTTAACTTTTTTTGTAAATGAAAGACATAAGATTTTCTTGGTGAAAGACCACAGATGGAATAACTACACTAACAGGTGAAGCATTAGCCATTCTTGAGGTTCTGATCCATTAGAAGATACAGTGAGGCAATTGCAAGCATATGAGTCTAATGTGTAATTTACTGCATGAGGTAACTTGAAAAATCTGATAAAAACCTAATTCATGAAGACAGAGTCTGCTGCGTCCAGACCGTCATTTTGTCATCAAAATCAGAAAGCGGGTGAGAAAGGGGGGAAAAAATGGAATCCGATCAGAGAAGCGAAAGAAAGGGGGTAGAAATGGTGGGATCCGATCATAAAGTGAGAGAGAAACCTGATCATAAAGTGAGAGAGAAAGGGGGGAGAAACTGTGGAATCCGATCAGAGAAGCGAAAGAAAGAAAAAGGGGAAGAAAAAGGAAAAATCGTTGAGAAATTCACCTTCTCTTGCAGCATCCTCTCTTCTTGCAGCATCCTCTCTTCTTGCAGCATCCTCTCTCTCTGCATAGCTTGATCCAGTCTTTCTCTTGCAAAGAATGGCAAAGGGGGGAGGCGGGGCAATGAAGACCTCCATCGCACTGTACCGAGGCATGATTGCGGGCGCCGAGGGAGGCGTGGGCTGCGGGGACCGAGGGAGGCGGCCACCGTTGCTTTGCAAGCACCGAGGGAGGCGGGCGGGGGGGGGGGGGGGGGGGGCTGCGGGCACCAAAGCTGGATGGGGGCTTCGGGTAGGGGCTGCAGATCCGTCCGATTGGATCGGATGGATGAGAGGGGATGGGCTGCTCTCTCTCTCTCTCTTGCTCTTTCGGGAAGGGATTTAAGAGGCTGCGGGTACCGAGGCTTGATGGGGTGTTGTAGATCTCTCGATCAAAATGGGCTTGGATCGAACGGATGAGAGAGGAGGGGCTGCTCTCTCTCTCTCTTGCTCTTTCGAGGAGTGTTTTAAGAGGCTGCGGGTACCGAGGGGGCTGTAGATCCTCTCGATTGGATCGGACGGATAAGATGGGAGGGGCTGCTCTCTCTCTCTCTCTTGCTCTTTCGGGAGGGGATTTAAGAGCTGGTCCTCTCGATCGGAAGAGATTCAGATCGGACGGATCAGATGGGTTTAAGAGGAATGGGGGAGGGTTAAGGTGATTTAAGAGGAAATGGACGACTGTGATTTGTCTCCCAGTTTATCCCTTTCCTCTGCATAAATCTGAGCCGCTCCTTTGTCTCAGTTCATTTGTCCCCCCCACAACCGTCGTCCCTTATTATATATATATATATATATATATATATATATATATATATATATATATATATATATATATATATATATATATATATATATATGCTTAGGTGCGGTCTGCGATCCGCAGCCGTCTGATTGACCACTTTGTGCATCCGATGCACGCGATGGGTTCATCAGACGGCTGCATTCTAACTGTAGTTGTCGCTTTCAAGTTCCCCTAGTTTTCATTACCCCTTGGCATTTTATTTGTATGCCAGAATACAAACTCGCATTACACTGTTTCCTTTGTGATGCTACTTCTTGTGGTGTACATGATCGTCTTACTAGGGAGACAATTGAGACTGACCATAGGTAGGAGGGACTTCATTATGTGGACTGTCTTCATCTTCCTGTATCTTTCACTTCTATCATGAATGCTTATGTCCCACTTTTGGCTGTCATTTGCAATGTTTTCAAAGGCGCCTGAGGCTTACGCCTCGAGGCACGCCTAGGGGCGAGGCACAACAAAACACCCAAAATGCGCTGTATGAGGCATGCAAATAACTGAGGCATACGCCTCACAGGCTGAGGCGCAGCTGAGGCGTACGCCTCAAGCCTGAGGCGTATGCCTCAACTGTGCTTGATTTTGGTATTTTTTTTTTTAATGAAGTGAGGTTTTTTATTTAAAAATATTGTTTTATGGGCCCCGAAGTTGCTTTTAATACTATAGAAGATGAAGAGCTCCAATTTGATTGAGCAAATCTTTGACTTGTGTTTTTTTTTGTTAAAATGACAATTTATAATTTCTAAGTTTGCTTTTTATTTCGGATGATTAAAACTTTCGGTAGAAAATTATGGATTTAATTAGAATTCTATGTTGGCATTGTATGGAATTATGGGTTTAATTCATTTGATTTAGAACTTAGAGTTTTATAAATATTGTCTCAACTCTCAAGCATTGTTCAATTTAGGTATAATGATACACTTTATGTACTTTATGTATGTATTTTGGTAAACTATTATGATGAGTGGATGTGGAATTGTGGATTATGATATGAAACTATTAATTTTCATACCATCTTTGTTTTTTATATTTTATTTAGTATTTTATATTTATTTCTATATTTATTATATATTTAATTAATTAAAACATACACTCGCTTAAAGCTCACACCTCACTCCTCGAGGCTTTGGTTAGCAAAACGCCTCACGTGACACCTTCACGTCTGAAAACTTTGGTCATTTGTCTAGAGTGGTTCTTTATCGCCTCCCCCTGTTTTCATTCTCTCTTAAATGACTCGCTCCTTTCTTCTCTCTGCCTCTGTTCCCACCAGTTCTTGGTTGATGGCCTGTTTAGTTGGGAGTAGTTGCAACTGCATGAGTTGTAACTCTTGCATTTTGGCCAAACCTTACTGTTTGGTTGTGTCAGTTGCAATCCATGTGTTGCAACTCCTTGCAACCGTTACCAAACAAACGAGAATTTTTGGGATGAGTTTCAATTGTACCAGTTTAAATATTTTATGTTGTGGAGCAACTCACGTCATTTTGCTGCGTGTACAAACTTATGTCGTTGTATCTTCTTCACGAACCACTGGCCACCACCACCCACCGCAAGGGAAAATAGATCGCTCATGTGTATTTTTAGTTGGATGGACGGTTTTAAACTTTTAGTGGTAAAATGGTTATAAATTGTTTTCTCCTTATGACTTGCACAAGCCCATCATAGCCGCCCCCCTACGATGTGCATATTTACACCCGAAGAACTTTTTGTGACCGACACAATTTTTTTGCACCCGCAAAAAGACGACATAACTTTTGCCAACTGATTTGTGCCCGGTGCCAGTTTTTTGCGACGAGCACAACTTGTGACAAACAAAAACCATATAGATAGCAAAACTTTCGCATAGTGATCTGCATCAGGTGAAGTCATTTGCGATGAGCACAAATCTCTTGTGTTCCTTATTTCAGAACATTTTTGTGACGGTCATAAAAAAAGTGTTTTCAATTTCAGAACCCTTTTTTTTTTTGGAAGACAAGATCGAAAGTAAGCGGGCTCACAATTTACCTTTTATTCCATGTTGGTAGCTTTTATGTAGGTGTGATTCCGGCAAGCTCCGGAGAGAATTTATAAAATTTAGATGTATACATTTGCGTAAGTATGGTAGCAGGATGAGTTTTCAAGATCTCAACATAATACCAGTGACTTCCCAGCTCAACATATAGGTAAGTAGGGTACCCAGAACAATACTTCTTGTTATTATGCTGTCTGCGGTTCGTGGTCCGCAGCCGTCCGATGCACCACTCCGTGCATCGAATGCACGCGGCCGGTGCATTGGACGACTGCGGACCCATATATTTTGACCCATATTTGACCCATCATCCTAATATTTGAGTTTCAGAATGTACTGATTTTTTGTAAAGGTGCTATCTATGGTATGTTGATCATCCTCACAAAAAATCAAGGCATTCTAAAACCTCATGTTTCAAATGTGTTCTTCAAATCAACGGTAGAAAATGACGATCGAAAAAGATTATAACATTTGATGAACCTAGAGGTTTTAAAATGTGCTAATTTTTTTTAAGGATGGTCAACATACCATAGATAACACCTTTACAAAAAATCAACACATTCTGAAACCCGAATCCAACGATTAGGATAATGGGACAAAATTTCATGGAACATCCTATCCTGACCATATATATATATATATATATATATATATATATATATATATATATATATATATATATATATATATATATATATATATATATATATATATATATATATATATATATATATATATAGAGAGAGAGAGAGAGAGAGAGAGAAATGCTATAATGCGGTAAGTGCGGCACTGTACCACAGCCGTCTGATGCACTGCTGCGTGCATGTGATGCACGCAGCGCGTGCATCAGACGGCTGCGGTGCAGTGCCGCACGCACCGCATGCCGCAACATAGCATGCCCCTATATATATATATATATATATATATATATATATATATATATATATATATATATATATATATATATATATATATATATATATATAGGGGCATGCTATGTTGCGGCATGCGGTAAGTGCGGCACTGCACTATAACCGTCTGATGCACCGCTGCGTGCATGCGATGCACACAATGGGTGCATTAGACGGCTGCGTTGTGGTGCCGTACTTACAGCATGCCGCATTATAGCATGCCCATATATATATATATATATATATATATATATATATATATATATATATATATATATATATATATATATATATATATATATATATATATATGGGCATGCTATGCTGCGGCATGCGGTACGTGCGGCACAGCACCGCAGCCGTCTGATGCACGCGCTGCGTGCATCAGACGGCATGCGGTAGGTGCCGCACTTACCGCATGCCGCATTCAAGCATTTCTCTCTCTCTCTCTCTCTATATATATATATATATATATATATATATATATATATATATATATATATATATATCTATATAATAAGGGACGACGGTTGTCGGGGGACAAATGAATTGAGACAAAGCAACGGCTAAGATTTATGCAGAGGAGGGGGATAAACGTAGAGGCTCGATCACAGTCGTCCGTGAAGAATACGGTGAGAGTGATTCACCTGTAGAGAAGGAAAATATAGTCATTCTAGAAGGGGTTTTATGTAAAAAGTACAATTAAAGATGCCCGTTGTACCCGGATTTCTAGGCACAAATGCACCCGTTTAATCTCTCTCTCATCCCCCAATCTCTTTCTTTCTCTCTCTCCGGATTTAATCTCTCTTTCTCTCTCCCGATCTCTCTCTCTCTCTCTCTCTCTCTCTCTCTCTCTCTATATATATATATATATATGTGTGTGTGTGTGTGCGCCCCCCACCCCTTGATCGTGAGGAAAGGCCGCAGGCTTGAGATGGTAGAAAATGGATGGCTGCGATCAGTTTTATAGAGAGAGAAGGTTTTGGATGAAGAGAGAGGGCTTGGGCTTCGGTTTAGGAAAGAGAGAAAGAGTCGGTTATAGAGAGATTTAGAGAGAGAATGAGAGATATGGAAAGAGAGAGGAGAGAGAGACGATCGGAAGGGGAGAGAGAGGTGCGTGTGGACAGCTGTAGAGGAGAGAGATGATCGCAAGAGAGAGAGGTCCGAGAGATTGATTGATCGCCGGGAAAGTAGGGAGAGAGAGAGACAGGATCGTGCGGGTGAGAAAGGAAGGGACGGCTGAGATGAGCCGCAAGTAGAGAGAGAATAGGATGAGAGAAGATTTTGAGAGAGAATGAGAGATATGGGGGCTGATAGGGCTGCTGCGGTGAGAGAGAGAAGAGTGCAGAAAAAGAAGGGGAGAGAGAGATGTTCGGTTTGAGTGAAAAAACGGACAGCTGTGGGGGCCTGCATGGGTTCCGGACGGTTGTGATTTCAGTTTCAATTAGGAAAGAAGGAGAGAAAGGAAACGGTATTAGAGAGAGGGAAATATGGAATTGGAGTAAAGAGGGAGAGTTCGGTTCATGCATTTATGGATTTCATGCATGCATGCTTGCGGTTTTGATTAGATGCAATGGGATTCGGGTAGGTTTGAGAGCATCGACGGCTGCGATCGGGTCAAGTTTGGATCGCGATGTGAGGGGGGATGGTTTGATCGGTTAGATGGAATTATGGAATTAAAAGGACTTGAATGAGCATGATGGCTGCTCATGTATGGCATTCAAGGGACTTGAATGAGCATGAGGGCTGCACATGCATGGCTTTGCATGTAATCGTGAATTATTAGGTGTAATGCATGGGTTTTTAGATGTGAATGGGTAAAATTAGGGGTGGCAATGGGTCGGGTCGGGTCGGGTGGGGTTGAGACATAGGTTTAAGGGCAAAACACCCAACCCGAACCCGACCCGTTTAATAAACGGGTTAAAAACTTAAACCCAAACCCGACCCGCCTAATAAACGAGTTGACCCGACCCGACCCTTCCCGCCCGTTTACTAAACGGATCGGGTCGTGTTGGGTCGTGTTGGCTCGAGTTGGGTCAACAAAACCTATGTAAACTTACCGGGTTGGGTCAAGACAAGTCGAATAGGGCCGGGTTTGATCTGGTTGGGTCAGGTTGGTTCGGGTTGGCTCGGGTCGGGTCGGGTCGGGTTGACACGACCAATTTGGTAAACGGGTCAATTCGGGTCAATTGGGTTATAAGTACAAACCCGAACCCGACCCATTAAATAAACGGGTCAATCGGGTCGACCCGTTTATGACCCGAACCCGCTTAGGCTAAACCCAAACCCACTAACTTCGGGTCGGGGTCGGGTCGGGTTGGCGGGTCGGGTCAAGGATTGCCATATGATCCCTAGGTAAGATCGAGGGAGGGTGTATGTTGTACATGCATGAGAGAGTGACGTTAGGATCTCGAGCGGTTGAGATCATGAGGTCACATGAGTTTAGACGTAGGTGTATGCATGCATGCATGGCTGTAGAGATAAGAGGGATGTTAGTGAGGGATTTGGATAGAGGTTTCAAAGAGTGTACGGTCGTGATCGATCAATATAAGAGAATAAGAGAGGAAAAGAAAAAGAAAGAAAAGAGAAAATGATTGGTGTCAGCTAGGGTTCGTTCCTGGCCCTTTTGCACATCATCCCATGCTGCATTCGGCTTTATAAAATGCTCGGGGTTTTTCTCTGGTTTGAATCATGTGTTGCATCGAACCGGTAGCATTGTCTTTCCACTGGATTATTGTATTTATCCTTCGTTTTCTTATTCTTCGAAAAATTCTTCAAAACAAGCTGTGCATGCTCCATCGACTCGCCATGAGAATATCCACCGCTCCATCATGATGCCCTTTATCTGACTGCGTCGACTACCGGGTTAATTCCCTGAAAATAACATATGAAATGAAGCGTATTATGATCAAATGCGATTATCGATAAAAATGATAATTTGGACTATTGGGCTCTGTATTTTTCATGCATGCATGCATTGTATGAGTGCGAGCCAATATACCGTTGTGTTCGTATGGAAGTCTATTATGCAGTGGTGTCAAAAGAATCATACAGTTTATGTGTAGTATGAAAGTTTTACATAGCAAAGTATGATAATTTCGTAGAGAATAGGTGATAAAATACATTATTTGGAGACTTAATAGCCACGGACTCCTTCTCCGACTCCCCGGACGACGGGTCCCTAGACCTCTCCATCGCCATCGCCTCCCGCCGCTTCTTCACCGTCGCCCCGACAGATCCAACTCCATCGTCGACTCCGCCGCACTCGCCTTCGGCAGCGCCGACCTCGCCATCCCGGTCCATGGAGGAGATGATGGCAGCACTGGGGCTCGACCCCCGGTCCCACTGCACTGACCTCTACGAGCTCCTTCTCTGCTACCTCGCCCTGTCCTCCTACGGCGCCGCGGACTTCTCCTCTGACTCCCCGGGCGACGGCTCCCCGGACCTCTCCGTTGCCATCACCTCCCGCCGCTTCTTTGGCGTCGCCCCTGGCAGATCCAACTCCATCGTCAACTCTGCCCGTCCCGACCTACTCCACGGACCCCTACTGGGACTTCCGTCGGTCCATGGAGGAGATGATGGCGGTGCTGGGGGTCAACCCCCGGTCCCACTGCACCGACCTCCACGAGCTCCGGCCTCCTCTGCTACCTCGCCTTAAACCGCAAGCACGCACACAAATACATTGTCGGCGCCTTCACCGACCTCCTCGCCGCCGCTGCCGAGAGCCGGCCCGAAGCTTAAGATTCCGGCTTGCTATAGTGCACGCCCAACGGTAACGTGAGCGCTGTCTCCTTTTTTTGTTTGGATAAATGGTATGGATGAAAACGTGGGTATAATTTTCTTTATTAATTATGAATAATGTATATATGATATGTACTACAGTATTTTGGGGGTTTTAGTGGGGATCAAGTTATGATATTGTGCAATCCGGATGTTTGGTCAATAGCCACGTAGCTAATACGTGGTGTCTTTGTGCGAGCTGTTCGCGTGTGTCCGCTTCTGTGTGTTTGCCACAGCTACAACCCTATCGGTGACGGTGGTGGTGGTGGCCACGGCACTCTCACTCTTTATCTCTGTTTTTATTTTTGATTAATTGTTTCTCTTTTTTGTTTTAATTTTTTTTTTTGGATTCTCTACATCTGTCTCCCTCTCACTCTTCCTCTTTTTTTTGTTATATGGTCTTTTTTTATTTGATGGGGGTTGTTTCTAATGGTATTTTTTTATTTTAAATATTGCCACCACCCTTTAAGTATTATCACTGCAAAGTGATCGAAATATTGCCGTCACCCTTTAAATATTATCACCGCCCTTAAAATGTTTCTGTTGCATCTTACCTAGGGGTGGCAAAGTAATCTCTCTCATCCCCCAATCTCTCTTTCTCTCTCTCCGGATTTAATCTCTCTCTCTCTTTCTCTCTCTCCCTATTTAATCTCTCTCTCTCTCCCGATCTCTCTCTCTCTCTCTGCGCCCCCCACCCCCTGATCGCGAGGAGAGGCTGCGGGCTCGAGATGGTAGGAAATGGATGGCTGCGATCAGTTTTATAGAGAGAGAAGGTTTCGGATGAAGAGAGAGGGCTTGGGCTTCGGTTTAGGAAAGAGAGAAATAGTCGGTTATAGAGAGATTTAGAGAAAGAATGAGAGATATGGAAAGAGAGAGGAGAGAGAGACGATCGGAAGGAGAGAGAGAGGTGCGTGTGGATAGCTGTAGAGGAGAGAGAGACAATCGCAAGAGTGAGAGAAGTCCGAGAGATAGAGTGATCTCCGGGAAAGTAGGGAGAGAGAGAGAGGTTCATGCGGCTGAGAAAGGAAGGGACGACTGGGATGAGCCGCGGGTAGAGAGAGAATAGGATGAGAGAAGATTTTGAGAGAGAATGAGAGAGATGGGGGCTGATAGGGCTGCTACGATCAGGTGAGAGAGAGGAGTTCGCAGAAAAAGAAGAGGAGAGAGAGATGTTCGGTTTGAGAGAAAAAACGGACAGCTGTCGGGGCCTGCCTGGGTTCCGGACGGTTGTGATTTCAGTTTCAATTAGGAAAGAAGGAGAGAAAGGAAACGGGACTAAAGAGAGAGGGAAATATGGAATTCGAGTAAAGATTAGATGCATGCATGCATGCTTGCGGTTTTGATTAGATGCAATGGGATTCCGGTAGGTCTGAGAGCGTCGACGGCTGCAATTGGGTCAAGCTTGGATCGCGACCTGAGGGGGGATGGTTTGATCGGTCAGATGGAATTATGGAATTAAATGGACTTGAATGAGCATGATGGCTGCAATTGCATGGCATTAAAAGGACTTGAATGAGCATGAGGGCTGCACATGCATGGCTTTGCATGTGATCGTGAATTATTGGTTGTAATGCATGTGTTTTTAGATGTGAATGGGTAAGATTAGGGGTGGCAATGGGTCGGGTCGGGGTCGGGGTCGGGGTCGGGTTCGGTTGAGACATAGGTATAAGGGCAAAACACCCAACCCGAACCCGACCCGTTTAATAAACGGGTCAAAAACTTAAACCCAAACCCAACCCGCCTAATAAACGGGTTGACCCGACCCGACCCGTTTAACCCGTTTACTAAACGGATCGGGTCGGGTTGGCTTGGGTTGGGTCAACAAAACCTATGTAAACTTGCCGGGTTGGGTCAAGACAAGTCTGATTGGGCTGGGTTTGATCAGGTTGGGTCAGGTTGGTTCGGGTTGGCTCGGGTCGGGTTGGGTTGACACGACCCATTTGGTAAACGGGTCAAGTCGGGTCAATCAGGTTATAAGTACAAACCCGAACCCAACCCATTAAATAAACGGGTCAATCGGGTCGACCCGTTTATGACCCGAACCCGCTTAGGCCAAACCCAAACCCGCTAACTTCGGGTCGGGTTCGGGTCGGGTTGGCGGGTCGAGTCAAGGATTGCCACCCCTAGGTAAGATCGAGGGAGGGTGTATGTTGTGCATGCATGACAGAGTGACGTTAGGGTCTCGAGCGGTTGAGATCATGAGGTCGCATGAGTTTAGATGTAGGTGTAGGCATGCATGCATGGCTGTAGAGATAAGAGGGATGTTAGTGAGGGATTTGGATAGAGGTTTCAAAGAGTGTACGGTTGTGATCGATTAGTATAAGAGAATAAGAGAGGAAAAGAAAAAGAAAGAAAAGAGAAAATGATTGGTGCGAGCTAGGGTTGGTTCCAGGCCCTTTTGCACATCATCCCATGCTGCTTTTGGCTTTATAAAATGCTCGGGGTTTTTCTCTGGTTTGAATAATGTGTTGCATTGAACCAGTAGCATTGTCTTTCCACTGGATTATCGTATTTATCCTTCGTTTTCTTATTCTTCGGAAAATTCTTCAAAACAAGCTGTGCATGCTCCATGGACTCGCCATGAGAATATCCACCGCTCCATCATGATGCCCTTTATCTGACTGCGTCGAGTACCGGGTCAATTCCCTGAAAATAACACATGAAATGACGCGTATTAGGATGAAATGCGATTATCGATAAAAATAATAATTTGGACATCGGGCTCCGTATTTTTCATGCATGCATGCATTGTTTGAGTGCGAACCAATATACCATTGTGTTCGTATGGAAGTCTATTATGCAGTGGTGTAAAAAGAATCATACAGTTTATGTATAGTATGAAAGTTTTACGTAGCAAAGTATGATAATTTTGTAGAGAATAGGTGATAAAATACATTATTTGGAGACTTAATAGCCACGGACTTCTTCTCCGACTCCCCGGACGACGGCTCCCCGGACCTCTCCATCGCCATCACCTCCCGCCGCCCCCGACAGATCCAACTCCATCGTCGACTCCGCCGCACTCGCCTTCTGCAGCACCGACCTCGCCATCCCGGCCCATGGAGGAGATGATGGCAGCACTGGGGCTCGACCCCCGGTCCCACTGCACTGACCTCTACGAGCTCCTTCTCTGCTACCTCGCCCTGTCCTCCTCCGACGTTGCGGACTTCTCCTCTGACTCCTCGGGCGATGGCTCCCCGGACCTCTCCGTCACCATCACCTCCCGCCGCTTCTTTGCCGCTGCCCCTGGCAGATCCAACTCCATCGTCAACTCTGCCCGTCCTGACCTACTCCACGGACCCCTACTGGGACTTTCGTCGGTCCATGGAGGAGATGATGGCGGTGCTGGGGCTCAACCCCCAGTCCCACTGCACCGACCTCTACGAGCTCCGGCCTTCTCTGTTACCTCGCCCTAAACCGCAAGCACGCTTACAAATACATTGTCGGCGCCTTCGCCGACCTCCTCGCCGTCGCTGCCGAGAGCCGGCCCGAAGCTCAAGATTCCGGATTGCTATAGTGCACGCCCAACGGTAACGTGAGCGTTGTCTCCTTTTTTTTGTTTGGATAAATGGTGTGGATGAAAACGTGGGTATAATTTTCCTTATTAATTGTGAATAATGTATATATGATATGTACTACAGTATTTTGAGGGTTTTGGTGGGGATCAAGTTATGATATTGTGCAATCCGGATGTTTGGTCAATAGCCACTTAGCTAATACGTGGTGTCTTCGTGCGAGCTGTCCGCGTGTGTCCGCTTCTGTGTGTTTGCCGCAACTACAACCCTATCGGTGGCGGTGGTGGTGGTGGCCACGGCACTCTCACTCTTTATCTCTGTTTTTATTTTCGATTAACTGTTTCTCTTTTTTTGTTTTAATTCTTTTTTTTTTTCGGATTCTCTACATCTGTCTCCCTCTCACTCTTCCTCTTTTTTCTGTTACATGATCATTTTTTATTTGATGGGGGTTGGTTCTAATGGTATTTTTTTATTTTAAATATTGCCGCCACCCTTTAAGTACTATCACCGCAAAGTGATCGAAATATTGCCGCCACCCTTTAAATATTATCACCGCCCTTAAAATGTTTTTGTTGCCCTCGAAATCTTTTTCGTGTCCTTGGGCACGGGGTTTTTACTAGTATATATATATATATAGAGGAATGGGATGCTGCCTATCAAAACAGCATTTTTTGCTGTTTTGAGACATTGTTTGACCATCCTAGAAGTTTTGGAATTTGATGAAATTTGGTGAGCGTGTTGTCTAGGGTAAGATGATCATCCTCACAAATTTTCATCAAATTCCAAAACTTCTAGGGGGTTCAAATGGTCGAAGTAAAATCAGTCGTCTGCAGTCACCGTTAAAATCTGCAGCATTTTGCTTCGACCATTTGACCCTCTTAGAAGTTTTGGAATTTGATGAAAATTTGTGAGGATGATCATCTTATTCTAGACAACACCCTCACCAAATTTCATCAAATTCCAAAACTTCTAGGATGGTCAAACAATGTCTCAAAGCAGCAAAAATGCTGTTTTGATAGGCAGCATCCCATTCCTCATATATATATATATATATAGAGGAATGGGATGCTGCCTATCAAAGCAGCGTTTTTTGCTGCTTTGATACATTGTTTGACCATCCTAGAAGTTTTGGAATTTGATGAAATTTGGTGAGGGTGTTGTATAGGGTAAGATGATCATCCTCACAAATTTTCATCAAATTCCAAAACTTCTAAGAGGGTCAAATGGTCGAAGCAAAATCTGCAGATTTTAACAGTGACTGCAGATTTTGCAGATTTTGCTTCGACCATTTGACCCTCTTAGAAGTTTTGGAATTTGATGAAAATTTGTGAGGATGATCTTCTTACCCTAGACAACACCCTCACCAAATTTCATCAAATTCCAAAACTTCTAGGATGGTCAAACAATGTATCAAAGCAGCAAAAAACGCTGCTTTGATAGGCAGCATCCCATTCCTCATATATATATATATATATATATATATATATATATATATATATATATATATATATATATATATATATATATATATATATATATATATATATATATATATATATATATATATATATATATATATATATATATATATATATATATATATATATATATATATATATATATATATATATATATATATATATATATATATAGTAGTGATACATTGCGGCCGGTAACGTGCGGCCATAACGTGCGGCAATCCCTTAGTGGGTATTTTCGGTATTTTTTTTTTTGGGATTGATCACCCACCCTTGGATTGGACAGACAAAAAATTTCAGCCCGATCCAAGACCTGTAAGCCGTCCAATTGTGTTGATCAAAATGACGATAATAATAAACGACCGATAAAAGATCAACACATTTGGACGGCCTATAGGTCTTGGATCGGGCTGAAATTTTTTGTGTGTCCAATCCAAGGGTGGGTGATCAATCCCCAACAAAAGAAATACCAAAAATACCGCCGAAGGGGGTGACCGCACTTTAAGGCCGCACGTTACCGACCGCAATATATCACTACTCTCTCTCTCTCTCTCTCTCTCTCTCTCTCTCTATATATATATATATATATATATATATATATATATATATATATATATATATATATATATATATATATATATATATATATATATATATATATATATATATATATATATATAAAACTTGAATTAGATGAAAATAATTATCACAAGGTGGTATATATATTGTCCATAGGATTGAGGTTATTTTGGTCATCAGCACAATACTTGGATCGCAAGATATGATTGGAGACTCGGAGTTCGAGGTTGTAATTTATAACTATAACTCTTGAACGGAAGTATTTTTTTTTGTGAGAAATCCCTCCGAAAAGGGAGGGTTATGCAGCCTTCAACTAGTTTATTAGTGATATGAAAATAAATCAGCTTACGAAAAGTGGAGAGATCTCTTGAGCCTAAGGGCGATAGTGGCGATGCCCAAAGTCTACACAAATAAGGGGGTTGATAAATTAGTTGATTACAACATGAGAAATTTTACGTAATGATGTCATTTCTCTCAAGCCTGATGACCCAGCGTGGGGCCACGACCGGCATACCCCAAGTTTGTCGAATCGATCTCCTATTTTCAACGCCTCCTCTACTTGTTCCAATATGAAAGGGGGTCACAGCTGCAGATCCGCAGACGATAATGAAGCCTTGGATTGTCGAGGGCAGGAAAACTAACTTCGAATGCTGACCCAGTAATCCGAGAAAAATTAAGGGTGTGTTTGGCATTGGTTTTGGAGGCCTAGTTTTGCGTCAAAATTAGTTCCACTTGCCAAACTGGTTTTGGTATAAGATTTTAGTGCGTTTGGGATTCGATTAGAAAATTGGTTTTCCAAAACCAAAACCAGAAAATCATCAAAACCCAAAAGCAGAAATTTTCTGCTTTTGGGTTCTTCTTTTTGGTTCTTGAGGCAAGAAGGCAAAACAATAATTAAAAAAAATTATTGTGAATAACATATATGTTGTAGATCCGCAGACGATAATGAAGCCTTGGATTGTCGAGGGCAGGAAAACTAACTTCGAATGCTGACCCGGTAATCCGAGAAAAATTAATTGTGAGTTTGATAAGGGTTTAGGGTGTGATGTAGTCTGATGTACATGGGTGCAGGAAATTGGCCTGACCATTATAAGTACTCCATCAGACAACCGAGGGTTCATGGGCCTCACTTGGGGATCAGACTACATATATATTTAAAAAGAAAGAGAAAGAAGAGTGAGATGGGGTGATTCAATTTGAAACATACCCAACAATTCTTTCTGATTTAATTTTCAATCTTGGCCCGTACCTGACCAGGCCCGATTCCGATTGGGCTCACAAGTTTGGGATAGTTCCGGGCCGAACCCCCCCTCCAAGTTGTAGGGTTTAGCTATTAGTATAATGAAATCCTAATCTTTTAGAGCTAAACAAATATGGTCATGAAGAGAGACCGTCTAGGATAATCTATATAACATGACACGTCGGTTTTGTGTTGATTAGACAAAACGAAAGCTTACTAGGACAAACTGACTGGACAAAAATGAACCGAATAGATCTAACCATTCGTTCAAAAACCAACGCACGATCTCTCATTGGTTTCAAATCCCAACCCATTTAAACTGCACTAAATCCCTAAAATCCCGATCCATTGAAACTGCACTAAACTTGACCGTTCATCCCGTGATCGTTGTTCGCATCAACGGCTATAAACCCGTCTGCTGAAATTTCGGCCCCCAAATCCATCGAGTCGATCTCGAGGAATCTGTTCGATTATAGGGCGAGGGGGAGTTGGCCACACCAAAGGCGCCCGCTTCGTGCCAATCGGCACATGCGAGGAAATGGGTGTCCCTATAAATGCCTGTGTCGTTGTCAAAAGTTTTTTGTTGTCGAAGGCGTTCAGCTGTGTTGTCGCCGAAGGCGGCTCGCTACAGTGCCGATAGGTGTGTTGCTACCGAAGGTGGCCCGTTGCAGTGTCGATAGGCACGGGCATGCACTAGTTTATACTATAATATAAGCCTGGGGATTTGTACGTGGCACCTCTGGCTGATGAGAAAATCCATTGCTCACATGCCTCCAGGGGCGGACCTACGTTGGGGCGAGGGGGGGCTCTAGCCCCCCCTGACTTTACCCCCCATATTCATTAATTAGACTTTACCCCCCAAAACTAATTGTTCCCTTAACTCACACCCCAAAACTAACTGTTGGGCCTCAACTCACACCCCAAAACTTTATTTCTTTTCCGTCAGCTCACCGTTTCTCTTAGATGGTGTGAGCTGACGGAACAGTTAGTTTTGGCCTTTTGGGGGGTAAAGTCTAATTAATGAAAACATGGGAGTAATGTCTAATTCAAGGCAAAATTTGGGGGCAAAGTCAAAATAATCTTTTTTTTTAAGGGAAATTTTATTCATACCCCAAAAATCTGTAATTAGCCTCCATTTTCAACAAACTTAAACACACCCCTTTTTTTTTCATACCCCATTCCTGTCCCAAAAATACCCTTACCCCTTACCCCCCACCATCAATACACCCTAGGTAAATTGCCCGCCCCAACTTGATTATACCCCAATAAAACACATACCCCCTTAAATATATCACAATTATATGCACTCTTGAATACACCCCACTTTTAAATAAACCCCATGTTGTTGGCTGGTACTTGAAGGCACAGGTAGGGCTGCAACTAGGGCTGGCAATTTCGGACCCGACACGAAGTTAGCGGGTCTGGGTCAGGGCTAAACGGGTTCGGGTTGTAAACGGGTCGACACGATAGACCCGTTTAATAACGGGTCGGGTCCGAGTTTAGGGTTTTACATTACTTTAAAATATTTATGCCCCCCCGAGAAAAAATTTTGAGTCCGCCACTGCATGCCTCTATAGACGTAATGTGGCGGCCTTTGAACGCTTCTCTCTTCTCTCCAGAACCGTTCGCACTCTCTACAAAAGCCCCTCCCCCCCCTCTCTCTCTCTCTCTCTCTCTCTCTCTCTCTCTCAACATGGGAGCGGAGCTCCGGGGCCTTGCTTGAGTCTGGTCCGACATACATTTGCCCTACCTAAGAATAGGGTTCAGGCCTGCTTGAGTCTGGTCCAAACCCAACCCATTGTCAACCATATTAACTAGTTAATGCCTTAATTGATACCAAACAAATCCTCTAAAGTTTGATTACAAAATCGATTGGGCTTGAGCTGATGAAAAGAAATTGAGCCCGGATCCGGGCTTCTTTGAGCCCGACCCCGCAAAGCCTGGCCCATCCGTCCAGCCCATTTTGACTCCTAGATTTTGCTGTTGCCCATAGGGGTGGCAATGGACTCCGAAAACCTGACCCAAACCCTACCTGAAACACCGCGTCCGGGTACAAATTTTGTACCCGAAAATGATAATGATTTGGGTAGGGTATGGGTTTAGAAATTCAACTCGATTAACTTTTGGGTATGGGAATAGATACCTCAATACCCATACCCGAAACCCGATTGCCCTTCTAACATGTGTATGCTAGATCTAGTTTGACTCCAAAACCAATGTTATATACCCAAATTCCAACTGAACTTATGTCCCTACCCAAACTTACTCTTCTAAAACCATTGTAATAAGAAACCAACGGAGTTTCTTTTAACCTTGCATTGTGATGCCTTAATTTTTTTTTCCTTGTGTAATTGCATATATGATAGAGAAAAAGGTATAAAATTATATCCAATTCATATACGAAATCCGAAATAAAACCTGAAACCTGATTGGGTATGGACCCTCTTCGACCCGAATGGGTATGGGTCGGGTATGGACCATGTCTTACCCGAATGCGTATGGGTATGGACAGAGGTAAGTCCGACCCGAACCCGACCGATTGCCACCCCTAGTTGCGCATGGGTCTCATTGTACGGCCCAAAGGCGGTGCACGGCCGGCGGTGAGGTGAACGGTAAACCCTTTGATCTCGGTTTTTTCTTCGCCTCCGCGCACATCTTCCCCTTCCCTGTCGTCGGATTCCAGAAAGGCGATGGGAACACCGGAGACGTCGCGCGAGCCGTGCCCCGACCGGATCCTCGACGACGTCGGCGGCGCCTTCGGGATGGGCGCCGTCGGTGGGTCCGCCTTCCACTTCATCAAGGGCCTCTACAACTCCCCCAACGGCGAGCGGCTATTCGGCGGCGCCCAGGCCGTCCGGATGAACGCCCCGCGCGTCGGCGGGAGCTTCGCCGTGTGGGGCGGCCTCTTCTCCACCTTCGACTGCTCCATGGTCTACCTCCGCCAGAAGGAGGACCCCTGGAACTCCATCATCGCCGGCGCGGCTACCGGGGGTTTCCTCCAGATGCGCATGGGGCCTCGCGCCGCCGCCCGGTCGGCGGTCTTCGGCGGTGTCCTCCTCGCCCTCATCGAGGGCGCCGGTATCATGCTCAACCGCGTCCTCAGCAACCCCCAGAACTTACCGCCTCTGATGGAGGACCCCACCATGGTGGTGCCGCCGAACGTGGCCGCAATGGCTGGCGCTGGAGGTGGCGGCGGTCCCGGGGGGTTTCCGCCCGTCGGATACCAGGCTCCCTCACCAGCAGATTCAATGGCGGAGGGCTCCGCTTCCTCTTCTTCCTCTTGGTTTGGTGGGTTATTGGGGGGTTGGAAGAAGGAGGAGAATAGTAGTGGCGGCAGCAAGGTGGAGGTTTTAGAGAGTTTTGAAACACCAAGCACACCTATCCCAACCTTCGAGTACAAGTAAAAATTGGGGCCTTCTGTTTTAAATTTGGTAAGTTGATGATTTTGTTCCCTAATAATGCACTTTTCTCTTTATTTCTGATATAAAATTTTCCCCTCTTCCATTTTCACACATCTGATTACACCTGCTTCATTAAGCTTTAATATTTGATGAAGTTTTGATATAAATGGATTCTGATGTAGAGTGAGCATTGATTTTGGAGAAGGCGGCATTCTATCGGAAGAGTAATGATTAGATTGTTGGATTGTACTACATGGAGATCAGTCGGTAACAAATTCTTGTGAATGATTTAGGAGTTTGACATTGACTTTCAATTAAGTAGTTGTTCTTGTCTATGATAGACAACAATCATTAATCCTTGTCCCATACTCCCATCTATTTTGGGTCAATTATACGACTAATACGAGTCCTTCTCTGATAGTCATGCTTGGTAAGGGTCATCTTTGCTGTCAAGGGCTATCTTTGTTGTCATCGTAAGCTTTTCCATATTTTTTCGAACAACTTTCATTTTATTTTGGATTTCCCCCTCCTATTTCTTGATCCCTTCATAGAAATCCAAGATCCTCTTCTTACTGGCCCGTGGCATTCTAGTGTACATACCCATACCATCTCTATTATTTTGCCCTCAATTGATGTAACCCCCATACATCAATTGATTATGGTGGTTCTTGTTGTGGTATTTTTATATATTGAACATGGTAGGTGGAAACGCTAGTCATGTCATGCCCCAAAAATTTGAGAACCTCTCTTGGAGGTGAGAAGAGTAAAAGGGGAGAAAGATGAGTTTGGTCAAATCAACTGGAAACAGGATCAATGTTCTCACCGGCTCTTATCGATAATCTCACGCCAGTATGCCACTAAAGAGGAGAGAGAGAGAGAGAGAGAGAGAGAGAGAGAGAGAGAGAGAGAGAGAGAGAGAGAGAAGCTTATTTTTAAAACACTTATTTTGAAAATAAAAATCATTTTGTGTGTTTTAAGGAAGAAGCTTCTCAGGGAAGCAACTTAACTTCTCAAAGGCTATTCTCCTAGTATGGGTGGCACGCTGGTGCCACGACACATTGACATAATGCCCTATGAGGAAGCACGAGTACTTAAGCCTCCGGTGAGTAGCAAGAGATCTCACACTCACCTGACACTCAAGTACTAATAAGGCAAGATCTGATACACCTATCTACTGGGTATATCATTTTAGCCTTTTATCTGCTTAATATTGACTAGTTACTAAGGTTAAAAGGAGCATTGAGGGAAGGCCTACCAAGTGTGAAACCTCTTTTCAACTGGGTCATAACAAGTTATATTATATTCTAAAGAAACACAACTAAGGAAACTATTACTGACATTCTCATCCCAACATTATATTACTCAATAAAAGATGACTTTGGCTCAATATACTGAAAAGTATTATTGCAACAACACGTCTGACAACTCCACTCCTACACTCCTACTGATGCTCTTGAGCATTCTGTCTTGAAACTTGAAAGTGAGTCTGTTCGTGGGAATGAGCAGCCCTCAAAATGAATTGGGAGGTTAGCCAAACTAAAGGCTAGTGACATCCAAATGTATCTTAATAACTAGAAATGAATAACTTTTAAATATCATAGTTCAGGGTCTACGAATACACAATTCTAAATAGATGTCACGATTTGCATAACAATATTCTGATATTGAAGTTAATGTTCTTAAGTTTACATTAATGTCAACAACAATATTCAAGTCTTATTCCAAGTAGTCAATTGTTTACTAGCATATTGTGAACCGTGGTGTTTTATTCATTCTGCCCCTAGTACGTATTACTATTGGGCCTCTATTTCGCTTTAGAGGGTCATCTTTATCCTTACAAGTGATACATTCATACAAAACTATCCAATTGGCCAAATGGTTTTTTTCGTCTTTTACGGAGGAGCACTCCTACCCAGCTTGTTTTACTTTGGGGGCTACTGTGACCCCAGGTCGGGGTTTCCTAGGTCAGACCCCTATCAGGGCAGTTACCTAGCTTTATCGCAAACCTTGCTCGTGACCCCAAACCAACTTTTGGCTTTCAATTGCACAGCCCTGGGAGGTTAACTTTCCCAGGGTGTGCGGGGTCCTTACCTCTAATGGTAGTTTCTTATCTTTTCTCATTTCTTTCAGTCTCTTGTTTTCTTTCTTCTATTTGTCACCCAATCTCTCTTTTTAACAGAAACTAACATTATCACTCTCAATGACTACTTGGTCCCTTCACTTTGCAGGGACTTGACCCTTATGGATTTACAAGTGTCTCTGTTTCTAATTTTCCCAAACTCTCCTACAAGGGTGTGGACCACAATAATATTAATTAGTCTTTAACTATTCTCAGTGTTAAGTTCAGGTTCTAAGGTTCCACTCTCTAGGTAAATATCTAGTTACAACATCGATTATAAACATATTAACTTAATTAAGAGGTTTAACATTAAAATATTAATTTATTTCTAATTGCAATCATTTCGCATCATTAATAATATTTGTAAATGTCACCTCGCTGAAGAACACGTTCTTCGCTATATCTGATTGGCCTTTGATTCACTTCTGGTCGGATCATCACAGCTACGCTCTAAAAGGAGGAAGAATATATATATATATATATATATATATATATATATATATATATATATATATATATATATATATATATATATATATATATATATATAGAGTAGTGATACATTGCGGCCGGTAACGTGCGGGCTTAACGTGCGGCACCCCCTTCGGGGGTATTTTTGGAAATTTTTTTTTTGATGATTGATCACCTACCCTTGGATTGGACACACAAAAAATTTCAGCCCGATCCAAAACCTGTAGGCCGTCCAAATGTGTTGATCAAAATGGCAAAAAAAATGAACAACCGATAAATGATCAACACATTTGGACGGCCTACAAGTTTTGGATCGGGCTGAAATTTTTTGTGTGTCCAATCCAAGGGTGGGTGATCAATCCCCAAAAAAAAAAATTCCGAAAATACCCCCGAAGGGGGTGGCCGCACGTTAGCCGGCCGCAATGTATCACTACTCTCTCTCTCTCTCTCTCTCTATATATATATATATATATATATATATATATATATATATATATATATATATATATATATATATAGAGAGAGAGAGAGAGAGAGAGAGAGAGAGAGAGAGAGCAAGAGAGAGAGATGCTATAATGCGGCATGCGGTAAGTGCGGCACCGCACCGCAGCTGTCTGATGCACTGCTGCGTGCGTGCGATGCACGTAGCGCGTGCATCAAACGACTGCGGTGCAGTGCCGCACGTACCGCATGTCGCATTATAGCATGCCCATATATATATATATATATATATATATATATATATATATATATATATATATATATATATATATATATATATGAGGGCTGGGTTCCTATGACATGTCATAGGGAGTACCCTATGACATATGGTGAATTAGTAATGCTAGAATGTTTAGAATGTGCTGAATTTTTTCGAGGGTGATCACCTTACCTTAGATAGAATGTCCACAAAAAATCAAAGCATTCTAAAACTTTTTGGGGCATCAAATGCTAGAAGCTTTATCGGCCATCCATTTTAACCGTTAAATTGAAAATCATATTTGATGCCTCTAGAAGTTTTAGAATGAGCCGATTTTTTGCGGGGGTCCTATCTAAGATAGGGTGATCATCCTCATAAAAATTCAGAACATTCTGAATATTCTAGGGTTACTAACTCACCATATGTCATAGGGTACTCCCTATGACATGTCATAGGAACTCATTTCCCTATATATATATATATATATATATATATATATATATATATATATATATATATATACCAAAATCAACAAGTCATCTAAATAGAAGTTTAGGCCAGGGGAATAGGTTTGATTTAACATCTAGTTGAGGCGATTTTGGGTTCGGCTAGAAGGTTCGATGCAAAGTATAGTCGAGCTTGCTCTCTGTAGGGAATCGGGGCATAGAGGGGTTTGCTAGAAAACAATAACAATCTAAAGTATGTGAATTGAGGAGAGTCAAGAGGGTATAAATATAAAGGTAATATCTACCCACTCACTCGCACATCTCTTATTCACTCATGCTTCTCTCTTACCTTTGCATTCATACCATACAATATTCACATATTTCTCACAGTGCCCAATCATCCAGCATACTCTTCACATTATTATGTACAAATTAACTCCACTCACTCATTTACACTCTCACAGACACTCAACAAAACACCCTAAAAACATGCACGCACCTCGTGGGGACATATCCCCATATGTTACATAATGATATATACCCTACATACATGCATAACCATACCCACACCTTCCCACTCATCCACACCATCATCACCTCAAACTACTACCTTTAGTATCATCATGGCACACTTCATTGACACATGCCTCCCACCATCGTTATCCTGTGCATGCACTTAGTATCATCATCCATCATGCACCCTATAACTTCACCTTTGCATGCACTTGGTATCATCATCAATCATGCACCCTATAACTTCACCTTAATCTCATTATCATCTTTACCATCCATCATACACCATGATCATCATCTCATCTTCATCACAATACTCACATCATCATTATCATCCACTACAACAGAGAAGGAGAGGGGATGTACCCTCCGAACCCAAGAGCACAACTAGAGAGGGGCAAAGGAGAGAAGAACAAGTGGGGGTAGTGCAGTGATAACATTGGTGGGCGGTGACGCCGGTGGTAGCCACCATGTAGGTGCGATGGGTGAACAAAAGAAAGGTGGTGACCGATGGTGGTTGTGGCCAAAGGAATGCAAGTAAGGTAAGGTGAGGGAGGACGGTTGAGATTGTTGGGTCGTCGTAAGGTAGGTCGAGGTCGAAATGATATTGGGTTGGTTGGGCATGGGGTGATGATCGGTGGCTGGCTTGGGTTAGTGGGATGGCTGTCGGCCACACACACCGTGAGAGACGGAGGGGAGGGGATCGTTGGGGTCGAGCGCCGGGTGGTGCCAGTCACAATTGAGAGTGGATTTTTAACACATGCCCCCCCCGACACACACACACGGAATCTATTACCTCTCGTCACTTCGCAACCCAAAACCGGGAACCATGGTTCGGTCCGACAATTGGGTCCAACAGTAGATGCAACACACATGCATTACCACAATATAATTCGATGCAACTATTAATAAACATCTTATTAATATCTTCAAAAATAAAAAGTGGGGGTGCCCATAATAAAAATATATCCTGAAATATTAGGCATTACAAGCCACCTTGAACATTCCCCTAGTACTGATATCTTGATATTTCATGAGTTATGTGATCTCTCACTTGTAATTCGAATGTATCCTTTATAGGATCATCTTTGATTGTGCCTTTTTTTGTAAATTTTGATGAATATGCAATTATGTAGAAGGCCAAAAAGAAAATTTGTGAAAGAAATATTAGCTAAATTTATGAAAAAAATAGTTTTGAATGGAAGGGAACAACATATGACATGTGGAAGCTGTTTGTAACAATTAAGCAGCTAGGCACAACTGAAAGCACCCCATTCTGAATCATGATGATGGAGTTATCGGTGATACATTAAAGAGTCCTTTCGCTGTAAAATATACCAAGAGCGTACTTTGACTTTTCTATGGAGATGGTATGTTCAGGTTGCACCATAGAAATTGGACCAATGTTTTCTACTTTTAACTTGGTTGACTGAAACATGTCTTAAAGTTTCTTCAAGCTCCATTGGGAGTTCCATTAGGATTGTGGGGGTGACTGTAAATTTAAGAAAAGATAAGCTAGGTTTAAGTTTTGATAAAACTGACCTCTATGTACATATTTTTGGAGAAAGTTTTTTTATTGAGAGGGTAAGATTAGATTGTTAGATTAAGAAAAGATTATGCAATAACAGTTTATAATGTTTTTAATTTGAAACTAATTAGCCATCCTCGCCCCTTTATAAGAAATATGATATTTGAGATGGGTTATGTTGAATGTTGATATATGTGGGATAATGATCACAATATAAGACTTATATATCACTTTAGACCTTTTTAGATCCGCACATGTTAATACATTCTACAAGGCTCATCTTTGGTTTGTTAGGACACCATCTCATCCAAAAGCTTAAGCCGTTAGGGAATGTGCTAACAATGTATATAAAGCTAACACCCCCCCCCTCTCCTGTGTGGGACCTCTCCCGCACTTGGAGAATTAAACAAATGGGCAATACCGGAATAAATAAATTAAGGTAACAAGATTTGAACCCAGAACCTCTCAGAAACCAGTACTCTGATACCATGTTAGGAAACCATCTCACCCAAAAGCTTAAGCTGTTAGGGAATGTGTCAACAATGTATATCAAGCTAGCATGATTAAGCCTCACTTTTTGGAAATTGAATGATGCATATACAATTTTGGAGAAGACCGAAAAACAAGCTATTGAAATCGTAGCAGAAACTATGGACAAATTATGCCTATTTTGACAAGGCAGATGCCACTAGGGAAAATCTGTTAAATAATTTTCCACACGTGGAAGCACCACATTTGAAATTCGATGGTAGAGCTATGTCTGAAACATGAAGAGCTGAAACATTGAAAAGCTATGTGCTAGAAGGTACTATAGGCACTATCCCGGATTGAATTTTCTTTGGAACTAAGTGACTACTACGTGCAATTTGCAAAATTTAGCAATTGTATTAATTTTATTCCACTTGTAACTTGTTTAAGGTTCGTCAGGCTTGCTAGCATTTGTTATAAGCCAGTAAAACTGTAGTTTAGGTGGATTTTTACCTTATCTTTATTATGTGTTCTATCTTTCTTGGCTATGATGACTTGTATTGGATTATTGTTTTATTATAAACTTTTTTCGCTTCATGAGGACTCAATCCAATCTCGTAGTTGTGGGTGGAGTTGAGTCTAATTTGTCAGTTCGAGTTCGTTTAGTGTGAAATTAATGAAACAGGTACACTCTATAAGTCCATATTTTAGTTCGTAGCAATTTTTGTTAGCTTTCCAAGATCAGGTCATGTATGTAATTTTTGGACTTCTAATTTTGTTTTATTGATCGTTTTACTGATTGTGCGAGAGATCTGGTGTAAGTGACTCGAGCAAATTACTTGGTACTCAGTGATTTAATTAGCGAGGTGACAAAATTAAAGAGGTGAAATACCATGATCCAAATACCAATCAAGTTCAAAGTCACCGACACTTCCCTACTGCAGTTTCAGTTCTTTCTTTCTATTCCATGGATCTTGTCTGCATGGGTTTCCTTCTTTTTTTTTCTTCTTTTTATGTGGGATCTTGCCTATATGGATAAGATTTTTTCAAATCGTATTCTTTCTCTACGGTTATATTAGTTTTTTCTCTGCTGTATCGCATCCGCTTAAGTGAGATCTTTTATCTCATCATATCTCCTTTCGAAGTTTAAAAGATTCGCCTCGCTGCCCTCTTGGATCCTTGACTTTGGTGGCTATCGCCACCTAACCTCTAATGCTCCATCCTGACCGACGCACCATACTTCCTTCTCCTCTTCCATTTTTTTATTGTTGATAGCTCTCTTTGTTTTGTCTCTTATGAAAGCATCCTCATGCCACATTCTAACCGCAGTTGTCGCTTTCAGGTTCTCCTAGTTTTCATTACCCCTAAGCATTTTATTTGTATGCCATATTACAAACTCTCATTGCACTGTTTCCTTTGTGATTCTACTTCTTGTGGTGTACATGATCGTGTTACTGGAGAGACAATGGAGACTGACCATAGGTAGGAGGGACTTCATTATGTGGATCGTCTTCATCTTCATGTATCTTTCGCTTTTATCACGAATGCTTATGTCCCACTTTAGGCTGTCATTTGTCTAGAGTGGTTCTTTATCGCCTCTCCCCGTCTTCATTATCTCTTAAATGACTCGCTTCCTTCTTCTCTCTGCATCTGTTCCCACCAGTTCTGGGTTGATGGCCTATTTGGTTGGGAGGAGTTGCAACTCCATGACTTGCAACTTATGCATTTTGGCCAAACCATACTGTTTGGTTGTGTGAGTTGCAACTTGTGTGTTGCAACTCCATGCAACCAAACATTCGAGAATTTTTGGGATTAATTCCAAATGTACCGGTTGAAATATTTTATGTTGTAGAGCAACTCATGTCATTTTGCTGCGTGTACAAACTTATGCAGATGTATCTTCTTTACCAACCACCGGTCACCACCACTTACCGCCTCCGTCCACCGCTGATGTGATCCAACTTGGGCCCAAGCCCGTTGGCCCACCCGAAGGCCCATCCTAGCCTGCCATGGATGGATTAAGCAGGATATCTCTTATGATATCTTTTAGAATCTTTTTTTATTTGAGATCTTTATTTTAGGCAAGTAGTTAGGATACTTAATGTCTTTTAAATTTGTTGCCATTTTTATCTTTTCTTTAGCCTATTTAAAGGCCCCCATTGTAACCATTGAAGGGAGATTATTATGAATGAAAATTGATGGCGGATGCCTTCGTTGGCTCATGGATTTGAGTCCCCACCTTGTATCCTGATGGATTTCAGGCACCCTCTCGTCTAAGCTTCTAGTCTTTTCTTCTCTGTCACAGTTCTTACCCCCTCCGCCACTTCCTCTCGGTGATTCCGTATCACTAGTTATCTTTTACAAAGAAAATACCAAAAATATTACATCGCCTTCATCAACCGCCCTCCGACGACGCGCGCCTGCATCAAGTTGGTATCAGAGCTTCGGCTTCGTGGCGTTCCCGCACCACGAACGATCTTCGCTTCGATCGCCGTCGTCCATCGTCATCGTCATCGTCGCCGTTCCATCGTCACCATCCTCGCCGAGTCGTCATCTTCTTCTGGTACGTCGCCCTACAATCCCAACAAAAAAAAAAAGGAAGAAGAAGAGAGATCAGATCTTGAGAAAAAAAAAAAAGAAGAGAAAGAGCATACCTCCATCCGCTACCCACTTCCTTTGCTAGCTTGTGCAACCACCGCAAGCCACCCGCAAACCCTCTCCTTTGCCGCTGCACCCTTCCTCTCGCTCCACCCGCTAAACCGCCACCTCTTTCCGTGCTCCCATGCACCCCGCAGCCATCAAAAAAAAAAAAAACATCAGATCTGTGATCGCAGCAGAAAAAGGAAAAGAAAAAAAAAAAGAAAAGAAAGAAGAAAAGGGAAGAAAAAGAAAAAGGAAAGAAAGAGAAAAAAGGAAAGAAAAGAAGAAGGAAAGAAGAGAGAAAGGAAAGAGGAAACATACCTTTGCCGGCCCCTTTGCTCCCAGCTGCAGCCACCTCTTTTGCTCCCAGCTGCAGCCACCTCTTTTGCTGCTTGCTGCCATTGCTGCCGCCCCTTTGGCCTTTTCCCCTTCCATATTTGCAAACAAGTGCCCCCTAAATAAACCCTAAACCGAAACCCCCTTTTTGCCCCTTTCTATTTTCCCAATTCACCCCCCACCACAGCCCTTAGATCCTCATCCTACAGTCCTCAAATCCCCACCCTTTTTAGTTACTATTTTGCACTTAAGTGCTGAACCCGAGTTGAATTCGGATCCAACCCGTTCACAAAACAGACCCGCCAACTTCAATTAGACATATCTCTTTCATTTCTGGTCCGTTTTTGGCGTGCGACCTATCAAATCGAAGGGTTTTTCGAGCTCTACGCATCTATACCATCAGCAAAAATTTTCAGTGAACCAGTAATTACAGATTTCCAGATTTACCCCTGGACCACATTTCCACCATTGTGACATGGATGCCAAGACGCAAGGGCTGATTCGTTGTCATCAAGGGAACACATCCGTCTATGAGTATACTTCAGCATTCTATCGGCGCATGATCCGCTATGGTTTTTCAGAGAAAGATTTCTTGGCAGTGGTACTGTACATTAGAGGACTCCGCTCCGACATAAAGGGCAAGTTTTCAGCTGGATCTTGGAGGGATCTGGACGAAGCCTATGAGATAGCTTGTGGGATTGAATGGGAGCTACAACAAATGGACTCACCTCTAGCGGCCACCACAGATGAGTCTCCACCTCCAACACTTTCAGTAGAGCCTCCACCACCGACAGAGCTTCCTCCAGTTGTATCTTTGGTGGATCCATCACCTCCAGTACCACCACCAGCAGACGAGCTTCCCCTTCCAGAGGATCTTCTGCCGCCAGCCATGCTACCACCTACTGCGGATTCTTTCGAGGATGTCTCTCTAGCCGAGCTTCAGCAGATTGATTTTCTTGGGCTAGACCGACTATTGGTGCCTACAGTGTTTGTTCCGCTCTACCTCCGTTCAGGCGAGCCGATGTTCGAGCTATCGCAGCGGTCTGATATTACTATCCGACTCGATCGTCTACCCCAGCATCGCTTTGGTGTGCGTTTTCCGATCGACGGCAGTGATACCTTCTCATGGGACCCCGGTGGTGACTTCGGTATAGTGAGACATCACTTGGTGGGCCTCCACCATCAGCTCCTGACGACAGATACTACATCGGCGACAACCTCGATGATGATTGCGCTTTACCGTATGAACTCGAGGGCGAGTTCTTCGCAGCGGAAGCGAATGATGTGATCCAACTTGGGCCCAAGCCCGTTGGCCCACCCGAAGGCCCATCCTAGCCTGCCATGGATGGATTAAGCAGGATATCTCTTATGATATCTTTTAGAATCTTTTTTTATTTGAGATCTTTATTTTAGGCAAGTAGTTAGGATACTTAATGTCTTTTAAATTTGTTGCCATTTTTATCTTTTCTTTAGCCTATTTAAAGGCCCCCATTGTAACCATTGAAGGGAGATTATTATGAATGAAAATTGATGGCGGATGCCTTCGTTGGCTCATGGATTTGAGTCCCCACCTTGTATCCTGATGGATTTCAGGCACCCTCTCGTCTAAGCTTCTAGTCTTTTCTTCTCTGTCACAGTTCTTACCCCCTCCGCCACTTCCTCTCGGTGATTCCGTATCACTAGTTATCTTTTACAAAGAAAATACCAAAAATATTACATCGCCTTCATCAACCGCCCTCCGACGACGCGCGCCTGCATCAACCGCCCCACCGGCAACCACCGTCGGTCGACCACCTCATGTCGCCACCCTATCGATCACCACCTGCTGCCGGTCACTACTGGTCCCCCCTCCGGTAACTTGTTGCCCTCCGACCATCGCTCGCTGCCCCGCTGGTCACAACCCATCACCCACCATCGACCACCGACCACCACCCGTCTCCCACCGCCCCGCCGACCACAACCCCCCACTTGCAGCTGCCTCGTCGACCACTAACCGTCGCCCACCGGCCACCACCCCCCGCTAATCACCGCGGCCCCGCCGCCCACCACCCGCCGTCGGCCACCATCGTCTTTCCGGCCACCTGCCGTTGCCCACATCGGCTTGCCACCGCCCATCATCGACAACCTCCCGCCACCGGCCACCACCTGTCGGTGCTTACCAGTAGGGGTGGCAATGGGTCGGGTCGGGTCGGGTTTGGGTATGGTTGAGACATAGGTATAAGGGCCAAACACCCAACCCGAATCCGACCCGTTTAATAAACGGGTCAAAAACTTAAACCCAAACATGACCCGTTTAACCCGTTTATTAAACAGGTCGGGTTGGCTCGGGTTGGGTCAACAGAACCCATGTAAACCTGTCGTGTTGGGTCAAGAGACTCAAGACGGGTCGGATTGGGCCGGGTTGGTTCAGGTTGGGTCGGATCGGTTCGGGTTGGCTCGGGTCGGGTCAGGTTGGGTTGACACGACCCATTTGGTAAACGGGTCAAGTCGGGTCAATCGGGTTATAAGTACAAACCCAAACCCGACCCATTAAATAAACGTGTCAATCGGGTCGTCCCGTTTATGACCTGAACCCGTTTAGGCCAAACCCAAACCTGCTAACTTCGGGTTGGGTTCGGTTCGGGTCAAGGATTGCCACCCCTACGTATCAGTCACCATCACCACTGCAACCACCGCTTGCAGCCACGATGGCCACCCCCATCCACCGTCTCCCACAACCACTATTAAAAACAACCAAATAGTGTGAGTTGCAACTGCATGGTAGTTACAACTCATGCATTTCGAAGTGCATGAATTGTGACTCATGCTTTTCCAAATCCATGAGTTGTATCTACACGATGTAGCTGTCACTTCTCCCAACCAAATTGATCTTGAGACGTTACCGACAATATTTTATCTTAGGGTGTGTTTGGTCGTCTGGAATATTTTGTGGGAAAAGAATTTACTAGAATGTGAAGGATATGAAAAGAATAAAAAAAAAGTTGACTTTTCCGGTATTGTTTGGTTGTAAAAAAAAGAGGATAGAATTTAACAGAAAATGCATTAGCAAGAGAGAATTTTCCTTTCCCATGTTTTTCTTTGGTTTTGTCAAGAAAAGTTTTGAGGGAAAAAGTAGGTAGTTAGTAGTTACGGTCCTTATGGAAAATTGTTCTCCTGTAGATTCACAGTTTTCCGTGAACCAAACACCAAAATTTATAGAAAAGTTGTATTTTCTTTTCCTTTCTTGCACATTCTCATCAACCAAACACACCCTTAGCAAATGAATATTTGTTGTCGCTGCAATTTCATCCTCTTGGTTGTTTGTATTTTGTCCTTCTCCTTCATGACCGCATAGAGCTCTTTGCTCGATCTACCACATGCATTTTCCTCGGGTATAGTCTTGAGTACAAGGGTTATCATTGTTGTGATCATGTTATATTTCTTGAACACCATTTGTGCAGTGCCCATCTGCCTTCTAGTTTCCTTGATCCTCTGCCACCCTCTACTTTTGAATGGCTTATATTTGTTGATTTTATTTCTCCACCTTTTACGGAGCCTTTTTCTGATCTCTGTTTCATTCCTCTCCTTTTGCGGAACCTTCCCCAAATGCTTCGTCTCCCATTTTGGCTCCTAAATGAGCTATAATCAATCTTTTTAGTCTTAGGGTTGATACCTTCAATTGATTATACAAGGTTCTAGCTCCTTAGGCCAAGTATAGGTGGATCCACCTAAGCTAAAGGATCTTGACCCCTGCCTTCATCTATTCCTGGGGGCTTTTCCATCAGGTTAGCTTGGGAAGTGGAAGTTGAGGTGGAAAGAGTATCCAAGAATGAGCACTACCCCGATATTTTGGCTTCTCCCGCCCCTGCCGTAGATTCTTATCCTCCTACTCGTCAGGTGTATAGTCGGCGACGACTCATGCCTATGTCTACCATGCCCATAGCTACTTCTAATCCTCACTGTTGTGACGATCCTGCCTCTACTTTGACTCGTTTTGCATTTTGTGACCGACTTCCTCCTGTTCTGTTGAGCAAGTATCAGCTAACTTTGGCTATTTATGTCTATTTTTTTCTAGCTATTAGTGGTTTTAGGCAGCCATTCACGAACCTTAAGGCCCAGAGTTTTCAAGAGGCATTAAGCATTCTAGAATGCCATCGGACCATGTCAGATCAGTTTGCTACACTTCAGTGCACCCATACATGG